>JACEGR010000149.1:0-377412 GCA_014170235.1 Listronotus bonariensis | reverse complement strand
GGAAGATAAACTTTTTAATAAGGAGCGCTCAATTTTTTATATTTGTCCGAAAATATAGGTTTTGTTTGTGACGTCACCTTTTTGTCATAATATTTTTTATCTGACAAAATAAACCAATACTTGCATACCATAAAATAAAATCACTAAAAACATATATAATTTGTAAATCTTACCCTTAATAACTGATTTAAACGTAAATTTCCTGTAAAAAATATTCAAAGGTCAGTGACCCCTGTTTACAGGTTTTAAAATTTTCTGTAACTGCAGTACTAATAACTACTCAATTTAACTATAAACAGTAAAAAGCTAAACATATATAAAATTCCAATGACTAAAAAGCAAAAAATAACACCAAGACCTCGAAAAAACCTTTCCAGTACGATTATAAACAAAGTATTACGGGAAAAGATTACGTCACAAAATTTAGCGGACATGGGCTTAAATGGGATCGAGCGCTCCTTATTCAAAAGTTTATTTTCCTTGGTAAGGACTAGCGGTATGAATAAATACATATGAGTGGCTTTCCAGTGACGCAAATAGAGACGCTCCCGAGTAGCTCAGGAGCATTTCTGTTCTACTTTATGGCGTTCCAGTGACGGAAAGTGTTATGCACCTGAGCTAATCCGTTTTTCTTCCCCTTGCCCCTCATGCACAAACCCCTCTTTTGGTTTTTGTGCTTCAAACGTGTTTTTTTATGGTTAAGGATGGATTTTTTTAAACGAAGTGACTAGGGGCACGTTGATGTGCCGCGATTATTTTTTTACCGGGCACGTGTATGACGTCACTACTGTCTACTATCCTTATTTTTACTATATTCTCCTTCTTTTTGCACTAAATTTCTGATATAACACTAAATTGGCATACAATATTTCATTTTACATATTTTTATATTAATAAAGAAAGGCTTATAATCAGTAAAAACAGGTTTTAAAAAGGTTTTTTAATGTAAAATGAAATATTGTATGCCAATTTAGTGTTATATCAGGAATTTAGTGCAAAAGAAGGGAGAATTTCTTTTTGCACTAAATTCCTGATATAACACTAAATTGGCATACAATATTTCATTTTACATTAAAAAACCTTTTTAAAACCTGTTTTTTACTGATTATAAGCCTTTCTTTATTAATATAATAAAAGGTTTGCTTTAAATCAAGTCGCCATGTTTGAAACCACTATACACATAGGTGTAGGCATGGTTGCAGCGTTTTGGGCGTAAAAAAATAGAATTTAATAAAAAAACGTGTAAAATAACTAAAAAGAGGTTTTTTAAGGATGTTCATAAAATATTGTATGCCAATTTAGTGTTATATCAAGAATTTTGTGCAAAAAGAAGGCGGAATATAGCCAAATTAAGGATACACTGAATTGTATCCGCAGTTGGTTTCTTGTGAAACATTTTTAAATATTGATACTAAATAGAAAAATTGCTTTAATCGTTTCAAAAATTATTGGAGCATTACTCTACAATTGTTTCGCCTTTCTAGGGCTTCATCAAGAGTACTTCGTATACTAAACTTAAAAAAAATATTTACAAACAGAACCATTTAACACGTTTTTCCCAAAAACGTGTTAAATGGTAATAATATTTTATAGACCTTTTTGGGAAAAACGTGTTAAATGGTTCTGTTTGTAAATATTTCTCTTTTTAAGTTTAGTATACGAAGTACTTTTGATGAAGCCCTAGAAAGGCGAAACAATTGTAGAGTAATGCTCTAATAATTTTTGAAACATTAAAAAGCAATTTTTTCTATTTAGTATCAAATTAAGGATAGTTTGAATTTCAACTTTGATGATGAATAATGGCACGCTCAGTAGTGACGTCATACACGTGCCCGGTAAAAAATAATCGCGGCACATCAACGTGCCCCTAGTCACTTCGTTTTTTAAAATTATTTATTTAAAATGGAATTAGATATTAAAAAGAGATTATTATTATAAAGCCAAGAAAGGTTAAAAACAACGAAATTTTAAAATTTCTTAAAGTATCTCTCTTTCCTTGTCTAAGGATGCGTTCCAGTGACTAACTTTTTAGAGCAGTTCAAGAGCTTCAAGCCCTGGAGCGTGACGCACAAAATTTTTCGTCACTGGAAAGCTACCATGAGTTGTAAATTCAGAAATAATTTCCTGGATGTATGTATTAATGTAAATAATATTTTGTTGCTAGAATAAAAACGAGTAAAACAGATTTCTTGCGCGACAGAAAGGCTTTCTACGCATTTTCTCTTAAATTCGCTTTTCATACCTTAAATGGAGCTTCTATTTTTCTAAATCTCAGTCCTGCTTCGCTGGAGGTATATTTAATATAGGTCGAAGAATTAGTTATTTTCTGCACGGTTGGTGCTTCGTCACAATACGTTGCGTTGCAAACACAAACAACACTTTTTGGCCGTAGTCTCTACGTGCGCATCTTTTTCTATTTTCTTCATTAGTAGCTCCTGTAAAAAAGATACACTGATTATAACATTAAGATAATATAAATACTATAGTCCCTGAGCCCGTAATGAAGTAATGAAATTCACTTTATAATAATAACGTTTTTAGGGGGATTCTTTTGGACGAGTCTCCCACGAATATACATACCGCCATACTGGTTAAGCAAATATGTATTGGCATATCGGCCAGTAAAGCAACAACAAAGGATGTATGTGACTTATGCAGAAATGTTTACATGCGGGGATTCACGTTAGACTGTTTCTTTTCCTCACATTGCCTATTTGTTAAGCCGGGCACAGACATGCGGTACTCGGCGAGCGGCGAATAACAAATAATCGGAATTCGACGAGTACCGATTAGTGTGTTTAACAATGTTTAACATGCAATTTTTAAACATTTTGCCAAAAATCGTAAGTGTTACACAAAATAAAGTTCACCTTTTACAAAATGACAAAAGTTAAGTTTTAATTTATTATCCTTTGGTACCTGGTACCTGTCAGCTACTAAGAGTCAAACTTCTCCCATCGCTTCTACCTACATATGTTGGGAGCATGCGATGACAAATTTTCAGCTTTTACAAAAAGGCTATTGGACTATAAAGGTATGCGCACATACGACGGCATCGGACGGACGTTACGGACCGGATAAAATGTTTTTAATGAAATTAAACTAAGAAGTGCACCCATGATACAAAGATTACAAAAGGGTAGGAACAACAGCGATTCCAAATTGGTTTGCTTTGCGCATGACGTAGCAATGTGACTTTTTCGGCGAAATATGTAAATTTAGGTCCTAAAAAGCCTGCAATGTTTGTGAATTTTAGTAATTTTTTTAATATAAGGACGAATATAGAGAAACATCATTTTAGAATAATATTACTGTTAATCTAAGAATATAATATTTGATGTTAACTACCTTAAAATGTTAATATTAACATAAATGAAACTTACGCCATAAACCACTGTTTAAAGCACTTAAAAACAAATTATCTTTTACCCAACTAGTTTTGAAGTCACAAAACTGCCAAAAAGCAAAGTAAAACGGCAAACAAACTGTTAAAAACACGAAAACAAACGTATGGTTTCAACTTTGTTTACAAATTTAGTCTACTACTACGTCAGAGACGGTGGTCACGTGATAAACGTCATGCGCAAGATCCTACCTTTTGTATTCTTTCTGCCATGCAGTGCACCTATGTGCGGGCGATTTGCACCGAATTTAATAAATCCCGCGAGAATATAGCAACTTGAATTAAAATCCGTTTCATATGTGCGATAGAGGTCAAAAATTGATTTATTTGACAAGAATTTAAGCCGATTCCTACCAAAGGGTTTTAACCCAGTGGTTTTATACCATGGGGGAAAAGGCGCTAACTTTTAATTTGTACCTATGGTTTTTCCATGACTCGCATGTGCGTGTGTGTCATTTAATTTCGCTAAAACTATTTTTCCGATCCGTACCGTCCGTCCGATGCGGTCGTATGTGCGCATAACTTTAAGGTACGCGCACATATGTCGGTATCGGACGGACGGTACGGATCGGGTAAAATGCTTTTAATGAAATTAAACTAAACAGTGCATCTGTGTGCGGGCCATTTGCACCGGATTTAAAAATCCCGCAAGAATATAGCGACTTAAATTAAAATCCGTTTCATATGTTCGATACAGGTCAGAAATTGAGTTATTTAACAAGAATTTAAGCCAATTCCTACCGAAGGGTTTTAACCCAGTGGTTTTATACCATGGGGAAAAGGCGGTAACTTTTAATATGTACCCATGGTTTTCCCATGACTCGCATGTGTGTGTGTGTCATTTAATTTCACCAAAACTATTTTTTCCGATCCGGACCGTCCGTCCCTCCGATGCCGACGTATGTGCGCGTACCTTTAGCATTTTTTGCACAATTAGTACTGGACTTTAAGGGTTTATCAACATACAGCGTCATATCATAAGAATGTGTGATTAAGTCGTTGATATATAATTATTTGCTCTTTTACTGGCAAGATATTAATCATTTAAATAGGTACTTAAAATTTGCAAAGATTTTAAATGTAAATACTTGAATATTTACTCTAAATAATAATTTTTTGTTATAGAAACAAATAAGATGAAAAATCATTTTTTGTATTGATTAGTTCAGGGTTTTCATTTATATTTTGCCACCCAATTTTAACTATAACCAAGAAGGATAGAAAAAAAAATCGTTCTGAATTTGAAAGAAATCGCTCTGAATAAAAGTTTCACACTTTTTTATGTATTATCTTTCAAGCATAAAAAAGAAAGAAATTAACATTAAAAACTCAAGAAAAATGAAGTTGTAAACTTTTTTAAAACGTAAAACCCTGTATATTAAAAGCCATTAAAAAGGTCTACAAAAATACCACATTTAATATATCTATCTTTAATAGTTTTTGAAATATGACCTACGACACTAAGCTATAACTCTAGATGTAATGGCCTTAGGTTAAGGTATTGAATTATTTATTAAAAAACAAATATTTATGGTAAAAAAACCTTCGATTAATTGCTAATTAATATACAGGGTGGCCCACCATATTCGACACCGTCTGTAGCTGGATAACCATGGGGTTTTTAAAAAAGTAAATACTGGAACATATACAGGTCGGATAAGGCCACAGTATAAAATTATTTTACTCTATACAGGATGTCTCAAAAAAGTGTGACGTATCAAAGTTATATTTTTTTAAATGGAACACCCTATATTTTATGAAGGTTTTAGATTCTACTTTAAAAAATAACTCAAGTTTGTTTATAGTACTAAGTGTCTAATTTTATTCGTTTTTGTGATGATTTTTTTGAAAAATGCAGAGGTAAAATTAAATTGATTTTACTTTAACACTTTTAACACTTTAAACTTTAAAATGTGTAACAAGCTTAGAAAAAGTCTGCCATATCATAGTAGGTCAAATTAAGATCAAATATTGTACAAAGTGATCAAAAAATAATTTCAATATTTCAGAAAATCAAATAGCCATTATCTCTCTTATTTTAAATGGAACACCCTGTATTTTTTTACACCTCATGATAACAAACCAAATGCTCTTTCAAATGGTGTATAGGTTGCCTATACCTATCTTTTATACTTTTTAAGTAAATTCCGTTTTAACATATTTATATTCCAAATGTCTATTTAAATGTAAGTAGGCTGTGATATAGCTATGCCTTTTTGCTAAGCCGTTATTGCAAAATTTAAATTTGTTGGAAAAAAGCACAAAATTAAAAGATTTTGTATTATCTGCCACTATTTTTAAAATTCACAGAAAAAAAAATCATTAGTTGCTTATAATGCTACTTCCAATAACACTTATTTCAGCTGAATGTGGTAATGATAAAACTTATGTTTTTAAACAATCCTAATAACGCCTATGGTCCTGTTATGACGACATTCTGTGTCCTATAACTCGTTTCTTCCATTATCCATAATCACTGTGTCAAATTTTTTAAAGCAACTATTAAGGTTATCAGATGGTTTCTCCTGGAATATTTTTCAGAATTAACTCTAGACTAAAGTAAACCATTTTTTTCACATCCTACCAGTATTATATCATCTTGTTGTTGTAGAAGAAGGGTTTTTATTTAAAATCATCGAAATTTCTTTTAAACTGACTAAAACACTAGTAATCGATAAATGGTCCTTGTTATTTCCTTAAGAAAATAATGCTATGTCACAGCCAGCTTTAATTTAAATAAACATTTGGACTAAAAATTTGTAAAAACAGATTTTACTAAAAAAGCACAAAAGATAGGTATAGGCAACCTATACACCATTTGAAAGAGTATTTTATTTGTCATCATGTGACGTAAAAAAATACAGGGTGTTCCATTTAAAATAAGAGAGATATGGCTATTTGATTTTCTGAAAAATTGAAATTATTTTTGATCACCCTGTACAATATTTGATCTTGATTTGACCTACGTATGATATGACAGACTTTTTTAATCTTGTTACACATTTTAAAGTTTAAACTGTTAAAAGTGTTAAAGTAAAATCAATTTAATTTTACCTCTGCATTTTTCAAAAAATCAAATATCACAAAAACGAATAAAATTAGACACTTAGTACTATAAACAAACTTGAGTTATTTTTTAAAGTAGTATCTAAAACCGTCATAAAATATAGGGAGTTCCGTTTAAAAAAATATAACTTTGATACGTCACACTTTTTGAGACACCCTGTATAGACTAAAATAATTTTATACTGTGGTCTTATCCGACCTGTATATGTTCCGGTATTTAATTTTTTAAAAACCCCATGGTTATCCAGCTACAGACCGTGTCGAATATGGTTGGCCACCCTGTATTTAAGAAGCTTGTGTCAAAATTTGAGAGTTTTAGGTTCAGTAGTTTTCAAGAAATCGTGGTCAACGTCTTCGAAAACACTGTTTTGAGAAAAACGCTTTAAAGGTGGGTCCAGACTAGAACATTTTAGCCCGAACGAACAGAACGAACTGAGCGCGCAGAGCAGAATTTTCAGTCCGGACCTACGTCCGAGCCGAATTCAACGCGCCAAACATTTTCCGTAGCTTGTCGGTAAATCGAAATTGCTCAAAAGGATTTATTGTTCGCCGAATTATTCAGTTGACGGGATATTAGAAAAGTTCGAGTTGCTCGCACCATTCGGGTTTTTGTTTTGTGTTGTGTGGAGGTAAATTAAGGGCCAATGAATCCTATTAACTTCTCAAAATCATTCTATACTCTATTTCGTTGCAAGTGATAGCAATAAAAATGTCTCGGGACGGTTAGAAGGTTGTAAACCACACGTCTCTGTGCAAAGAACAGGTAGAAATACACCGAATTGCGTCAAATAAGGATTATAAATTTTATATATATTTTAGTATCTTTCCGTATGTGCAACTGAGTGGTTATAAATTGTTAGAGTATTATTCAAAGTATTACAGTATTGTAAAAATGGCTTCTCCGCAGAAACGCGCATGTTTCGGACATTTAACTGTAAACGAAAAGCAGATTGTTAAAAACGTATTCGATTATATTAAAAATCAAAATCAAAGCTCTAATTTAGGTGTGGACGATAGTGTTCAAAAATGTGCGTTGATGACTGGGGTGGGAAAAGCGACAATTTACAGAATTTTGAAACAAGAAAAAGAAGTAGGTATAATTCCACCAAAAAAGCGACCGGGCAAAACAGAACTTTATATAACAGACGACACAAAACAAACAATTCGACGAATTGTACATAGTTCTTTACCGAAAAAAATTCCTACTTTAGATGTCATGTTTCAAGCTGCGAAAAATCATCCACACGTGCCGGAAATAAGTAGAGTAAAACTTTGGAAAATCTTAAAAGGTCTAAATTTTCAGTGGAAAAAATTCCAAAGAAAATCTTAATTAATAGAGAATGGAGAAATTGTCCATTGAAGGAGAGATTACCCATTGGCTTCTCTATTTGTTCTTCTTTTGGCCATTTTACAAATAATAAAAAAGCGGTAAGAGGTACTACTTTTTCAGAATGCATGTCTTCTACATGCAATTATCTCCTTTTATTTTTATCAGAAATACCGTATCTTCTTTTTGTGGAAAAAAAATAAGAGCAAATACCTACACTACAAATACCTCAGAACAAGTCGATCTTTTATTATCATGTATATTCGCGGGGATGCAACGATATTTTGTTTGGACTGTTCGTTCTGTTTTTTCCTGCGCGGTCAGTTCGTTCTGTTCGTTCAGGCTAAAAATCTTCAAGTCTGGACCCACCTTAAGAAACCTATACACTTGGTTGATTTTCTTACAATAAACGAATTAATTTTAAAATTTTTAGAGAATATACTTGAATACATGTGCACTCGAAATATGCTTGAATTTTTTTTTTAATCGCAAGTGGATATACCCCTTAACATTTTCTTTTTTATTTGTGTTGATAATTTAATATTTTTAATAATTTAAAAAGCTTCTGAAAGAGAATGAAAAGAATCTGTTGCAGCAGTAATCAGATCATCACCTTACAAGAATCATCTCATAAAGAAAAAAGAGAAAATAAATTTGCAAAAGAGAAAAATTAAAAATAAAACTACAAGATATCAAAATAAAAAAGCAAAAAAAAAATTAAGCCTAAGGAGGATTCAGATGATTTGCGCCTGGATCTGTAATTTTAGAAAATACTTTGTGTTCCTTTTTATATTATACAAAATTCCCAAAAAAAAATTGTTTTCTTGTTAAGTTTAATTTTTAATGGTGTTTGTAGTTTTTCATATTTGGGGTACCTCTTACGATATTTAGCTACCTTTATCATTATTTAGTTTTATTCATCATCAAAGTTCAAATTTCAACTAAGCTTATTTTCACTATATTCCCCCTTCTTTTTGCATACAATTCTTAATTTAAAGCTAAAGTGTCACACAACTTTTGATTTTCACCTTTAAAACCCCGTTTTTCTACGTTTTTTACATTATTTTTGAATTAAATTGCGTGGCTGTTCTTTGATAATGCGGCAAACCATACATACACATAGGGCTTCATGGCACCCTGGGATTGAAATGATTCAAAGTATAGCTATGCAATTTAATGCAAAAATAATGTAAAATACGTAAAAAAATGGGGTTTTAAACGGTAAAAATCAAATATTTTGTGCCACTTTAGCTTTAAATCAAAAACTGTGTGCAAAAAGAAGGGGGAATATTGTAAAAATAGTATTAGTTTAAAATTCAAGTCTGATGATGAATATCTTAAGAACGAGACGTTTCCGCCAAAAAATCTCTTTAGATTCGTGATCAGCGCCTCAAAAACCCCGTATACCAAATTTCGTCAAAATCGGAGTTGCCGCAGGTTTCTAGAAAATTACCTATAATTTTATGCAAATTATGTGTAAAAACAAAATGGTATTCAATATTTGGTCACTTTCTCTCTACTTTATTAAGCTTCAGACTGCACTATTGTGTTTACATTATACGCGTTTGTTATACTATTAAATAAATAAATAAACATAAAATTGTTTTTACTACAAACCTGATAAACACAGGGTACTCAGACCGATTAAAAAAATGTCACTGTCACTATGTCTCGTTTGGTAAGCATCTTAAAATTCACTAAATCAATAAATGTGCGATATTGAATCGCAGAATGGTATTTATATGGAAAATATATTTTTCAAGAGTTATTTTATCTGATTGTAGAATCAAAACATCAACATAAGTAGGTTTTTAAAAATTTTAATTCACTTTTATATTTTTCGTTTTTGATTAGGGCTGATGCGCACTACACGTTTACCATGTGGAAGTTCTGAGTTCACATGGGGCTGCATGTGGTAGAACGATAATAATTTTTTCAATATACAGGGTTGTTATTTTATTAGCTATATTATAAAGAGTGTCCAGTAACTTAACCGATATACTTTAAAGGGTGATTCTATAGTGAAAATATGAAGAAAACTTCTTCACATATGTCCTAAACGTCTTCACATATGTCCTAAACGTCTTAGTTTTTAAACTACAAGTTGGAACAAACTTAGTTGTTGCTGCGGTGGAGACATTCAATTTTTAAAGTTTCGCGAAGTGTAGACAATGTGAAACGTAAAGAACGTTAAACATAACTATAACTGTTTCTGATTTCAGTTGCTTAAGTGTAGGCGAAAAGTTAAAACCTGTTGACATATGTTTGGCAATTTTGGAACACAAAGCACTATTTACTTAACAACTTTACTGGCCACGATATTGTGTGGTTAGCAGTGTTTTGGAATCAGTAGTAGATCATCCAAATATGGTTCATTTTCATCAACGCATCTTATCAAAAAAAATTGATTCTGGGGTGCCAAAGTAGGCAAAAACTGGATTCTCTTTCGAGCCAAAAAGTATTTTTCCGCTTCTAATTTATACACTTTATATGTGTCCCAAATCCGACCTCCCTTAGAGTATTGTTCTCATATCTGGGGCATGGCATCCCCCACAACCCTAAGCATTCTTGATTCTATTCAAAGAAGCTGATGAGCTATTCGTCTCATTAATGATCCTTCACTCACTTACGGAAAGGCTTCCCTCTCTTGCCCATCGTCGGATTGTGGGGATTTATCGCTTTTTTATAGGTACTTTCATGGCTTCTGCTCTGAAGAATTGTCCAGTATAGTTCCTCCACCCACGGTTCCCAACAGAGAAACTCGTGGTGCCGCGCGTATGCATCCCTATACGGTCCAACTGGGCAGGCCCCGAACTTCCCACTTTGTTCGTTCTTTTATTCCTAGAGTTTCTAGACTGTGGAACCTGCTGCCCGCGGAGGTCTTTCCTTCCCTCCCAAATCTTCAAGTATTTAAGTCCCGTGTCAACAAACTCCCTCTCCTTTTAGACACCCACGGTACGTTAGTATTTAGGCTTTTAGCCTTCGTGGTTTGTCCAAAGATTTAAAAAAAGTAATAACCCGGATTTCTTAACAAATATTTGTATTTATTAAATCAAAATGAAAATATAACATTCAGTTCAATATACAAGTTTAATAAAATTACTAAAGAGAAAAATTAACGATTATCCTTAAACTCCTTTACATTACGACCATTCTTTTGTAAGTATTTGTGGAGCAATTCGCGAATATCGACTTTTGTAAACCGAAAACCCCATTCACTCACTGTTATTAAAGTCTTTGTAAGTAATTGCTCTTCCTTAGGTGTGAACACTGTTGGGTGACTTGTGGGGCGGTTATGCTTGCCTTTTAACTTGTTCTGTAGAGCTCCCCGCGAAATTTTAAAGCGTTTACTTGCTACCACATGAGACATGCCAGCTCGAATGGCCGCCAGCGCTCTCTCAAGGTAAACTTGACTATAGTTTCTGTACGTACGGCCCCCCACTTTTTTGTAATTTCTAGGCATTTCTGATCACTTTAGACCTGAATCAATAGAGTTCCGACGTTAAATCTGCAAAAATATTTAAAAACCTTCAATAAATAAAAATAATATATGACATGACAAACTGCCAATATAGGTCCATGATGCCAAAGTACGGTACTTTATAACCCTAGAATGTAAAGTCTATATCATTACCAACTACAAAATTACCCAAATACCTGATTGGGATGGCCATATCTTCGAAGCTAATAAAGAAAGATGTACTTTCTTAAAGTTCTTTTAAAGATCTTTTTATTGGTAATATAATATACAGGGTGCTTCATTAAAAATATACAGTTTTTATCCTATACTACCTACTTCTTATCTAATATATTTTTTTATTTTGTCCTTTCCCATTATTAGTACAATTTCGGTATATATACAAAGTTGAACTCAGTATTTTGGTGACTTAGCACGTTGTTGACCCTGAATAAAATAATATGACCTAAACTCGACTCTGATATTGTTTGGTGACAAAAAACCTTGCACTATTTTCTTGATTATTTGTTTTAATTTTTTGATGTGATTTCTTTAATTCCAAAATAATTAAATAAGTATTAAAATTATTAAAACCCATATAACCCCTATACAGGGTGTGCACAATATTTAAAGTCCCGACATTTCGTAGTAGGTGAAGATATTGACTTTATATTCTAGGGTTATAGAGAACTCGTTAGAGCTTTAAAATGATGTATAACACGACCCCTTTACCATTTAAAAATTTTGGGGTGGTGGCCCTGGTGGCAAGGGGGTTTTTGTGTCCAATTTTGTAGAAAAACGTTCTCCTTCAAAAATATCTTAACGTGTTTTGGCGATTTTCTCAAATCTGTCTCTTTTGGCAGATAACTGTGTGGTAACTTTTTAAATGAACACCCTGTATGGATATTTAATGTGGCGATGTACGACTACCTCAACAACACTCTTCTTTTGTTTCAGATTAAAATGGCGCCCATTTTAAGAAGATGCATTACAATGTCGTTTTTAAACAAACGGTAAGTTATTCTATACTATGAAAAAGAACTAACCAGAACTAACCAGTTCTTCCACAATTAAAAGTTTTTTTTTATTAATAGAGAGATATGGGTACTTTGGTTACCGCCTACGTTCGTTATTTACGTAAGGCTCTATTTAACTACCGCATACGGTATTTAGTGTTTGTTTTTAGAGATATGGAAGACGCCGTGTTACGAACGGTTAGTTACACCTGTCTGCGAATTTACAAAATTAAAAAGCAAATGATCCTTTAATGTGCGAATACTGAAGTTTTTCCCGTTATTTCAAACACATTTTACTGTAAATTTTCCCACTTTTCCAGATGAATTTTGACTAAGACATTTTTTCAGAAAGCCAGATTATTGTCGGCCAACAATCTCAACCTTTTCGTTTCTTTTCCACCTGCAACATTTATCCAAAAATAAAAACCAAGACTTTATCAAAGATTAGTAGTTTAACTTTACTCTGTGGCTCTATTACAAAAATATTTGTAGAAATCGTTGAAATAAATAATATAACCTTAAAAATAAACAAAGAAAAATATTGTGCGCATAGCAATTCTATTCGCTATTTTAAATAGCATGCGGCGTTATCAGCCCGCAAATTGCTCCATGCGGTAACGTTATTACCACCAGCGACGGTAAAAATCGAATCGCGCATAACTTAACTGTCATAATAGTGCTTACGTTAATACCGCATGACGTTACAGCACCACCCATATCTCTCTATTATTTTGCTAACGTAAATAAAAAGTCAGGGAAGGAAAAATAAAAAATAAATTTATGAAAAAGATAATATTTTTTAGTGATGGTAAGTTCTAACAGTAAAATACACTCTTAGATAATATTTATGTAATATTTGGGTAAACATTTTTAACTACACTAGAAGAAAAAAATTAAAGGGTACAAAAAGATCAAATTTTGTGAGGATTTTTAATTGGCTGTATTTCGCTTAAAAGTGGTCGTTCTAAAATTAAAAAAAAAACATTTTTAAGCTTAAAGTTTCTAGTTAAAGCAACGTGTAGTGAAGAATACTTAACATATTTTTTTTTCGAAATTTTGTCGGTAAGTTTGATACAACCACTTCTTAGTAAGATATAACTAATGATTCTTTGCATTAATTTAAAAAATAAAAGAAAGACTTTTGGTGGCTAGAAAATATCGATTATCAAAAATTACTCTTAAGTGTATCTTTATAGTGTAATATGCCCACAAAACCCGACAAAGTTTCAAATCACTTCATCAAGCGGTGTTTTTGTTTTATTCGATCGAATTTTTAAAAATAATTTTAAAATCACGATTGTGACTTTAAGTTATCATTTATAATCTTTAACAAAATGCAAACGAGTTTTTAAGTTTTATCTGCCTTTTTATAAATAAAAGTGTTTAAATTTATGAGAGAAACAAATCAAAAATAAATTTTTTGATTTTTTTTTTATAATTGTTTTAATGACTTCAATTTTTTTAAAGTCCGGATTGAATCGAAACTTTGTGGGGTTTTAGTCTGCCTATTTCACTCTAAAAGGCACACTTAACAGTGGTTTTTTCAATATTTCCTCTTTAGCTCCTGATTATACCAAATCCCTTTTTTATTGACTTTTACATTAATGCAAAAAATAAAAATAATAAAAATATAATAATAAACCGTAGCCGATTTTTGTAGGGAATTTTACTGATCTCGATGGATTGCTAATGTTATAACCTGCGCGAAACAAAAGTTACATTTCTTGGGCGAAAAAACCACGTATATCAGTCATTGTTGATGGCCACTCTTCAAGCTTTCACAAAATTAATGCTGGAGTGCCTCAGGGTTCAGTACTAGCACCAACTTTGTTTCTTCTTCACATCAACGACCTTCTTTCTTCCACAACCAATCCCATTCATAGTTATGCTGACGATAGTACCCTTCACTCCACTTTTCAGGTTCCCAAACCAATCTTTCAATCCGACTTGGAAAGCAAACGCAGGGCGATGCAGATATCTCTTTCACAGGATCTCAATTTGATATTGGATTGGGGCGCCAAAAATCTCGTTCAATTTAATGCATCCAAAACACAATCGTGTTCCTTGTCGCGGAAAAATCATCAAACACTCATCCTTTGCTTATGAGTGGCCAGGTTTTGTAGAGCGGGGACACATTTAACCTTGTAGGCGTCACATTTGAGAATAACCTTAACTGGCATAAACACATTGTATCTATAGCCACCCCGGCTTCAAAAAAGCTTGGATTTCTTTTCCGAGCCAAAAAGTATTTTTCTCCTTCCAATTTATACACTTTGTATGTGTCCCAAATTCGACCCTCTCTGGAATATTGTTCTCATGTCTGGGGAATGGCATCCCCTACAACCCTCAGCATTCTTGATGCCATTCAAAGAAGGGCTGTTAGTCTTATTAATGATCCTTTACTTACTCAAAGACTTCCTTCTCTTGCCCATCGTCGAGGTGTGGGAGATCTATCGCTCTTCTATAGATACTTTTACGGCTTCTGCTCCGACGAATTGTCCAATATAGTCCCTCCTCTTGCAGTTCCCAACAGAGAAACTCGTGGTGCCGCGCGTATGCATCCCTATACGGTTCAATTGGACAGGCCCCGAACTTCCCATTTCGTTCGTTCTTTTATCCCTAGAGTTTCTAGATTGTGGAACCTACTGTCAGCGGAGGTCTTTCCTTCCCCCCAAATCTTCAAGTTTTTAAGTCCCGTGTTAACAAACTTCCTCTTACCCTGCTTAAGACACCCGCGGTACGTTAGTATTTAGGCTTTCAGCCTTCGTGGATTGTCCAAAGATTAAAAAAAAATTGAAAAGCAATAATAATTTTATAATATTTATACCTTTTTTTCAGTTCTCTGTAGACCTTTAAAAATTGAACTGGTTGATATTCTTATAATAAAGTATCAGTATGCTAAGTTTCCTATTATTCTATTTTTTTTTTAATTTCAGTACGACCATTTTTAAGCTAAATACAACCACTTCAAAACCTTAAAAAATTTGGATTTTTTTCTGGATCCTTTAATTTATTCCATTAGTCCATAATACTTAAAAAAACTAATTTATATCAGTAAAAAACTTTTAACTTTTTCTTTGTGTAGCCGTTATTTGGGACTGTTGCATATGCCTTATTATTTTAATTTAGATATAAATATGAAAAATATCGGATTTTTAGATTATTTGCTACTGCTACCCCCACCATCACCAACACCACAACCAGTACCACCACAGTAGACAACGATGAGATAGAAAAATTTGAAAAAATGAAATCCGAATGGTGGAGCGAATTTGGTCCCCTCAAAGGACTCCATACCATGAACAGAATCAGGGTTCCTTTCATAAGGGACGGTCTTTTGAACGAAGGAATAATTAAAAAGAAAATATCAATACGGCAACACCGCTGACGGGGTTGTCTATATTGGATGTGGGTTGTGGTGGTAAGTAGTAATACAGTTGATAATACACTTCTTAAAGCTGGTTCATAAGGCGCGAAAAGCGAATTGCAAAAGCGAATATTTAGCCAAAAAATTCGCGTTTTTTTTCATGTTCATACAGCTGCGAAATTTGCCGAAACTCTAGGCAACAACATAACCTACAAATTTCTATATTGTTTTTATTTCGGTGGTGACACTACGCTTGGGTTCTTGTGAGATTTTCTTTGTTTTTCCTTTTAATAATATATCATTTATCTGATGTGATGAAAAAAGAATATAGTACATTTATTTGGCAACTAAGACGTAGAAACGCTGCAAATTTGTTTTAAATGGAAAGGGCTAAAAAGTGAATATAAATTTAAATTAAAAAACACAAAATACTTAAGAAAATGATCACAAAAATAACGTTTCAAACATCTAATAGAATGACATAAAAATAACAATAACAAAATTGTTTTTGAAATGACATATGACAAATAAGCTCTTGTTTTTACGCATGTGCGCACGCGAATATTCGCCAGAAATTAAAATGATCTCAAGTTTCCCGCCCACTAGATTTTAAATTTTGCGAATTCGCAACATCTTTAAACTACCTTTATTTTGAATTATCCGCCTTTAATTTTATGTGAAATTGACCAATGAGAATGAAATTCGCAATTCACTTTTCGCCTCTGTATATGAACTAGCTTTTAGACATCGGCGTCGTTACCGATTACCGGCACCGGTTTTACCGGTGTGTGTGAAAACGCCCTTACAGTTTCTAAATTACTTTTGACTGCAGGGGTCCTTTTCTTGCCGCTCTTGTTCCTACTCCGGTGGGGTCGGCACCGTCGATCACCGGGGTTAAACATTGAGGAGCGCGGCCTTAACTTGGATGGGCAACCGGGTATCCGCCGATTTTAGGCGGCCGCACGCGCTAGGGGGTGTGAATGGGAAGGAGTAGGGGGTCAAGCCACCATAAGCCTCTAGGCTTCAGCGCACCACCTAGAGAAACGATGATCGGACCTGTGTGGAAGACCCCGAAAAGGCCAAAAGAAAACGGGCCCTCTGTTTGTCCTCTAGTCCTACAAATCTCTACGTTTTGTGAAAAACTCTGCCTCTGGGGGCCTTTAATTAAGAATCCCAGCGTAATTTATACTTATTATATTAGTTAGATTTAGGAGACAGTAAATAACACCTGACTGGCATTTTAAAAACATGTTTTTGTTCTAAAAGAAAATGCGCACGTTTGCTTAATACTATTAATTACGCCAGATGCAAAGGTTGTTTCCCTATTATGTGTAATTATCAATATATGTTGTTTACACAATAAATCAGTTTTGTTCTTAACCTATACAACGACATATTAAGCAATATTTTTAAGTTTTTTTGTCTTTGGACATGCCACAAAAGTACTAAGCTATTGTGAGTGTCGTAAATAGAGTACTTATAGACCAGGCTAGATAATTTTTAAAACGAAAAAAATTATAGTAGATTAAAACCTATGGTAAAATGTAGAAAATAAAACAAAAATTAAAGAAAAAATAAATTACGGGTGATCTGTGGTCGGGAAAAGGGGTGAGGGGGAAATTAAATTGTAAAAACGGTTTTTCTCAATTTTCGGCCAAACTACAAGTCTTAACCGGGGTATATACGGTCATAATAAACTTCCCTCCTATGGTCTTTCAACTAAACTCTGTACTTGGCTCTCTAGTTATCTATCTGATCGACGTATATCAGTTATTGTGGACGGCCATTCTTTAAGCTTTCACCAAGTAAATGCTGGAGTCCCTCAGGGCTCAGTTCTGGCACCAACATTGTTTCTTCTTCACATCAACGACCTTCTCTCGTCCACAACTAGTTCCATTCATAGTTTCGCCGACGATAGTACCCTTCACTCCAGTTTTCAGGTTCCTAAACAGATTACTAAACCTGAATTGGAAAACAAACGCAGAGCGATACAGATATCTCTTTCGCAGGATCTTAATTTAATATTGGATTGGGGCGCTAAAAATCTCGTCCATTTTAATGCATCCAAAACACAATCATGTTCCTTGTCGCGAAAAGAGTCATCAAATACTCATCCTCTACTTATGTGCGGCCATGTTTTACAGAGCAAAGACACCTTAATCTTGTGGGAGTCACATTTGAAAGTAACCTTAACTGGCATAAACACATTGTATCTATAGCCACGGCAGCTTCAAAAAAGCTTGGATTTCTCTTTCGAGCCAAAAAGTATTTTTCTCCTTCTAATTTATACACTTTATATGTGTCCCAAATCCGACCTCCCTTGGAATATTGTTCTCATATCTGGGGCATGGCTTCCCCCACAACCCTAAGCATTCTTGATTCTATTCAAAGAAGAGCTATTCGTCTCATTAATGATCCTTCACTTACAGAAAGGCTTCCCTCTCTTGCACATCGTCGGGCTGTGGGGGATTTATCGCTTTTTTATAGGTACTTCCATGGCTTCTGCTCTGAAGAATTGTCCAGTATAGTTCCTCCACTTACGGTTCCCAACAGAGAAACTCGTGGTTCCGCGCGTATGTATCCCTGTACAGTCCAACTGGACAGGCCCCGAACTTCCCACTTTGTTCGTTCTTTTATCCCTAGAGTTTCTAGGTTGTGGAAACTGCTGCCCGCGGAGGTCTTTCCTTTCCCCCAAATCTTCAAGTATTTAGGTCCCGTGTCAACAAACTCTCTCTTACCTCGCTTGAGACACCCACGGTACGTTAGTATTTAGGCTTTAAGCCTTCGTGGTTTGTCCAAAGATAAAAAAATGCAAAACTGTCACATATGTCATAAAAGCCAATGCTTGCGGGCAAATTTGACTATGTGTATTAAAAAACTGCCACATCTGGCTTGGCATGCAACTCGATGTCCGAGTTTGATTTTTCTTGGCGCGCGTCGTGCAAACTTGTGCATGTGTAGGACACGTCAGTTAACGTTTCAGCTTAGGAACGTCGTTTACGGGGTTATATTGTTGGTTTTGAGTTAACAAAATGGCTCTTTGGCGCCAGGAAGATGTATTGCGTGATTTTAAAGATATGTACCAAGGTTATCCATGTTTTTGTAAAGTTAAAAGTAATGAATACATTGACAAAAATAAAAAACCTTTTCGCTGAATCACGCTTGTTTAAGTTGATTACGCCACCAGCTGCCAAAACTGACTCAGAACTGACAGGTACATCTGAATCGTGTGTATCAAAAGCTTCATTTGACATTTGCCTTCATGCAAGTGCGTGTCAGGTTTGCATGACCGTGTATACCCCGATTTACGGAAAAAAGTTAAATGGTAAAGTTTTAGGTAATAAAAAGATTACAACTTTTGTATTTACACTTTCTTTACATAGCCTCAAAATTTACGTTAAATATTAAAATATTCAAGTTTTATTTCAGATTTTTTCACAAAATTTGGTTAAAACTTATCTTTATTTGTCCCAAATATACTGTAAATTTTTGGATTAAAAATATTTGTTTTTACACATAATTTTGACATAATATTAAAAAAGTACGCTTGTTTTCAATCAAAAATTCACGTCTCAAAATACAGGCATTTTCAAAAAAAAGTAAGCTTATCGTTCGTTGAAATCTCCCCTTTCTGATGGCGTAATACATAATACATTATCACGGTAAATTTTCACCAAAAAAATGTTTCATAGGACTATACTGTGTTAACTATAAATTGAGAAAAACACCTGAACAAAAATGTATTTCATTGATTTAAAATGTATTTCATTGGTTTAAAAAGTAAAATGGATTTTATTGGTATAAAACTATAAGAACCGGAGTTACTTTCTAGTTATTCCTTATCAATTTATAGTGGCCAAAGTATAGTAATTTTTCCGGAAATCAACAAAACCGTGTTTTACCCTTAAAAACTCACCCCCTTCCACTTCCTAATTCAGGTCACCCGTAATATATTTTTCCTTTTTTTTTTGTATTATTTACCAAAGTCGGTCTATATAGGGTCGCGACATTCGGCCATATTGCTTTGACGTGTTATGACGTCACATCTCCCATTTTTCGGTCATGTTGTTCAGTGCCGGAGATATGCAGTTTATTGTATTAGTAGAACAACCGTTTACACAGCAGTTTTTAATTATTATTAAGTTGTAAATTCTTTTATTTTAAATAAAGAACATTTGGAATTGCATCTTTCAACAAATATCACTTCCAAAACAATGCAAAATGAAATGCGCAAATTCTAGAAGCCACTGGATTGATCATCAGCTTTGATTTTACCAAATCTTTCCAACTTTTCTCCGTAGAGTGCCCTTTCTTGCATCCCCGACCTCGAACCGCCTAAAAGTTAAGGATGTGTCGTAACCTTATAAATATAAACTAACCTTGTTATTTACCCGTTTTTACATTTATCTATGGGTTTCATTTTTCTATTTTTTTTTGTTTTAAAAATTATCGACTCTGGTCTAATAATGACTTAAAAATCGGATCCGAATTGTTTTGCATTTTCTGTAAAATAATGTG
Organism: Listronotus bonariensis; assembly: GCA_014170235.1. Taxonomy (NCBI): domain Eukaryota; kingdom Metazoa; phylum Arthropoda; class Insecta; order Coleoptera; family Curculionidae; genus Listronotus; species Listronotus bonariensis. The sequence continues at coordinate 357,258 of JACEGR010000149.1, read as the reverse complement.
AGAAAGTAAATATTTTAAACCAATACAATTATAGTGTATTTGGCAGATGCAAAGGTACGTTTTTACCAAATTTTGTAAAAATAGTTTTTTTTTTGTAAAAGCTAAAATAATGCTACTGGTTAGTAGCAAAGCGCAAATACAAAAGTTGTAGATCTTTAGATTGCCTATAACTTTGCCAATAATTTTTCTTCTATAGGACTTGTAGTGGGGCCGAAAATCTAGAAAACCCATATTTTACACTTAACACCCTCCCCCATTTCCCCCTTCTCGACCTTAAATCGCCCGTAATTTATTTTTTCTTTAATTTTTGTTATACTCTCTACCTTTTTCAATGGGTTTCATCCTACTAATTTTTTTCACTTTTTACCTCTTTTACATTATATTATTATTATTATTTAATTAAATATAACAATAATAAATAAAGGTAATGCAGGTGATTACCTGACACTTTAACGCCATTGAAATTTTTACCTATAAGTAGACTTTATATTAGTTTTTCATAATAAATGATAAACTACAGATAGTCATACTATATGACAAATGTCAAGAAAAGGCCAGTGAAGCAAAAAAGAGGAATATGAAAAAATAAAATAAAATCTACTAAAAGCTAAAAACTTCAATGACTTTGAAGTATCAGATACCACCTGAGTTATCTGCATTTTATATTGATACCTATTTTCCCTTATCGCGTGCAAAAAGTTTACTTTTTCGCACCCATTTTGGTTCTGAAAGTGTTACTTTTCCGCACTAGTGCGAAAAGGTACAAAAATTATGAACCAAATATTAGCGAAAAGAGAACACCTCTTCAAAATCCATCTAACACTAAATTAATATTTGTTTTAATATTATGGAGTTTTTCCACTGGTGTATTCATTAGATTGGGACAAAAAAAAATGTCCTGAAATTTTAAGCCCTTAGAGGTTCATCATTAAAATTATTGATCTTTCAACAATTGTTGCATTTTTATACAAATATATAAGTCGATCTTGAACCCTGGAACAATTCAAATTCTTGAAGGAAATTAAATTCTCTACAAAAAAGCTTTCTTAGTAAATTTATGTTTTACCCATCTATTATTGTTCTGTAATACCTTAGAAACGGAATATGTTATGGTAGCAATAATACCTGCTATCACACCTAGAGCATTATAAGCGGGCATTATGATAATGCCCGCTTATAATGCCCTAATGCGCTAATATGGAAATTTTATTGCTTATTCAATTCTATTTCTCTCACAATAAAGATCAAGTTTATACAAACATATATATTAAAATAAAATCAATAACTTACCAGTTCCTGAAAATATGCCATTAAAACGGTTTCGGTTATTTGAAGAATTGCGTTCGCATCTTTCCAAATACCAAATATGCCATACTCCCGATCATACTGTTGCCTTGATTTAACTGGCAAAAGATTTTCGGTCGCTTTTATGGCCTTTTCTCTTATATTTTGTGGAATTTCTTCCATTTTGAGCAAATCGTTAAATAAAAATGCCAACTGACTAACTGATAGAACATCAAAGTCAAACTTAACACCAGTCATTATCTACTTACGTATACAGGTACAGGTGCAACTTACTTTTTATATTGCGAATAAATAATGTAATTAGTCATTGAAAAACTCCTTTTGGGTAAAACATAAAGCAGTGTATGCACCACGGGCTTTACTGGACTATAATGCCCATCAGGTCGAAATCTAGCCCTCGGGCTATTTCGACCTTCAGGGCATTATAGTCCTAGTAACGCCCTTGATACATAAATAGCTATTTCGTAGGACGAGCCGTTTTCTTGCCTTAAACATTAATATATTTTTTTAAATTTTGTTACTTAGTTTCCGGATTTTTATACTACCATTAAATTATTCCTCAAGGAAATTTTATGCTCTACAAAAAAGGTCTTTTGACATTTTTTGATGAATTTATTCCTTTCAAAGTTATTCAATGTTGAATTAAATTTTCATTTCGATTTTCTATTCTCACTTCACAGTGTCTCATGCGACACTGAATGTTTGAGATCGGAAAATAGAGTTGCTAGTTTTTGTGAAACGTTTACATAGGTCAAGTTTAAAAATAAAATTTCGTCATGACCCAACCAAACTACGTGACAAAATTTTGTGGATTAAAATTTTAAGGAATAACGATAAAGTTTCAAGTATCTTCAAGCAGGTGCTCTTAATTTCAATATTAGATTCTCTGATATGAAGAACGTCGACATCATAGTTTTGAAAATTTTGGGAAAGTACTGTGAAAAACTAAATGGATAACTAAAATTTCTGTAAGCACTTTATAGATATATGTACAGGGTCTTTCCCCATATATTGACCCCCCTACAGCGGTAATGCGAAAAGTTAAAAAAAAATTTAATACAAAACTTTTGGGGTTTTACTTTAAATTTTTGAATCCGATGTCAAATTTTTTTTTGTTTTGTTTAGAAAGGTCAAATTTTGACAGATGATCATTTTTTCTTATGGAACACCCTGTATATGACTTCATAGTTAAAAAGAGCCGAATTTTCTGATTTCAAATATATATAGTTTAACTATGTTTTATTAAACCGTTTCGAAAATATCGGGCTCCAAACTTTAAACAAATAATATATTGAAGATCTTGGTAAGCGCTGCATTGTTATTGTTTGGCGTTTTTTTAAGATAAATGAATTGAGTAGAAACAATAAAAACAGAAGATTTATTATTACTAAGGTGATATTTAGCATCTTTTTGTTGACAAGGATTCATTATTTTAACAATTCTTAAACTTTAATTTAGACGTAATTATAACTATAACTGCTCTATATGACCACCACCATTATCAATACAGTTTATATAATCCTGCTCAATTTTGTGTATTGTATTCCTTATAAATTGTCTATGATTTTGATTGATATCATCTATCGCGGCAATAATTCTTCTGCGGAGCTCCTCGACATTTTCAGTTCTCTGTTCGTAAAATTTATTTTGCAGGTAACCCCACAGAAATAAATCAAGAGGTGTCAGGTCTGGACTGTTTGGTGGCCTACGAATTGGCCCAGTTCGTCCAATCCACAGGTTATATCTTTCATTTAAAAATCTCAAAACAGGTAACACATTATGCGGTGGGGCACCATCTTGATGCCAAACTATTTGCTCGTATTGCCTTATGGGTAGATCTTCAAGTTTAGCTTCAATTTGATAAGTAAGCGTCTCTAGGTATCTCTCTCCCGTCAAGTTGCCGTTATAAAAAATAGGTCCTATAACCTGGTCATTTAAAATTCCACACCATACATGTAGAGATTGCCGCCCTTGAAACTTAATTTCCCTTGTTATTCAGGAGTTTGTTCTTGACCGAAAGCGAACATTTTTTCGATTGTAAATGCCCGCGGTTGTAAAGGTGCACTCGTCGGTCCACAAATTTTTTAAAAAAGTTATTATCTTCTTCTTTTAGCACTAGCATCTCTTGACAAAATTCCACCCGTTTATTTCTTTGCTCTACACTTAAAGTTTGAACAGGTAATATTCGATAAGCAAAATATTTATACTTTTTTAAAGTTGAATAATTTTTTTGGCCGATCGATCAAAGTAAATTCTGGCATCTTCTATGGAATGATTTGGGTGTTCTAAAAAGAAATTCAACATTTTTGATGGGCAATTTGAGGGAAACAAAGGCCCGAACATGATAGCGTAGATCTAAATGTATTCAAAAATTAGTAAAAACTTACCTACCTTCGAAATATAGCAAAATATGTAATTCTTCTTCTGGATCGACAAGAATTGTCCGACGTTTTCTTCGTAGAGTTTTCCTGATGCGAAATGCTCGTTCTATATTTTTAAACGTATTTTTTGCCGGAATGGCACGTAAAGGAAAGGTTCGACGATATTCCTCTCTGGCGGCATTTGCGTTATTATTTTTATAAAATATACGGACGATGTCACATTTTTCTTCATCACTGTACGGCATTTTTTAACATTTATGGGTCAACAAACAAGAAATGACAATGTCATCTGAATGATTTGTTTTTTAATAAATGTCAAACAATAACAATGCAGCGCCTACCAAGATCTTCAATATATTATTTTTTAAAGTTTGGAGCCCGATATTTCCGAAACGGTTTAATAAAACATAGTTAAACTATATATATATTTGAAATCAGAAAATTCGGCTCTTTTTAACTATGAAGTCATATACAGGGTGTTCCATAAGAAAAAACTGATCATCTATCAAAATTTGACGTTTCTAAACGAAAAAAAAATTGACATCGGATTCAAAATTTAAAGTAAAACCCCAAAAGTTTTGTATTAAATTTTTTTAACTTTTCGCATTACCGCTGTAGGGGGTCAATATATGGGAAAGACCCTGTAGATAGACTTTTAGTACCCTTATTAAAAAATACTTATGTCTAGTTGTACAAAGCAGATTTAAACTGAGTTCTACTGAACTAAGGTTAGGTCGTTGAACTTTCCGTAAAATCCTAATATTGCTGTCAGTGTCAAGGAATTAAAAGAATTTGAGATTTTACGAAAAGTTTAAAGTTCAAAGACCTGACCTCAGTTCACTAGAACTGAATTTAAACCTGCCTTGTACAACTGGACATTAGAATTGATCATAAGATCCAAAAATGGAATAATAGAGACATTTTGCACCTCTTAAAATAACAGACGTTTTTTGGCCTCCTTATGGTTATCGTTATTAAACATAACGATTACGGCAGCAGTTGCAGACAGAGATTTTGCAGCCTCTTTTAAGAAATTTATCTTGCGTCTGCGCTTTCGACACATAACCTTATTTTTACGTGTGGTTCACCGATTTTAAAGTTTACGAAAAATCAGTACTTACTTTTATTCTCCATAAGTTATATATTGATATTTAAATATATGCAAACAGTTCTCTTGATTTTGTTTTTTAAAGTAGATACAAACAATACAGTATAAGCAAAAAAGCATAAGAATAAAAGCAAGTGTACCAGATTGTAACATGTTAATTAATTACTGATTTAAAACATCCTTAAAAATGCAAGTCCGTTTTAATTTCTTTACACTATTTTATTTTTCCTACTGCTATGGATTTTTCGCTAATTAGAGCCTATGTATCAATGATATTTTAATTAATACGGCATTAAAATGTCAACCTTCTTAAATAATTGATATTAAAAATTCTACAATCCGGCAACAACGCAGTTTAACAATGACGACGATAACGATAAGCTCTTCGGTATTCATCCGTAATTAAAGGAATCCCGTATGGTTAATAACGATAACGGATCATGTTTACCTTACTGCGCAGTCTCAGAATAACGTTAACCACAACGGAATTGCAAAATATAAGAGGTGCAAAATGCCTCTAATAAATAGGGTGTTAAATTTATTTAAAAAACAGCAAATTTTATTTCTAGATTTTCTCTCGTCCGAGGCATGGTTTTCGCTTAAAAAAATAAGAATCATATTACTTTGTATAGTCACATGCCCTCAAAAAAAAATAGATGCTTTTAATTTTTTTTAGATTTTACTGAAATATACTACGCATTTCCCATTTTTTTTAACATACATAAGTCACAAACTGTTTTTTTTCAGTCCTAACTTGTTATCTTTAGAGGCGTAGAGATTGGATTAATTGGTTAAAAATTGAATACGAACATATACAAGAGGACTTTCGATCTTTACAGATTAAGATCGAAGGCCATTAAACTCAATAACAACTATTATAAGTAATAAATAAAAACATTTTTATCTATAGCTGTTTGTTTTGCAAAATTATTTGCATCGTACATATTTCTATAAGTCGATCACACGTGGTCATGTTTATGTAATAATTTTGAAAGTTAACCACTCCATATTTGCAATGACTTTTGAATTTTTTTTAATATTTAAGTAGGAAACCACTTCGCAAACTACGTAATATTTTGCGCGTTTTAGATACTTAAATTGTTTTATTAATAACCAGGCGACCCGTGCCCACTTCGTTGGGGTTGGCTATATTTTTCTCTAAAGTTTTTGTTAAATTATAATAAAATATAGCCTATAGCATTTCTGAAAAGTGTCAGCTTTCTGATTGTAAAATAATTTTTATGATCTGTTCAGTATTTTTGAAGATTAGACTCATACAAACAAAAAACAAACAAAGTTACAAACTTTACCTCTTTATTTAAAATATTAGTATAAATGAATATCGATAGAAAAATTCTACTAAAAATAAGTAAATTCGTTGCTGTTTTCTTATCTATTTTCATAAAAGAAAAAATTCGCATTCGCAGAGACTAGAACCCGGGCTGTCCGCGTGACAATCGAGCATTCTACCACTGTACCACCGGTGCTTACAACTAAGTTACAGACATAACATCTTTATAATGTTTGTATAGATTCATATACATATGTTATTATTTCACTGAAATTTTTGTTTAATCAATGATAAAATAGAGCCTATAGCACTCCTAAATAGTGTAGATTCCTAATTGTGAAAGAGTTTTTATGATCGGTTTAGTATTTCCGAAAATTAGCCCTTACAAACAAAGTTATAGTTTATCCAAGACAGCCGTCCCGTGCCGACTTCGTTGGGCGTAGTATATTTTTCTCTGAACTTCAATCATAGTAAATTATAGCCTATAACATTCCTGAATTGTCACTACGTTGATATCGAATAGTTGAAGCTAGCTTGAGTTAAAGCGGCTTTTAAAAAGTGGCTTGAAAACAGCGATATAAACGCGCTTGAATCGTTCAAGTCAAGCCTGAAAATAAGTAGGGTTGACTTCACTGAAGCCGATTAGAAACACGATATAAAAGATTCAAGCGAGCTTAATAATTGCCAAACTTCAGATAAATGCTTCCTCAAACGTCATCAGTGTCAATTTCATATATGATTTTGACATTTTTGTACAAAATATGAGTGAAAAAACATTAAAACACGCTCACACCAACAACAGCACACAAAACGGGACAAGTTAAAAAGTGAGGTTTGTTTTTCATTTGATGTCTACTGTGAAGTTGGATGCAAAACTACCGCATGCGTACGACGATGGCCTGAAATGTGCTTGACCTCGATTTTCAATCGACTTTCAAGCCACCAAAATAAACACGTAGACTTGGAAATCGCTTCAAAGCCTCTTTGTTTTTAAGCTATCTTAAACTATTCGATATAAACGTAGTAATTGTAGCTTTCTGATTGTGAAAGAATTTCTATGATTGGTTCAGTATTTCCGAAGATTAGCGGAACAAACAAAGGAGTGCAGAACCGAATAAATTTGTCCAATATCTTATTCAACCATTTGACCAAGAAATTGAACAAGTATTTGATAAGTAACTCGTCATCAGGGTCATCTAGAAACCAAAATAAAAACCGTACTTGATAGCATTGATAGAATGGATATAAATAATAAATTGTTAATACCTATTTTAAAAAGTATAAATTTTTGAAATACAAACTTACACTTATTTTATTGACTAAAATGACAAGGTTATAAAAATAGGGGTTTTCGTTTGAAAAATTGACTCATAAGGTTTTTACCTGTATAATTCTTAACGATTACACAGGCAAAACAAAAAAAAGTATACTTCAAAACGCAAATTCCAGTAAAAATATTCAAGTGGCAGATGGCAGTTCCGTTCCGTCCTGCCAACTGGATATGTTTCCCCGTTTTTAATTAGGTTTGAGGTTATGTTTGTTACTCTAGCATATGATATTGGAATTCCGGACTGAAAAGACTCTCGATTCTCGATCTCAACCATTCCTACAAGAAAACTTCGAATACATGCCCCAAAATGATGTAATAACCTTTCTAATACTAAACAACCAGTCCTTTCAATTTTTAGGCCCTTTTGAGGTTATGTTTCTGGCTTGTAGTGCTAAAAATGGTCGGTTCTGGGAAGCATAAACACTGCACGTACTTCAAAAGGCAAATTCCAGTAAAAAAAATTAACAAGTGGCAGATAGCAGTCGCCCCTTTCTGCCAACTGGAAATGTTTCCCCCTTTTGAATTTAATTTTGAGGTTATGTTTGTTACTCTAGCATACAATATTGGATTTCGGGAGGAAAAAGACTCTTGATTGCTTTTTGTCTCATTAATTCCTGCAAGAAAACTTCGAGTACATACACCAAAATGATGTAATAACCCATCAAATAATAAACAACCCACGCTTTCAATTATTACTATGCCCTTTTGAGGTTATGTTTGGGTTAAAGTGATCAAAATTGTTTGTTGAGACCAGAGTAAGCCTTTGGTGTACTTCGACAAATGCATTCCAGTAGAAAAACTGAAAAAATAACCCCTCCACCAACTGGACACAATGTTTTCCACGTGACCAAATTTTGAGGTTATATTTGCAATTTACAAAAAACTGGAACGTGCTGGACCAAAACGGGCTTTTGATTCGGATTTAGCGCATCGAAATACACAAGTAATACTATGTTCAGTTAAGTTCCAGAACACTTTTTTTTGTGTGCCTGTGTTATTTTTGACCACACTGTTTTATTTATTTTTAAAATATTCTTAAAGTCTTTTAAAGAATGTCTTTGATAAAAGAAATTTATTCCCAATTCCTTTTAGAAAAATTTGTTAAAAAAAAGTCCTATGTAGTGGCTTGCAAGCGTCGTTTTTGACAAAAGAAAATAAAAACGTGTTTACCTATTTTATCGGTAAATTCCGCCGTCCAGCGGCTATGCTTATAAAAACTAATAAAAACCGCCGAATAATAGGTAATCTAGCCTTGCTATGCCAATGCATTGGCATTAGCAGGTATTCAGTCTGATAAAGTTAGTCAGAGCTTAGTGAATACGACCGTAAAACGGAATTTTGTTGAGCATAAAAATGCGCAACTTTGCCCCAATTTAACGAACTCTGTATCTCTTACCGTTTCCGAGATCCTAATGGTGTTCCTCGAATTTGTAACACCCTGTATTATTGCCTGATCATTTCCCTCGATAAAAAATAGACCAATTAGAAACCACCATTTTTCGGATAAATTTTGTTTAGATAAGTGATTAAACCCATGTGCTGTTTAACCGCGAATAAATTTCTGTCAACTAGTTGTCAAAATTGAAAGAAAATGTCAAACATTATTATCCGTAAAATTTTGTAATTTTGGCTTAAATGTAAGTTTTTCAGGAAATAAACTAGCCGGACACCACTCGACCAACAAATTTAAATCGATTAAACTACCCAAATATTATTTGTAACATTGGCTTGGCAAATAGTTTCATGGACAATAATTTTTAAAAACCCTCGACCGCTGCGAGGTCTCGTGTTTTTATTAAATTATTGTACATTCAACTATTTTCCAAAAAAAATCTTACTCAAAATATTGTTGGGTAGTTTAATCAATTAAATTAATAGGTCTTGTGATATATTATATGATTATTATCTGTAAGGCTAATAAAAGAGTAATTTCCTTGTCTTGGACTTTTATCAACAATCTCCTTTTCTGTTTAACTCTTTTTCCTCTTCCTAAAAATTTAACGTTTCTTTCACTCTAAATAATGCATCTTTAATAGGTAAATAATGTTTTACAAGCAGTTGTTGAGAACCCTGAGATATCAACTTGGCAAATTAAACAAAATGTAGGAGGAGCCAAATCTACAACTCAATTTCTTTTGCGTAAAAATAGATATCACCCTTATAAATTTAAGATTTGCCAAGGACTTTAACCCGGAGATTTCAAACGGCGCGGCGCCCATATTTTTGCGAGGGGTATATACGCACGTGTGAAGAATTAAATTTCTCTTCAAAAAAAATTGTCCGACGAAAGTATGTCACTTATCATGGTATCTTCAACCGTCTGCAATATATACGCATTAGTAGGCTCAACAAAATCCGCGTGTTAAGAAAATATCGAAACATCAAGAACGATTTGGGTTTTATATGTGGTGTAAAATTTTTGGAACTAAAATACTAGGTCCATTTATTTACAATAATTCATTAACTGCAGAAATAATACCTTCATTTATTTTTTGCGGCACAAAATGTAGCACGTTAGTATGTCAAACTTTTCTTCATAGCTATAATGGCCATCCGGCATATTCGACCATAATAATACAATATATATTAGCTATTCACCAATAAACAATAATAAAGACAACAGTAACAATAAGAACAATTGCTCTAAAAACAACAACTTGACAAACAGGATAATAACGATAATTACTGTTTTATCATGACATAAAAGTATGTTACAGACTCGGTAACAGGTATTAACGTCAAAGCATTTGTTTGCAAGGCCTACTTAAAAATACCTTTAAAAAATAGAAAAAATGAATTTTTCCTTTTAACTAAAATTAAAAATATGGCATGTGATACATTGTTAAATTTGTAATAAAAAATAGATATCCAGGGTGTACCTTTTTTCGAGCTATATAAAAAAATAAAGTTGATGATGGTTTCTTGAAAACAAAACGTCGGATATAAAATCTAAAAATACCGTCATGTAGTAGCTAAAAAGTGTCAATGAAAAAGTGTTATTAGTTTTTTCAAATCTCTTCAAATAACGTCAGAAAAAAATAAAATCGATATAGTCAAATTTCCGTTTTTGCCAAATTACTCAGCAGGCCATGAAATTTTTTAGGTTTCTAAACGGCATGTAAATTAGCTTTAAAAAACACAATTTCCTAATTTAACCTGAGCTGTATCTCCAACAGGTACTGAGATTCCCATGCTTAGGATCCTTATCTTGGACACCCTGATTATACAGAGTGATTTAAAAATCGATTAAGAAAGGCGGTGATACTTCATGATAAAATAATGGTACCATTTCATGTAATTTTTTTCAACATTTTTTCCGAGTTACATAGGGATGCGACATCCAAGCCAAAAATCGATGGTGAACATCGATGGCGTCATCGAAAGCATGCAACATTTAATTTCTAGCTTGTATTTTTATTTTTGTTGGGGTGATTTGCTTATAAGTTATGGCAAAAATTTTCTATATTTTTGTAAAATGTAAGAAAAATAGTAAGTAAGCTCTTTATTTTACTTGCTAAACTAATAAAATAATAGATGTCAATGACATTAAAATAAATTAATAAATAATAAACATGATAAGTATCAATAAATTTAACAAGTTTTGAATATTTATTGTTTTTGGTTTGGTAAAATATTGAAAAGATCGAGTATACAGGCGAAAACGTATTTTTTAAATTGTTTGCTATAGTTGTCAAAAAAAAAAAAACAAACAAAAATGTTTTATTTTGACTTAAACAAATAAGGTTTAGTTAAATAAAGCTAGTTTGGTTAGTTCTGGCTAGTTTGGTAAATAAAATGGCACATTTAAACTTTGTTGAAAAAAAAAAGATATATATAAAAAATTGGCGAATTTACTTTTTCAAAGTACATGCTTCAAAATTTATATTCGAAGCTATACTCTATTTTTTGCAAGAGAGAGTAATAAATCATTTAATTTTATGGCAATTCGCTTTCTTTGTTAGTCCGAGTATAAATATTTTTCTTCAATTCTACCTGTAATGTACTGATAAGGCATCATAATTTTAGGCCGGCAGACCCCGCTCTAAAATTCGTCAACCTCTTGGGTCAAATACAAAGAAATAACAGATGTTTACCCGTATTTACGTGGGAATAATGTGATAAAAACCTTGACAGTGGCGGTGCGCTTGAGTTTATTTTTGGAAACTTACCCTTTTTAAACAGTTTAGGTAAAATGAAAATCTTGTTTCTTTTATATGTGTAAAAAATTTATTTTAATATTTATAGTATATCAATATTGTACAGTTGGTATAATTATAGTTAATAATAACCATTTTATTAAGAAAATAATACACATTAAAAATGCATAGTCAAAAAATAATTATTTAAAATATAATCTATGCCTACTTAAATATGCTACATAATCTACATCTAGTTATTTACATTCTTCCATATCTGACATACTATCACTACTTGAGTCATATGAGTCTACTTGTATAATTAGAGGTTCAACAGTTGTATCTACTATTATATCCAATGACCACATTTTATTTTCTACTTCTAATACATGTTCGACACATTTTTTCCAGTTTTCTGGGGAAGCATTAGATATGGCAATTTGAAATAGTTTTTTTATATCTACTAGTTTAAACGTAGTATTATTTCTGGCTACTTCACCTTTCACTTGTGCCCATATAAGTTCTATGGGGTTTAGTTCGCAGTGATAAGGTGGCAGCCGATATAAAGTTATATTTTGTTTCTTGGCTATTTCATCAATTACAAAACGTGTGTACTTAGCGTTATTTGTGGCGACTTCACTTTTTACTAGCTGCAACAACTCTAGTTTAACACTATCTGTAGGATGTTCAATATTTTGCTGCATCAACCAGGATGAATGTCTTTTTAAGCCAGCTTAAAGAGCATTTTGTAAGCGCTTCCTGCCTCCGAATGCCTCTGTTCCAGACCGGAAAACAATTTTTAAATGGGTTGCTAACTTAAGGGCAACTGGTTCTTGACTTTCCTAAATCAAGACAGCGATCCGAGATGAAACTGCTGCTATTCCTCAAGATATGGTGATAAAAGTGATGCGGAACTTCTAGGAACGCCTTCGCATGTGTGTCGCTGCTAACGGCCGTCACTTACACGATACAATTTTGAAAACATAGTTAAAAAAACCTTAAAGTGTGCTCTTTTTGAAAATAATAAAAGTTTAGCTTCATATTTTGAAGTAGACTTTTTATTTGCTACCCAAATGTGGGAGTCCATTCTGCCGCACCCTGTATAATCGAATACGTTTTTAACAATCTGCTTTTCGTTTACAGTTAAATGGCCGAGACATGCGCGTTTCTGCGGAAAAGCCATTTTTACAATACTGTAATACTTTGAACAATACTTTAACAATTTATAACCACTCAGTTGCACATACGGAAAGATACTAAAATATATTTAAAATTTATAATCCTTATTTAACGCAATTCGGTGTATTTCTACCTGTTCTTTGCACAGAGACTGGTGCGCCTATGGTTTACAACCTTCTAACCGTCCCGAGACATTTTTATTACTATCTCTTGCAAAAAAATGAAGTATAGAGTGAAATTCTAATCACTTTTTATTCCTAGAGTTTTTTCGATATTTTGGGACCTAACACCACTTTTCGTGATTTTAACTTGGTTTTTTCAAATTTCTCGCCATACCGCCGTTCACATGACATATGTTAAAATGGATTTTTAGGTTATGAAAGTGAATTTTCCTTAATAAAAAAATTTCCGATATGTTGCGAACGTTTTGCCGGTCACTGTATAAACTTCTCTTTATAAATTTACACGTTCTTGAAAAACATCCTGTATATGAAAAGTGTTAAATCATCATCTAAAAGTAGATACCTTCAAAACTTGTTATATTAACTTAAGTCATTATAATTACAAATTCTTTGTGTAAGCTTGTTATTTTGAATTACCAGTCTGTGAGTGTGATAAGCTGTATTTTCAAGAATAAAATAAATATAAAAAATATTATTTTAAAAATCTAAATTGATGCTTTTCCTGTAATAAAGAACCTCTCCATAGTTTAATGACACTTTGATAAAAAAAAAATACGTCATCAAATCAATTATTATTGTCAATTTTAAGTGGTCGGTGCAAGAAATATTGCCAAAAAAATATAAAAAATAAAAATGCGATTTATTATTATCATTATCAAAAAAAAATAAAAATATTTTCTGCTAGAGTTGGGTTAAATACTGAAATCTTGTATTTAAATGTGAATCTTGAATACCGTATTCAAAAAAGTAATAGAATACTGATCATTCGAATACAAAGGAAAAAAAGTATTCGAATACCGCTGTATTTGGATACCAGGATTAGGTGTTCATAAATACTTTTTGAAGTAAAAAAAAGTTCTTAACCCAAATCAGAAGAAGGCGCGCTCGTGGCTGCTCCGGTTGTATCGGTATGCGTCGATCTCCGGAGTTAAGCAGTGAAGTGCGCGCCCATAACTTCGATGGGTGACCGGCGGCACACGGTGTTCTGCTGCTCGGGGATGCGGGGAAGCCTTCAGGCTGCAGTGCACCACCTAGGGGGGCGGTCGTCGGCCTAGGTGGGATGACCCCGAAAGGGCGAAAAAAAATCAGAAGAACCCCACAAAATTGTCTTTGACTTAAACTTGTCCCTAAGAAAAACACTCTACCTTAATACCAGGATTTAGTATTCATGAATATACTTAACCAACAAAAAAGATTCTTAAATTCTTTAATGTCTTCTTGGTTGTCTTTTTTATTATCAAAAAATAAATTCGAATACCACATTTCCAATACCAAGGTTCGAATATATGGCCTGAATAAGGAAAAAAGACAAGTATTTGAATACTACAAAACTGTATTTGAATACTGAGATTTTAATACTACGAATGCAGGATCTAAATAACGAAATATGAATACAAAGCAAGTATTCGAGTACTATGATTTAAAAACGGTATTGGCAATCCGGAATCCCGAATACTGACCAAAAAGTATTCAGTCGGAAACCGAATACCAAACACACAGATGTATTTGAATACTATTTGAATACCAGCCAAATTTATTTTAAATAGGATTCGAAATATGGAGATATGGAGTATTTGAATACTACAAAACTGTATTTTAATACTACTGAGATTTCAATACTACGATCCGAATACAGGATCTAAATAACAAAATATGAATACAAAGCAAGTATTTAAGTAATATGCTTTAAAAACGGTTTTGGCAATCCAGAATCTCGAATACTAACCAAAAAAGTATTCAGTCGGAAACCGAATACCAAACACACAGATGTATTCGAATATTATTTGAATACCAGCCAAATTTATTTTAAATAGGATTCGGAATATGGAGTATTTGAATAGTACCCAACTCTTTTCCTACATTTTTATCTACGACCGTTCAAACCGCGAATCAACAGTCGGTTTGACCCAAGGTTTGTTTATATTTATAAGGTTGCGACATATCCTCAACTTTTAGGCGGTTCGAGGTCGGGGACGCAAGGAAGGGCACTTCTCGGAGAAAAGTTGGCAAGACTGGGGAAAAATCAAAGCTAAAGATCAATCCAGTGGCGTCTAGAATTTGCGCATTTCATTTTACATAGTTTTGGAAGTGATGTTTGTTGAAAGATGTAGTTCCAAATGTTTTTTATTTAAAGTAAAAGAATTTACAACTTAATAACAATTAAAAACTGTTGTGTAAACGGTTGTTCTACTAATACATTAAACTGTATATCTCCGGCACTGAACAACATGGCCGAAAAGTGGGAGATGTGACGTCATAACATGTCAAAGCAATATGGCCGAATGTCGTGACCCTATACAGACCGACTTTGGTTTGACCCAGCTTTTGAGTTGACAGAGGCAACTTTATAAATTTGTTATTGCTATTTTGCCTAACAAGGTTTTTATTTATAAGAACAGCCATATAACTGGTCTGCTTGGAGTGATGTACCCTGTATATCTTAAGAGATAATAGTATATCTTAAGATATATTAATATTATGATGACTAATACAGAGATACTATAAAATCAATCCAACAAAACATTATTTTCATTAGCCAATTATAAGATTGGAAGCCTATATTTTAAAAACTATTGAAGAAAAACATTTCAAATGTGTTATTTTCTTGAAGGTCTCTAAAATGTCTTTTTAATGGTGATACAATACACAGACTATATTTCCGAAACTATGACAAATTAAACTTATCAAATGTGTTTTTTATGGCTTTAAGGAGACTATTCGTAAAAAAATATACAGAGTGTTCCATTTAAGAAACCGCACTTTGTGTGACAAATTTAAAATAAAAACGTAGCTACGCCACTGAACTTCACGAAATAATCCCTAACGCTCTTCCATTTACATTTCTTCTTTTCTAATAACAAACGAGTTATAAATACCTGGCCAAATTGATAAAATTATTGAAAACACTCTGTAACTCTGATCTCCAAAACAAATCAAATTACACATTATTTACTTTCACCACTGAATTTGTTTCAAAAATTCAAATTAAGATTATGTAATCGGATTTGTTCTATCTCTTTTAGTTTTCCCTATACTCTGCCAAGTCAACGAAAAGGTGCCACCTTGTATAGTAAGAACATTTTAAAAGCGCAAATTCGAATTGAAAATAATACAAAAAACATAAAAAAGGCCGCCTGCAATCGGACTATTTTATACAAAGGCGCCGCTATCCTTTACAGCGACGCGCCGATACACTATGGGATAGAAATCCATTATTTTGGCCAAAAAGCAACTTTGAAATAAGAAACTTGAAAATGTATTTTAAGTAAACACAAATATAAAACATTTAATCTACTTAGTTTATTATTAGCCTTGTTTACTAAAAAAAGTAAAAGAGTTTAAATAATAAGAGCTATTGTTGTGTTTCCGATGCAGTCTCATGCGAAGTCTCGCTACTTTTGTCAAAGATTTTTTACCTTTTTCTTTATCAGTTTTTGTACTTACAATTGCCTTCCTACTTTTTGCTACTACTGAGTGTAAGGACAGATACAATATTTTTTATAATTTACAAGGTTTTCCATTTTAAAATTTAATATGTTTTGTCCTACACAATATATCCTAAAAGATAAAAGCATTCTGATGAAAGATATGGATTCTACAGGATCTACCTAACAAAAAAAGTGTTTTTATTTATTTTATACGTTAAAAACTAAAGAAAGTTGGAAAGGTGTATCTCTATTACGCTTCTAAGAATAATTTAAAATTATTTTTCAGATTTAGATGGTCATATTTCCGAAACTAATTGAGATAGACACATCAAATGTAATATTTTTTTAAAGCATTTTAAAAGATTTTTTGCTGGTGATATAATATTCAGGGTATTCCCTGATATCATATGAGATAATAATCATCGGATTACTGATTAGAATACTACTGAATTAACCAAACAAGGTAATATTTTAGTTTATTTTGTACAATAAAAAATAATAATGTTAAGGGGGTGTAAATTATATAAATAAACATATAATAAGTTTTAGGTTTCCAAAAGCATTTGTAATAATTTATATTATTTTTCCAGTAAAAAGCACCTCATTTTAAGTTAGATTGGTAAGTTTCAAAATTTTGACCAAAAAATTAATTTCTATCCCATAGTGCGATGACCAGCTGCATTAACCGGCATATCATAAAAGAAATATAGGAAAGGCGGCCGCAAAGACAAGCATGCCTATTTATTTGCTTTAAACTTTTTGTAATTTTTTTTTCTTATCAAAGAGCACCGAATTTACATTTTTAAACTGTTCCTTCTATACAAAAAAAATAAAAAGTTTAGTGGGTTTAAATTTATAACTTGACACCCGGCACAATGCAAGTTAAAAGCTTGTAAAATATTTTTTTCTACTAGCGTGTGGAAAGCAGCACTTTTCCGCACGCAATTTAGTTTGGAAAGTGTCAGTTTTTCGCACTAGTGCAGAAAAGTACACTATGCCTCACTACCTTTCCGCACTAGTGCGGAAAAGTTCAAAAATTTTAAACCTTATATTGGTGAGTCGCAATAAAGCTTTTTCATGTACTTTATATTTAAAAGGAAAATTTGCTTTGGTATGGTAGAATATTAGGTAGCATTGTGTAAAATTAAAAAAAACTAAATAAAATTTTAGTTTTTATGTTTTTCTTACGCTCGTAGGAAAAATACCGTTCCTAACACGTGCAGAAAGTGCCTTTTCCGCACTTGACCGAACTCCGCAACGCGTCGCTCGGTCAACTGCAGTTGCGTGCGGAAAAGTGGTTCTTTCAGCACTAGTTAGGAAATATACTATTATTTATTTGTTTTCAGGTGGTATTTTGTCAGAGGCCCTTGCTAGACTAGGAGCAAGTGTTACTGGTATAGACGCAAATTCTGGAATAATAGATGTGGCCAAATCCCACGCCAAAGAAAGCAATCTTTCTATAAATTATACATTTACATCGATAGAAGATCATTCGATAGATAACTGCGAGAAATATGATGCTATAGCTGCCTCGGAAGTAATTGGTAAGAAGAAAACAAATTTTTTTTTGGCTTTTGGCAAAGACAATTATAGTTTCACTATAGACTCCCAAAACAATGCTAAATTTTTGGTCATCAGTTTCGACGCTGGCTTGGCTGAATTTATGAAGCGGCAAATTATACGTACTGTTTAAGTGTGTACTCCATGGATACCCGCTTCATAAATTCCACGAAGCAAGCGTCCAACCTGAAGACCAAAAATTTAGCATTGTTCTGGGTGTCTATAGTGAAACCACAAATTATCAGAATACCCAGATGCGAAACTAAGCGTGTTCGTTGAAAATCTCTCACCACTATGGTCCCTCCCACTGCGTGGTGGATATACACCCCACGATTTAGTATGTGACCTAATGCTCATCTAGGTGTCAGTTAGTCCTATACTTTTGTTGGTATAGAACGTGAGCATAAGTTAGTTAATTGTGTTTAGTTGTTTGTAAACTCTTATGTTTTTTATTATTAAAGTGTTAATATAGTGTCTTGTTAATTTTTTTTACCGTTTAATATGGGATATAAATGTGTATATTTATTCTGTTCCTCCATCACCGGGAGCGGATAACTTTTAGATTCGCAAAGGACTACTATTATTTTAAGACTATTTAACATAAATACAAAGCTTTTACAAAATACTAAGAGATGTTACTAAAGTAATTGATAATAATCAGTATGTGCCTAAACACAGGAAAATATTTTTTTATTTATAGCCGCACTGCTATTTAAAAGGCTATATTTCAAATTAAAAAATTAGGTGTTTTTCAGTATTTTAAAAAATTACATACTTCCAAAATAAAAAAAAAACAAATCAATTAGGTTTGGTTATTACTAAGGCAACATCTGCATTGCTTTAAAATATTTCGTCGGGGTTTCTTTAGAAACTTTTGTTACTCGGCTTTCAATTATTCTGTTTCAATCTCCAGATACACAAAACTTTTTAATACACAATTAAGCTAAAAACGGAATACCATTAATTAATTTAATAAGCAGTTTTTAGGTAAGGTTTTTTTTAATGGCTTTTTGTTAAACATTTTAAACCCCCATTAGTTTAATCGTTTTAAAAAATGTTTTGTGCAACCAGGTATGGACATTTTATTACAAATTGATCTAAACGTGACATCTACTAACAATATTTTACCGTTCAAAGAATGGGTAAAATTTTTAGTTTGTAATATTTTTAATAAAGAAATATTTAAATTCCCAATTAGTGTATTATTCTTTTGTTTTGTTTTCCACACATAAAAAAGCTGCATAATTAGTTACTATAAAAGTCTCTCTCCTTAGTGCCTTGGTGCGGTTTAACCTTTTACAAATTAAAAATATTACGATCCATACATTGGTGTAGATGTTCCATTTATTCTTTCTCAAGGTCATAGAAACAAGTAAGCGTAATTTGCCGCACTTTCGCATCTGGATATTCTGATAATTTGTGGTAAAACCAAAGAGTAAGTATGTTTTACAATTGTCTTTGCGTTTGGCCAAGGTGCATAGAGAGAAGGTGGCCCAACTTTGCTATGACAGTAAACATCTGATATATGTGACGTCATTAAAGTCCTTTTTAACAAATTTAAAAGTAGAAACTAATAGCATCTGGTGTTTACTATTTGCTGTGGGCCAGTGCCGGATTAAGCTTGAAGCCGTGAAGCGACCGCTTCAGCGCTGGGAAAAGGGGGCGCAAGAATAGAGTGCAAGAAAGTAGTAAGTACTGGTATGAAATGTTATATAAGGACGGAACGTGCTGTTCATTTTTCCTTGGGACAATTTGTTGTTGTGGATGACGAGGCGTAAAAAGCGCATATGAACGTGAAAAGGGGTGTAAAAATGCAAAATAAGTAGAGAAGGGTGCCTTTTTGACCTTTTTTTTGCTCTTTAACTTTTTCAATAAAAAAACAAACTCCATCTTTTGTTTTAAAATACCAAGGGGGCGCAAAATTTATAGTTCGCTTCACTTAAAAAAAAGCTTCGTCCGGCACTGGTGTGGGTCCCATGTCTCACTAGAAAATCCTAATTGCGCGCCTAAATACAGGGTGTTTCTAAAAGGTGCTGAAAAAATAATACCAGTAATTCCTTAGGCTAAAATATGACGATCTAACCCTACTTTCCCTAGTCCAAGAAGTGAATGATTTCGGGGATACAAGGTGTTAAAAATTTTTTGCTTATTTTTTTTTTTTATCATTGAACAAACCACGAAGGCTTAAAGCCTAAATACTAACGTACCGTGGGTGTCTTAAGCGAAGTAAGAGGAAGTTTGTTGACACGGGACTTAAATACTTGAAGATTTGGGGGAAGGAAAGACCTCCGCGGGCAGCAGGTTCCACAATCTAGAAACTCTAGGGATGAAAGAACGAACAAAGTGAGAAGTTCGGGGCCTGTCCAATTGGACCGTATAGGGATGCATACGCGCGGCACCACGAGTTTCTCTGTTGGGAACCGTGAGTGGAGGAACTATACTGGACAATTCTTCAGAGCAGAAGCCATGGAAGTACCTATAAAAAGCGATAAATCCCCACAGCCCGACGATGGGCAAGAGAGGGAAGCCTTTCTGTAAGTGAAGGATCATTAATGAGACGAATAGCTCTTCTTTGACTAGAATCAAGAATGCTTAGGGTTGTGGGGGACGCCATACCCCAGATATGCGAACAATATTCCAAGGGAGGTCGGATTTGGGACACATATAAAGTGTATAAATTAGAAGCGGAAAAATACTTTTTGGCTCGAAAGAGTAATCCAAGCTTTTTGAAGCTGCCGTGGCTATAGATACAATGTGTTTATGCCAGTTAAGGTTACTTTCAAATGTGACGCCCACAAGATTGAAGGTGTCTTTGCTCTGTAAAACTTGGCCGCTCATAAATAGAGGATGAGTATTTGATGACTCTTTTCGCGACAAGGAACATGATTGTGTTTTGGATGCATTAAAATGGACGAGATTTTTAGCGCCCCAATCCAATATTAAATTAAGATCCTGCGAAAGAGATATCTGCATCGCTCTGCGTTTGTTTTCTAAATCAGGTTTAGTGATGGGTTTAGGAACCTGAAAACTGGAGTGAAGGGTACTATCGTCGACGAAACTATTAATGGAATTAGTTGTGGACGAGAGAAGGTCGTTGATGTGAAGAAGAAACAATGTTGGTGCCAGAACTGAGCCCTGAGGGACTCCAGCATTTACTTGGTGAAAGCTTGAAGAATGACCGTCCACAATAACTGATATACGACGATCAGATAGATAACTAGAGAGCCAAGTACAGAGTTTAGTTGAAAGACCATACGAGGGAAGTTTATTAAGAAGTGCGGCATGCCAGACCTGGTCAAAAGCTTTGGAAATATCAAGAGCAACGATCTGGGACTCACCTAAAAACTCAAGAGACTTATTTCAACAGTGTGATACGAAGGAAAGAAGATCTGCTGTAGATCTTTGTGGCGAAATCCATACTGCCTGTCATGCAAAATTTTGTGTTTTTCTAAATACTTAAGAATTTGTGAATAATAATGTGTATTAACAAAACTCTGTAAAAACCTAAAACCAACATAATTTTTTAACACCTTGTATATCCAAAATCATTTACTTTTGGACTAAGGTCAGTTGGGTAGAATCGTCATATTTTAGCTTCAGGATTTGTGGTTTCATTTTTTTGCACCTTTTAGAGATACCCTGTATAGGGATGTAAAATCATACCCTAGTATAGTAAAATAAATAATAGATATTACCTGATTTAGTAAAGGATGTATGTTCTTCGAATGACACACAATATACAGAAAATAAAATAGTGCCTAGGAATAAAATTGTTGCTCTCATTTTTAAGTTGTCACACGTTTCAACGACGAAGAAAATAATATACAATACCAACAATTATTTTTTTATGTTATGGTATGTATTATTGTTTCATTTTAAAACTTATGTGTGGGACAAACTTATTTATGTTCTTTATGGCTACGAATACATTAAAATTAATTTAAACAAAAAAATTAAGCAATTTTCGCTCGAATTTTTAATCATATTATTTTAAATGCTTTTATAAAAGACTAGCTTTTACCCGCGTTTGGAGTAAAACAGTTCTCCTTCCCTATACCGTGAAGATTTTGAATATTATTATATACATATATACCTTCCTCTTCGATCACTCTATCTATTAAAAAAACGCATCAAAATCCGTTGAACGGTGATAAAAAACTTAATAAAACATTTTTGGTACTCTCTGTATAAAATACTAATTATTTTGCAGATCTTTATATTTAAGCAATTTTGTAAACCTCTGTGATGGTATAATAACATAGTTAGAAAGCATTTTAGTTTTAAGGGTTTTTTAATATAACATCTTTCTAGACCACCCTGTGTGGCAATTCTATATATTTTTTTATAAACCATAGATACCTGTGCACAATTCCTATAAACACTTTTTTTCAATTGCAATAGTAACGTCAATATCGAATTTTAAATGTAAACTATTTTTTTAAACACTCCGTATATGTTTTTTTCTTTTGATATTATTATACATGTGAACCTTTCTCTTGGATCACTCTATCTATAAAAAAACTGCATCAGAATTAGTTGAGTAATATGGAATTTTAAAAGTAAACTACTTTTCTAAACACTCTATATATGTTTTTTTGATATTATACATATAAACCTTCCTCTTGAATCAGTCTATCTATTAAACAAAACTGCATCAAAATCTGGTGAGTAATATCGAATTTTAAATGTAAACTATTTTTATAAACAGTCTGTATATGTTTTTTGGATATTATTATACATATAAACTTTTTTCTTGAATCACTCTATCTATTAAAAAAAGCGCATAAATATCCGTTTAGAATAGTAACGCCAATACCATGTCTAGTACCCTAAAAGTTATGGTTTGTTTAATAAATTCAGTAACACCCGGTATAGTTTATACAATTGTTAAAATCTTTTTAATCCACTATTTATTTACAAATATAAACGATTAACACGATATTTTCAAAACACTAAAGAAATAACGACATTTTTTAAAAAAGGATACCCTTAACGATCTATCAACTGTCAAATAAAAGTTGGGCCACCTTTCCTCGAAGCCCGTTGGCATTTGGCTATTGCCATTCAGCTTGTTCAGTGATGGCGAACCAATGACACGCGTGCCCAAGTTGGTAGGCAACGTAAAAATTTGGGCACGCGAGGGTATTGTTATTTGAGGGTTTTTTTTGCTCTTCAAAATTTGAAGTAAGTAAAGAAAGAACTCTTTAAAATGTGAAGTTAAAAAAGTATTAAAGGGAAAAGAAAGCAGATAAAGACTTTTTTGCTCTTCAAAAATGGCACGTAAATACGAAAAGGTTCTGGTGTGATGACCTTAGTACAAAATTGTTGGTTTTCAAGATATTTGCATTTGAAATTCGTCAAAATCGTCCTCCTGGATAAGACTTTTTATAGTCACACCTAAACAAATTTATATTTTTAAATTTTAATTTCAGTTTTACAGCACTGACTTCATTGAGCAAAGATCAACATTAAAATAAATGTTTTTTTCCAAAAATCTTTAGTGTCCATGTATGTTTGTTTGCAACAACCTGTAACTTTTTTATTATTAATATTTCGAAAAAATTGCGCATTTCTCCAACTAAAAATTTAACGAAATATTTTGACAGTTGGAAACTAGTTCACAACGACGTCTGCAAACAGAGCATTTCTGATCAGCAATTTGGGAATCTTCCAAAGAGAATGGACAAGGGGAGAGAAACAGTTGATTTACCCCCACCAATTAAGAAATGGCACACACCTGCGACTGGTGATTGTGTTCAGCGACCAAAAGAGCTCGTCAAAGTTTTATTTTATTCTTGCTTAACGTTGGTAAAAAGGACGTGCTTGGTTAAAAGTATGGATTTATTTATAATTTTTTGTTTCAGTACGTACTTTTTACGTAACATTTTTGTGTCTGAAACAATACTATCCGGTTTGATGGTTAACTTAACACAGCGGGATTACTCGTCATGCGCATGTGACGTTGTTTTTCCGGCTTGCTATTGGCTGTTATAAATGTCAAAACTCTTGACTTTCACATGTTCAATATGGCTGATGTTTTGTGATTGTTGTGGCTGTATATTTGTTTTGTGTTTTATTCGGTTTGATTTTACGTGTGACCTGTGTTATAAATATAAATTATTAAAACAAACTTTGTGGAAATTTATGGGTTTTTTAAATAAATTATTTTTTAAATTATTTACGTTGTTTTCTTTTGAATAAAAACAAATTAACACTTTATCTAGGATTTATTTATGTAACAAAACATTATATACATTAATATTTTATATACATCCGTAAAATATATTTAATGAATATCTTGCTGGAGGTAAAAGCCCAATGAACCAATAGAGGATTTTTGTGTGCGTCACTCCCTATTTAAAAAATTTGCTTGAACTGTAAAAGTCAAACAAATGATCAGTTTAAAAGGTATTAATAGTGATAAAAATTATACTAAAGCGAAAAATAAAAAGGCCTAAAGCCTAAACACTTAAAAAACTTAATAACTGACCCAGTAAGGTACAAACTAAGATATAGAGTGTGTCCACTTAAGTTCGTATCATAAGGCAAACTTATTATTAATTTTACGAAAAAATTTAACCATTCGATATTAATTGTTTTCAGTGGTAGGTATATGAAATATCTTAAAATATATAAATTTATATTAAGAGGAAAGTACACTTATTTTTGTCAATATTGAAAATTTGTGTAAAAAAGATGTTTAGGATTACGATTTTTTTTCTGCAATAACGAGCATTTTTGAGCTTCTTTTACAAAAGTATTTTATTTCAAAATAAGTATCCAGTAATGTGGAAACTTAAATTTTCATTGTTAATTAAAACCTACAATCTTATCTGCTTCCTCATACCTAAAAAACAAGTATGTAGATATCGAATAAAATGAACCAAGCACAGTGGCCTATGGAAACTGAAATCCTACTACGCTTTTCTTAGTATAAGTAGGTAATATTAACTTATAGACAATAATACCTTTCAACTAAATAGGATCAACATAAATCCAAAATTTATTTGGTTGGTAAGTTTGAGCATGCTATTTTCATATATTTCTTAAACACACACACTTCTTTTACAGTTAGTACCATTTTTTATGCTTAATAAGTAATCTCGCAATAAAAGTTTAGTTTTCAAGAAATAATTCTATTTAGATTTTTATTTTCAGTTCTCATTTCCCTAACATTTATACCTATACATTTTTCCACATGAACCTATTCCAATCTAAGAAAAAATAGTCTTCTACCAAATAGATTTTAATACACCATTAGCGCTAAATTACCAATATTTAGTCATTAAAATATTAATAAATTTCAGTATTAACCACATTTCACACGTTTTATTAATGTTTTATGTATATTTACTCAATAAATCAATGTTTTTGAATATACCGCCGAATTTGACATTGGGAGTGCGTATGCGCATGCCCTGCCATCCCGCAGACCCTCTCTTCAAATTGTGCCACTTTTCGAAACGGCGATTGATCCTCTATCCTTGTCTATTCTCTTTGGAATCTTCTCTACGAACGCTTATAACAAAATTCGCGTGCGTCTGACAGTTTCTGATAGTTCCTGACTGCTCTACGAACAAATTTATAACGTTTTTTGGATACCTGCGTTGTTCCACCAGTCCTTTTAATATTGCCGTTGACTCTCCTGGCACCCTGTACAAAGGCACAAGCTTTACGCCACAGGAGGCAACCATTCTCATAATAAATTTAAATTTAT
Source organism: Listronotus bonariensis (assembly GCA_014170235.1). Classification (NCBI taxonomy): domain Eukaryota; kingdom Metazoa; phylum Arthropoda; class Insecta; order Coleoptera; family Curculionidae; genus Listronotus; species Listronotus bonariensis. The sequence continues at coordinate 331,641 of JACEGR010000149.1, read as the reverse complement.
TAAGTAAAGCTATTTAAGCCATTATCAACGCAGATAAAAAGGTGACGTTGCGACAAATAAAACATTGTTGAAATTAAATGACGATACATTTTTTAAAACAAAGCTTTTGCTGGCGTTACTGTAGATAAGTGTCGGGATTTTACAGGGTGATCAAAAACATTTTAAATAAATATATTTTTTCCGCAACGGGAAAAAAATACATTTTATCTCTGATGTCAGGTATTAAAATGTAACTTTTCATGAAATTACGTTTATCCGGTATATACATTCATGTAATCAAGGGTAGATATTTAATTTTGAAATATTTTATCATACAAAACTTACATCTCCTTTACATTAAAAGTACAATTAGACTTTTTTAACGTAATATTCAAAAATAACTGCCAAACAACCACACCTGTTGTCAATTTTTTAATTCAAATCAGTCAAATCATAGAATTACATTTGATAGATATTTAAAAATTTACTTTAAATGTGTCAAGTCTTATTGTCGTTTTACAAACAATAAACGACTAGTTTATATCTTTAAAATTTACATCTTTAATTTGCCACGTAACTTTTAAATTATTTGGTATTTTTTCATGAAAATTCCCACCACTGTTTTTTGACCAATCAAATGTGTAGTTTTGGTTGCATTACCATGACAACACAAGTATTTATCGGAATTTTTTTCTCCTGCCTGGGGTACCCTGGAGCGAATTATAGTGGAAATTTTTTGACATAATCATTGAATTTGTTTTAACGCCATGTCTGTCATTCACATACATAATTAAAGAAAATGTTATTTTGTACCAGTTGTAGTATTTCAGACATAACATAATATCAAATAATGTAAGGTTTTAAGACCCTAAATGACAATTTTATACAACTACAGTTAGTAAAATAATATCATAAGACTGAAGTACTAGACATAAGTAAAGAGCAAACGAAAGCAAGATATGGGTCTAAAAAATTAAAATAAACTATTTTTACCAACTGTAGTAATATAAGGTAAATATAATATAAAAGAATAAACAATGATAAGCTCTAAAATGACATATATTTGCAACTACAATTGGTAAAATGGAAAATATTTATTTTATAGTAAAATTTTAAAGCTCGTGTTAAAGTTACAAATATTAATTTAAAAGAATATTATTTAACACAAACTTGGTGTAAAATTTTCTTATCGAATACCACACGTACTTAAATTATTCCGGGAAATTTTTTCGCCTGTGGCTCGAGATAATTTTCAAAATATTCATGAAATTTCCGGAAATAAATTTAGCTCTAGTGGTATTTCAAGTGAAAATTTAAGGACTCTAGTAAGACAACATAAACCAAATTTTAGACAAGAAATGACAGATAATAATGTCAAACTGGCAGCTAGGCGCCATTTTGAAAACAAAATTAAACCAAAAGGGGGTCTTGTGGCACATCATTTTTAAACTCCTGACGAGTTCTTTATAACCCCAGAATATAAAGTCAATACCTTTACTTACTACAAAATGGCGGTACTTTGAAAATTACCCTAATACCTGATTTGGATAGACATATTTTCGAATCTAATAAAGTTAGATATACGTAATGTGGTATTTTCTTAAAGTTCTTTTAAGGGTTTATTTAATGTTGGTATTGCTAATAATATATAGGGCAAGAGAAAAAGTAATTACTTTTTTAATGACGCACCCTGTATATTATATCACCATTAAAAGGTGCCTAAAAGACCTTTAAGAAAATACTACATAGGTATATCTAACTTTATTAGCTTTGGAAATATGGCCATCCAAAGCGGGTATTCAGGTAATTTTCAAAGTAACGCCATTTTGTGGTAGGTAAAGGTATTTTACTTTATATTCTGGGGTTATTTTTTTGTGTTAAACAAACACAAACATGAGTTTTCTATAAAAAGCGTCGTATTTGGCTCCACCCTGTACAATAAATGTCTATTTATTTATTGGAAACATTTTTATTTATTATTGAAGTGTAATGTCTTTGTTGCAGAACACGTTTCAGAGAAAGAAAATTTATTGCTGCATGCTCAAGATGCCTTAAACCAAACGGTTCGATTTTCATCACTACAATTAACAAAACATTTTTGACGCAAGCTTTAGGAATTTACTTTGCTGAAAACGTTCTTAGATTGCTTCCGCAGGGTACTCATCAGATTGAGAAATGTATCGAGCCTCATAGGTTGCAAAGGATGCTGGAAGACTGTAAGTAACCAAAACAAACTAAGCTACAAGGTTAGTTTATATTTATAAGGTTGCGACATATCCTCAACTTTTAGGCGGTCGAGGTCTATTATTCTATTCTATTTTTTTATCTTGGTTTTGGTCCCTTCAGGTCCAATCCACCATTCTCCCCTTCCGGACTATGCTTTCCAGGGCTTCGTCGGCGGAAAATCTGGATAATCGAGCTAGTAGCTCCCAGAAATTCCAAAAAGAAAACAAATAATTCAACAATCGATGCAATGCATAAATTGTCGGCTGTCAAACCAAGATCTGCTACTGGTGTTACGTATAACCTTCACTTTCACTCCTGACAGTTCCCATGGCACGCCCTTCTATTTCCCGCCATTTGAGAAATACCTCGTGTTCACCACCAAACAGGATACCATCAGCTAATAGGAATCTTCGCTCACAGCGCTTAGATCCAGAAGAAAGATGCCGTCAATTTAGCGTGAATCTTTCCTATATCCCCGAAGGTAAAAAACGTTCGTACGACACCTCTAACCGCCACTCCGGGAAGAACTTTGTAGTCCTCTATGCACGTCCGCACTGTCCGGAGGTCAAACAAAGAGTAGGCGGTCGAGGTCGGGGACGCAAGGAAGGAGTGCCTTAGGAGAAAAGTTGGCAAGACTGGGTAAAATCAAAGCTGATGATCAATCCAGTGGCGTCTAGAATTTGCGCATTTCATTTTGCATTGTTTTGGAAGTGATATTTGTTGAAAGATGTAATTCCAAATGTTTTTTATTTAAAGTTAAAGAATTTACAACTTAATAATAATTAAAAACTGTTGTGTAAACGGTTGTTCCACTAATACAATAAACTGTATATCTCCGGCACTGAATAACATGGCCGAAAAATGGGAGATGTGACGTCATAACACGTCAAAGCAATATGGCCGAATGTCGCGACCCTATATAGACCGACTTTGACTAAGCTAATCACAGTGACCTTTTGCTAATCATTATTTCGTTTTTGATCTGAAGCTAAACTCGTGAAAATCCACCCTTGAACAATAAAGTCATAGAAATAGTTAAGGCAATAAACCGCCTGTTTTCATAACAACACAAAAAGGCGAAAGGTTGGTTTGGGACTCTCACATATTGGTCCATTTTTTGTATTATCACCATCGCGTTAAAAACTCTCAGAAATTTTTGACTGACACGGAAGACGATTTCAATTATTTTCCCGTAAATATTCAGTTATTTTATAAAAACCAAACAAAATTAGTGTGTGTAAATTTCTGAAAACTTGTGTTAAATGTATTTTTTTATTTTCAGGTAATTTACGAACCAAGCTAGTCCACGGCATGGTCTACAACGTGCTTACAAATAATTGGCATTGGTGTCCCTTTACATCCATAAATTATGCACTGCATGCAGTAAAATTTAGTGAGGATTGATGTTATTTAACCGTTGTTCTATATTATCTATTATTTTTAAATAAAATATTTTAAAGTATTCAGTTTTTCTTAATATCCTATCCTAAATGTAATGTTCTCTCATATGCTGTTGACACGGCCACGTAGCAAGGCTGCCTCTAGGTAGCAATATGCTTAAACATTTACAGAGATTTTTATAATTTAGGATTCGGTTTTAGTAGAAGTTAGAAGTTTATTTTGGTGTCAGAGACAGAACGTGAATCCTAACCTCCAATAAACCCAAACAATCTGAAACAAATTTTTCAAAAAATCTTAAACAAAATAGATTCAACAATACCTACAGATATGAAACCCGCTATCGTAGCTGACGAAATGTTTCCAGAAGGTGCGGGACCTTATATGGAATTTGATGAGGTAAGGATTTTATCATTATGTATTACCTATCACTACAAGGCTAATAAACTTGTATACTTGTTAAATAGCCAAACAATACGAATTTAACGCTTACATTTGTATAAGCTTGGCCAAACGCTTGTTGGGGTTGATTAAAACGAGTGTCTATTAATAGAAAGGAGACAGTCTAACGCGAATGCCGACATGTAAACATTTCAGATTGGGTGACTAATAGTGGTTGTTTTGTTATTCCATTTCTGGCCGATATATCTTTAAAAATAGCTGATACGATATATAAGTTCAGCGAAATAAATAAGGGTAATAGTTCGATATAGCGGTTTTCGCTATTATAAGAGATTTTTGAAAAATTTTTTTCAGGGTGTTTCTATAGGTCGATTATGACACAAATCTGTGTGCGCGTTTTCCAAAATCCATTTCTATAATTTATTATTATTAAAAACATATTTACGGGACGGTGGAGTGAACAGGGTGCTGGGTGGGGACGAAACAGTAGAAATCCTACATTAAACGCCCAAAAACAGTATTTCACAGTACACACCGTACTTTCTGTTTACAAAAATGTCCAAAAATTGTTTAAAAAATTAAAAATAAATAATAGAACAACAATCCCGCCATGGCTGTCACTGCATAAAAAAGAAGAGTTTGCAATAGAACTGTAAATGTCTTGCGATGTTGCCAAATAAAGTGAGAAAGTGTCAATAGCTTAAAAAAGGAAGATACAGGACAAAATTCATATGAAAAATTAAGTTATTCCTTCTTTCTATCATAATTTGTACAGAAAAAAAGGAAAATACCTAAACATAAAGAAGGAGGCATTTCTACAAAAAGGCCATTGTTTCTCATGGAAATGGTGGATAATCCCCGAAATAGCCTTGGTGTTAATTCTTCATAAGAAGTTTGGCAACGCTGCTTCCATGAAGACTGTCATTTTCATAATGAAGAACTTTATGTTATCAGCTGACCAAAATGAATGCGCCTATTTTTCTTCTTTAATTAATGGCGGACGAGATATCTCATATGTGTGGGATAGTTTTTCGAAAAATTTAATACTTTTCAAAATTAATTTACATTTTTCATGTGCCCGGAGTGCAGTGTATTAATGTTTTCTTGTGTTTGACGTTGGATTTATACTATTTTGTCCCCACCCAGCACCCCTGTTCACTCCACGGTCCCGTAAATATGTTTTTATTAATAAAAAATTATAGAAATGGATTTTGGAAAACGCGCACACAGATTTGTGTCATAATCGATCTATAGAAATGCCCTGAAAAAGAATTTTTCAAAATCTTCTTATAATAGCGGAAACCGCTATATCGAACTATTACCTAAATAAGTACACATTTATTGCATGGAAAGGAGACTGTTTAATTTATTTATTCAAACATACACTACAGAGTATAAAACTCCAAATGGTACACAAAAAGTAATGAGTGTACAACATTACCAGGCAAAGATTGGACAACGAAAGCCAGCATGTAAACAAGATGATAAATCATCCCATTTGTTGCATTACTGGCATATGCATACCTTTTAATTTGGCTTAACATGTAGATACAGTACCAACCTCAATTTGCAAAGGATGTCAGCATGCAAATGTCGCTGACCAAAAATATATCATTGTTTTGTGTATTCATATCTCGTAAAAACTTTGTGGATTAACTAAAAATGTGTTTTTTATTTTTGTAGGCTGGAGGTTCAGCGTCATTGCTAATTGATTTAACTGCAAATGAAAAAGCCGTTCATGCTGATTTTTTAATGGTAAGTCGTATACAGTAGGCCCACGGATGGGCTTTACATAGGGCAAATGGACCAAAAATTGAAATGTTCAAAAACGTCGTGTATGGTAACTGCTTTTGCTTCCTAAAGAGAACAAGATTCACGTTGAGAAATTTGTTTTATTTTGTACGGAGGCTCCAACACCAAAAAAATTTTGAAAGTGGACCAAGACAAAACTGTTAATATTTTTATAATTTAGCAAAATGTCATATAAAAAAGATGTTTAGAATTAAATAAGCACCCAAAATTTTTGTAGTTTTTGAAGCCCCTGTACAAAACAAAACAATGTCTCTCAATGTTAATCTTGTTCTTTTAAGAAGCAAAAAAGTTGCCGTACACGACTTTCGTTAACATTTAAATTTTTGATTTATTCGTCCTATTGTAAAGTGGACATATTGCACATCCCGTTCAAAACGGTATTAACACAAAATATAAACATTTTTTAGGAGAAGGAAGATAAAATTGACGTTAATACAATATGTTATACAATGTACCGCCTTAGGTAGCGACATTTTTAGGAGTTAGCTTTAATTTAACAATAATAAGGTTTTGCAGGGACATAAAGTATGTTAAAAGGGATCTGTTTTTGGAATAATCTGATTTTTTATATTTTTGAGTTAATACACCTTTGAACTGGATGTGTGATATGTCCAATTTTGTTCAGTTCTTTAAATCAGTGTTATTTAATAATTGTTTTGACAACTTGTCTAGATGTACAGGGGGTCCCGTAATTAATTGGACATAGGTTAATGTAGGATACCTGACATTTGAGCTCAATATCGCCTGGCAAAATGTTAGTGGTTTTTGTTCTACAGGGTGTTAAAACAAATTTAGTGAAATATCTCGGAATCCACTGGACAGATTAAAGTGAAATTTTGTGTACTTTTTATATCTGGGATGACTGAACACGAATATGATATCTATTTTGCCATTACCACTAAATGGCGCCACATACAATAAATTAATTAATTAAACTGGCCATAACTTTTTGACCTTCCTGTATGCACATTTGCGAGAGGAAATAATAAAACAGCATTTATACTTCTTTAATCTCCAAAAAGTGACTGTTTTTCAAATAAACGACTTTTTTATTAAATAACTGTCAGGAATTGTGGCAAAAGATAGTGGAAGGAGTCAATATCATCAGGGCTCATAAAGAATCATTATTTGGAGTAAGGCAAAATTTAAATAAAAGAATTAGACAATGTGTCCTAGTGGGTGGTAAACATTTTGAACATTTATTATAATCAATAGCCTTTTATAACTTTATCATTGTTAATTAAATTTTAGAGTGTTCGTGCGCAACCCAATAAAAAAGTCGTTTATTTCGAAAATGGTCTACTTTTTGTAGATCAAAGAAGTATACCTTTTTGACTAAAATTAAATGCTGTTTTATTATTTCCACTCAGAAAATGTGCACACAGGGAGGTGAAAAAGTAATGACCATTTTAATCATTCAATGTTATTGTATATGGCGCCATCTAGTGGTAATGGCAAAATAGATATAATATTCGTGTTCATCATCCCAAATAGTAAATGTACACCAAATTTCACTTTAATCTGTACAGTGGATTTCAAGATATTTCACTAAATGTTTGGTAAAAAATTAGTTTTAACACCCTGTAGAACGAAAACCACTAACATTTTGCTAAGCAATATTGAGCTCAAATGTCAGGTATCCTACTTTAACCTATGTCCAATTAATTACGGGACACCCTGTATAATCCAAACAAAAAGATTCTATAATTTGAATTTGATGGAAGTTCTTTGTCTATCCTTTGACATCAGCTTATTTTGGTGACAAAAAATAAGCCAGCAATTTTTTTTTTTAAGTTTTATTTAATTAACGAAATAACTTCATTTTTAAATACAGAAATTTTCAAAATTTCTAGATGCTCAAACTAAATTTAGTAATTAATAAGGCTCTATGCATAGGCTGTTTAATTACAAAAATATAAACTTTATTTTTTATTTCAGATTTTGATGATCTCTATGATGATGATGACCTGCAATAGAATGAAATAAAACAAGCTATTCTGCTCTTTAGTAAATTTAATTATTACGGAAAAGACCTTATTCTGTAATTGCTACTCAGTAAATACTGCTTGTAGGTACCAAAAATTAATTTCTTTTGTCACAATCACAGATCGAAACCGTATTTTGTAAAATTTTATTTCCGTATTTGTTGTACTACCTTTATAATGTATATTATAATAAAATAATAAAAATACCCTAAAATGGCATCTTAATAGATATTATTTGTAACCGTCTATGTGTCCTACACATAAGAGGTTAAAACAAACTATGTTTTTGTACAATATATAATCTTAAAATTAAATATGGACAATTTTAGTTCGATTGTGCATGAATAAAAACGAAGATAAATAATATAGGTTTGAGACAATGTGAAATAATAAACAAGTTTTAAAAGATAATAAAATGTAAGGATTTTTTCACAATATTCAAAAACTCAAGTTATTTTTGGTAGTCATCTCGAAAGTTGAGGCACCTCGGATTTTAAACAATTTTGGATAAAAAGTTTTTGTCTGAAAGAATATTTAGTCGAAAACGTTTAGTTTTCGAGATACAGGGTGTTCCAACTCTATTTATACACGAAATATCTTTGTTCTTATACAAGATACAAAAATAAACCTAAAATAAAAAAAGGTTATTTTTAGTCAAGATCGTTTAACTTGGTAAGGTTGCCTCATTACGTCACATATGTACCGCACTGCTGGTTCCTTATTGGCGCCAACATAGCAAACAAGGATGTCTAGACGGATGATGCTATGAGGGCGAAAGAGCGCGATATACAATATTTAAAAATCAGCTAGAATAATCATTGTTAAATAATTTATTAATAGGAAATAAAGAAGTTAAGGTAACAACTGGAATTAACAGTATTTAAAAGTATTTCTTTAATATTGACAAAAACACAAACTACACTGTTAAAAACTTCATTAATTAATGAGCAAAATACATATGTGACTTATGGTCCGCCATGTTGCAAGGCTTACGAGGCAACCTTACCTAGTCAAACGATCTTGATATTTAGTTACACTTTTTTATTGACAGTACTACTTAATATACAAGATGTCTGAAAAACAGAATTTTCATTGCCAAGAATCTAAATAAACATTTTTTTAATTTAAGCTTAATTCTGTATCTTGTACAGGAGTGAAGTTATTTCGTGTATAAATAGAGTTGGGACACCCTGTATACATTATCCAATTTGAAAATTAAATCCTATTTTTACTATATTCCTCTTTTTTTTTTGAGATGAGATTAGTTTGATTTGATGATGTATATCTTGAAAACGTTTCCGAATTAAAAATTTTTTAGATTTGTAATCAGCGCCGAAAAACCAAACCAAAACCACCTATAAACCAAAATTGGTCAAAATTTTGCCGCAATTATTGAGACATAACTTTTTACTGTAGCTATTATCTAAAATCGTCAAAAAGTATAAATATAAAATAACTTTAAAAAGTCACACTTTCTTGGGACACGCTGTATGGGCGGAAATAATTTTAATCTGAGGCTTTACTTAACATCTATATGTTCACCAATTTCCTTTCTTTAAAACCCTTTAGTTATCCGGCTGCTGACCATGTCAAATATGTGTATCCTGTATATAACTTTGGTAAAATTGTTCAAAAAGTATGGAAACTCCTATTTAACTAATTTTGGTTTTCGGCATTTTTTACACGATGATCACAAATCTAAAATAATTCTTAATTGTTTTCAAAATATCCATTAAACTTTATTTTCGCTATTTTTGCGTATTTTACCATCTTTTTGCACGCAATTCTTGATTTTTACAGTAAATCAGAATACAAAAACCTGCATTCTTTCTATCTAGAAAGTCATATTGTGAAAAAAACCTTAATAAATTTCCTCCATGAAAAATATTACATATTCAGCCAACTAATTTAAATATAAGAAAAACTATTTTAACAATAATATAAATTCCAAAATCTCCATTCAAATCATAACCTTAACAATGGAAAAACTTTTTGATATGTACAAAAATAATTTTATTTTTCGTAAATCAAACATAACTTGTAAACTCCAAAAATATGTACAACCTTATATACAATAAAGCAAATCGACAAAAAGATTCTAGAGATGAGACATTTTAAACTTAAGGCGAATCAGTATTATTTGTACAGTATTTTTTTGTATCTTAATACAGGGTGCGTTTTTTAAACTTACAACGGGTATATTATCTAAACCATGGCAAATATCAAAAAATAAAAAAATGCCGTTTCTATAAGTTCCGGAGGGAATATAAATGACGTATTTTTGAAAACTACTCTATTAATAGTCATGTGTAACACTGTGTTGAATGACACTTTTGTGTTGAAACCTTTCTGGATGTCATTGGTGTTGAAACAGCGTTCATGAATGTAATGACACACTGACACCTCACATGAAACCCAACAGAAACCGACACACTCGGCAACACTTTAACAGATGGCGTGATTCAAGATTTTGTTTCGTATTAACACAATGACACTACGGATGACACCGACCCCAACAGCGACCAGCGAGACAGACGATACACTACAGTAACTCTTTAACAGATGGCGGTATTATTGTCGAATGCAGACATTGCCTTGATTTAGGATTTTTAAAAGTAAAATACAGCTGTAAGTAACTTAGTAAACAAGTTTGGTTTTAGCGAGAACCAAAAATAAAGGGTGAAATTTTTGTCCAAGTTGAACATTAGGAAGATATCAGCTGTACAAAGATCGCGGTATATTAAAAAATATTTTTTTATTTTTCATCTTTAAAGCAAAATAAATATATAATATATAATAATAATAGTAATTAATAACAATACTTTATTTTAAATTATAATTTACAAGTAAAAATATAATGATAAAACTCGACCAACTCCGTGCTACAAAACACTTTGCCAATTTCACAGAAACAATTTTATTGTATCGTAACACTCGTGAACGTGACACTTTTTGTGCTGAAACCCGCAGCTCGCCACACTTCGCCATTTTGTCAAGAAACAATTGAATTGTTTCATGACACCTTTGTGTTGAAACACTGTGTTGATACCGAAGCCGGTGTCAGTGTTACTGTTTCAACACCCAAAAATTTAGGGTGTTACCCATGACTACTCTATTAACCCCTTAAGCTCACTCTTCCGCGATCTCGAGTAGTGCGGTTCATGTTTACGTAGAGGTCTACATAGACCTTCCGGGTAGGCGATTGAAGGCATCGTACGAGCGTGGCTGTACCCTTTGGGGATCGAGAAAAGATTCACGCTAAATTGGGGCTTCTTTCTTCTGGGGCTAAGCGCTGTGAGTGAAGATTCCTAAAGCCTGAAGTTTTTACGTTTTGGTGTTGAACACATGGTGTCCCTGTATGGTCGAGGAGGTGCGCACGCCTGCGGAAATACGTCAGGAATGAAAGTGACGGTTATGCGCGATACCAGTAGCAGCCGCTGGCTAGATAGTCGCAATTTATGCATTGCATCGAAGAAAAACAATAAGTATTAACAATTAAAAAGTGAAAACCTCGGGAGCCACCAGGGGCACAGGCCCGACTTACTGGAGACTCCCACCCAGAATACAACCCCTCTCTACAGAGGGACGTACTGGCAATTGGACCTTCGGGGAGCCTGAGCCAAAAACAAAGAAACAACAACAACAACAACCCCTTAAGCTGCACCCCCACTCACTTAAAAATCTTAAATGGCAACACCCTTTGGCACCTTTCTGGAAAGCTTATGAAAAATGCTTCTTGTTGGTCATAAAAAGTTGGGGTTAAATCATTAATTACTACCCTTAAACTTTTAGATAAATTATATTTTATTATTCATAAAGAATACCAGAAAATGTCCAAGTAAATTAATCGTAAAATTAATTAAAACTAATAATAAATTAAAATAATACTCCTTGTAGGGTAAACTCCGCCCCCACAAGAAGTTCAGGTTAGTTTTTTTGTACAAGTGATTGACGAGAGCAGTTGCTTTTTTTTCTCAACAAAATTCAGAAAGAGAACTAACCAGAACTTTTTATGGGGGCGGAAACAGGGAGTTTTATTTTAATTTATTATTAAATTTTAATTAATTTTATAGTTATTTGGACATTTTCTGATATTCTTTATTGATAATAAGGTATGATTTTTCTAAAATTTAAGGGTGGTATTTGATTTAACCTCCACTTTTTATGACCAACGAAAAGCATTTTTCATAAGCTTTCCAGAGATGTGCCACATAAGGGGTTGATAGGGGTGTTTTGAAAAATACATAATTTATATTCCCTCCAGGATTTATAGAAACGGTATTTTTTATTTTTTTTTTAAATATCTTCCAAAAATAAACTTTTTCAAAAAAGACGGATAAGTTTTTAAGATCGCATTCCTGTAAAATAGTTGTCATAACTAAAAAGTCTTTATTACCATAAGTTATCCGATGGACTCTTTGTTTTTGACCTCCGGACAGTGCGGACGTGCGTAGAGGACTATAAAGTTCTTCCCGGAGTGGCGGTTAGAGGAGCCGTACGAACGTTTTTTACCTTCGGGGATCAAGGAAAGATTCACGCTAAATTGACTAAATGGCGGGAAATAGATGGGCAAGCCATGGGAACTGTCAGTTGAGAAAGTGAAGGTTATACGTAACACCAGTAGCAGGTCTTGGTTTGACAGCGGACAATTTATGCATTGCATCGATTGTAGAATTATTTTGTTTTCTTTTTGAATTTCTGGGAGCTACGAGCTCGATTTATCCGAGATTTTCCGCCGACAAAGCGCTGGAAAGCATAGTCCGGAAGTGGGAGAGTGGTGGATTGGACCTGAAGGGACCAAAACCAAGAAAACAAAAATAGAAAGAGAGAGAGAAGTTATCCGATACTAAGAGATCCCTCTCTATTGGCATATGAGGTGCTCCAAATCAAAACCCAGTTTTTAATAAAACACAACTTTAAGAGTATCTCACAATTTTTAATCTGCATTTTATTATTTATGTTTAAAATATATTTTAATCGAAATATATTAAATATAACAGGGTTATTTTTAACTTAATATTTTCCTTTTAACATTGTATAGAATGCAAGGAAATAAAAACATTATTTAGATAAAATTATATATAAAAATGCTTCGTTTCCAAGATCACACGGTGTTAAATTTTAAGAATTTTTTTGTCATAACTTTTCTACCCTTTCAGAAATTATCACAAAATGTTGTTGTGTGTGTGTTAAAAGAAAAGTATTAACTTAAAAATAACCCTCTCAATAAAAATTTTTTGATTAAAACTTTTCAAAATTTATAGATAGAAAACGCGCAGTAAAAGTTGTGAGGTATTTTAAAATTGTGTTTTATCAAAAATTGCATTATGATTTGAAGTTCCTCATATATTTTTAATTCTTCGGTGTTACAATTAAAAATAAAGCTTTTTATTTATTAACACAAAACATGTTAGGACCAATTTCAAACGCATGTATGTATCTTGATATATATTGCTTTTTTGAGTTATGACACATTACTTGTGCAGAGATTCGATAACTATAGTTTATCTTCAGTTAAAGAGCATATTCTTTTAAATTGACAAAACTATTCACAACCTTAATTGCATCTAATATTTCGTTTAAAATGTCTCTTGTCTCTTACAAACAATGCAATAATCCAGATGGATAATCCGATAAAGAAAAACTTGGTCCAATACTAAGATACTACGAGGTCCAAAATTCGACAAGATTATTTAAGCGTTTTGGAATTATCACTTTTTGTCTGTGCAGGGAATTGGGTTAGAAAATCTATCATTTTTGATGAATTTAAAACCAACAACATTATAATAACATCCCTTCGTGATAAGAACACTTTGACAACCTTTTTAGAAGGTTCCTTTTACTAGTCTACCACAAATTTTCATACTGCCCTAGGTAACGGGCTTTAACCCAGCCTATCAATTTCAAATGTTTGGTAGTCGGACTGGAACGCGTCACTTTGTCGGACAAGTTCACTCACAATGTTTTACATGCATTTTTGAAATATTGTGCCAAAAATTGTAAGGGTTACAGTCACGTAACCTGCCTAGTCTGATACCCGAAACGTGTGAGCCTTATGGTTTCATGACAGTAGTCCTTACCATTTATGGCATAATGTTTAAAAATTGCATGTAAAACATTGTGGTAAACTTGTCCTACATAAAAAGTGACGCGTTCGCCCAGTCCGACACCCGAAACGTTTGACACTGACAGACTGGGTTAAAGCGCCGCTACATGGCGGTATGAATATTGGTAATTTTCGAAATCATGCGGCAACCCGATTATAACGAAATTTGGTATACGGGGTTTAGGGCGCTGATCACGAATCTGAAAGATTTTTTTGTCGGAAACGTTTCGTTCTCGAGATATTCATCATCAAAGTTCAAATATGAACTAAGCTTATTTTCACTATATTCCCTTCTTTTGCTGACAATTCTTGATTTAAAGCTAAAGTGTCACAAAATATTGGATTTTCACCTTTTAAAATCCCGTTTTTCTACGTTTTTCACATTATTTTTGCATTAAATTGCGTGGCTTTTCTTTGATAATGCGGCAAACCATACATACACATAGGGCTTCATGGCACACTGGGATTGAAATGATTCAAAGTATAGTTATGCAATTTAATGCAAAAATAATGAAAATACGTAAAAACGGGGTTTTAAAAGGTAAAAATCAAATCTTGTGTGCCACTTTAGCTTTAAATGTAGAATTGTGTGCAAAAGGAAGGGGAATATAGTTAGTTCAAATTTGAACTTTGATGATGAATATCTCGAGAACAAAACGTTTCCGCCAAAAAATCTTTCAGATTCGTGATCAGCGCCCCAAACCCCCGTATACCAATTTTCGTTAAAATCGGAGTTGCCGCAGGTTTCCTAGAAAATTACCAATTTAAATACCCAGAAAGATTGTAAATTAGTTGGTTTTATTTTTTATCAAAAGATAGTTGTGGGTTTAATAATAATCATTACTAGAAATATTGAGATGAAAATTTGCTTATTTACAACTATATTGTTACAGCTTTTTTATTTCAATCATTTTCACAGTGGTCAGGACGTCTAGTTCAATCAAGTCTGTCAATGGATATTTAACAGTTTTCTTTAAAATATTCCTTCACGGTAGAAAGTTGCGATTATTTTTAAAAAATAACAATATCGCAACTTAAAAAATCATTTATAAAGCATGTGTCCCCAAACGAAAGACCTATGTCATAGTATTTATCAGATAGTTTCTCTGGAAAATAAAAATAATAAAAAAAACAGTCAATTTTGAAACTTTATAGACATTATTTTATAGCTATTTATGTATCAAGGGCGTTACTAGGACTATAATCCCCTGAAGGTCGGAAATAGATTTCGACCTGATGGGCATTATAGTCCAGTAAAGCCCGTGGTGCATACAATAGCTTTATGTTTTACCCAAAAGAGTTTTTAATGACTAATTACATTATTTATTCGCAATATAAAAATAAGTTGCACCTGTACCTGTATACGTAAGTAGATAATGACTGGTGTTAAGTTTGACTTTGATGTGTCTATCAGTTAGTCAGTTGGCATTTTTTATTTAACGACTTGCTCAAAATGGAAGAAATTCCACAAAAATATAAGAGAAAAGGCCATAAAAGCGACCGAAAATCTTTTGCCAGTTAAATCAAGGCATACTGTTGCCGTAAATATACAGTGTGTCTCAGGATAGGTGTTACTAGAAGCCAAATGGATCAAAAAGTTTTGGGATTTTTAAAAGTACTTTTAAGGTCGCATGGTCCAAAACTGATAAATACAAAATTTTACTTTGATTGGTAGTATACAGAGCGAGTTATAATTAAAAAATAGAACAAGATTTAATAAGTAAATTTTATGTCAATATTTAAAGTAAAAAAAATAATTTTATCAATTTTTTACATTATGCATTAACAGTTTTTAAAATACTTGGCTTAAGGCATCAAAATCTTAAAAAAATATATTTAAAATTATTAAAATTTCTTTTAAATTTTTAAACTCACCCTGTATATTTCCAATCAGAGTAAAATTTGTATTTATCCCTTTTGGACATGCGACCAGTTTTCCCAAAAGGGCGTTTAAAAATTTCAAAATTTGTAGTCCAGTTGTCCGCTTGTAACACTTATCCTGGGACACACTGTATAATTATTTAGACACTTGTAGGAGTTATTCCAGTAAAATTTTGCTTTTATACAACATTAAGTTCAATTGAGAAGGATTTATTCAGAAAGGGTCATCTCCAGTTCGATTGTTTAAAGAAAACCGCAAAAAAATTTAGGATCTCTTAAAACTAAAATCCTAAATTTATTAAATTATAACTCTTTGTGGGCCAAATATTAGAAACTATCAAGGTTATTTTAAGTTGGTACTTTCTTTTAGGACTGTATAAAATGCAAGAACATAAGAACATTTTTCAAATTAAATTATGTCTAAAAATGTTTTCTTTCTAAAAA
The DNA here is from genome assembly GCA_014170235.1 of Listronotus bonariensis. Classification (NCBI taxonomy): domain Eukaryota; kingdom Metazoa; phylum Arthropoda; class Insecta; order Coleoptera; family Curculionidae; genus Listronotus; species Listronotus bonariensis. The sequence continues at coordinate 315,408 of JACEGR010000149.1, read as the reverse complement.
ACAGCGTGTTAAAGTTTTAGAAAAAAAACCTCTTATCATTACTTTCCTATAACACTCCAGTTATTTCCACAAATTTTGGTACACCTATTTTAACTATTACATTAAAGATTTGTATTTAATTTTTTTGAAGAAAAAAAATTGTATGCCAGTTTTTTCTTTAATTCAAGATTCTTTTTAAAATACTCGTTTGCTTTGCTTTGCTTTCTTTGTTCTTGGTCCCGTTGCAAGACGATTAACCAGCTCTCCCCTTCCCAGACTATGCTTTCCAGGGCTTTGTACGTGGGAAATCTGGATGGTCGAGCTTTCCGCTCCCAGAAATTCCGGTTCAAATGTTTACTTTTGTTCGAAACAAAATAATAATCGATTCAATGCATAAATTGTAGCTGTCAATCCAAAAAACTGCTACTGGTATCGTGCATAACCTTCACTGTTACTTGCTGACGCTTCCAGTAGAGGGCGCCACCAAGAAAAGCAGTGGCGTACTAGTTTTCTTCAAAAAAAAAATAATAATAATAATAATATAAATCCTGTTCGAACGCCACTGGCAATTTTTTTAACTTTTACAGAAAAAATGTAATGTAATGGTCAAAAGAAGTGTATTAATTTTTTTGGAAATATCTGGAGTTTTAACATATATATTAATAATTTTATTACATTTTTTTTTTTTTTAATTTATTTCTGTATTGTACCATGACTGTCATTTCTGTCTTTATATTGTTGTTAACTGTATTTAAAATTGTATATTTGTTCTTTATTACTTTATTTTATATTTGAATACTGACGTGTGGAAAATTTTTTTTGTAATTTATTACACGAATAAAGAATTTGAATTTGATAGAAAAGTAATGATAAAAAAGCATTTTAAATATAATTTTCTTAGAAAATTTTTATTTTCTTGCATTTTATACAGCCTTGAAAGGTAAGTACCAACTTTAAAAATAACCCTGTATTTTATAAGAATTTTGGCTACGTCTACTTTTGTTAAAACCTTGACTGTTTTATTTTAAACATGGTAGCCAATCGTTTCTACCCCTGGATGGGTATTGATTGTGTAGATAAATTTTGAGCTCTTATACCGGGTGTTGCTCCGTCGAGCGGGATATAGGGAATCCCATGTAAATTTTGAAGTGGTCCGATATTGGCTCCCTAATTATTTTAGAAGAAAATATTATTAGGATTTTTTAAAGAGAACGAAAAGTTGTACCCAGTGTACAAATTTCAGCTCTTCTCAGTCCGGCAGCTAAGAGATAAATGCTAAAATAAGTTAGGAATCTCCTATCTTCTTACGCGCCCTGTATTATTAGAAGTTTATAACAAAATACCAGAAAAAATTATTTAACCTCTTACTCTCAAGTTGTCAGATCAATGTCACATCATTTTTAAATAATTATAACTATTAACACTATTATAAAATGGTTTTATTAGGAAAATAGTTATCGAAGAGTAGCGGGCAAGTTTGCAGCCTATTAAATCGACAATAGAACGGACGATAAAAAAATTTGAAATTACAGACCCAGTTATCAATAACTGCAAATGTGAAGAAAATCGACGTGAAAATCAGAGACAAATTGTACAAACTGATAGGGATTTAGACGTGATACTTTGTGTAGAGGAGGCCGAAGAAAACATTAGCACGAGACAACTGGAGGACATTACTGGACAAGACCACACCACAATATCTCGAATTTTAAAAAGATGTAAATACCACGCTTACAAGTACGAAAGACACCAAGAATTAAGAGACGGAGACGAAATACTACGGCAGGAATTTTGCTTTGAGATGATGGAGAGGACAAACACTGACAGAGGTTTTTACAAAATATTTGCTTTACTGACTAATGCACTTTTACATTGAACAACGAACCCAACAGTTAAAATTGCGGGTACTGGAGTAACGAAAACCAAAATCGATTTGTTGAGACAAGGACTCAATATCCACAAAAAATTAATGTTTTTGCGGAAATTTTCGGCCACCATATCCTTGGACCATTTTTCCTTGACCGAAATTTGAATGCGGGGTACTTTCTGGAACTATTAGAGTGCTTGCTCGTGAAAATTAAGAGATTTGGTATTAAATGGATGGCTGCCCAGCACACAGTACCAGAGCTGTGCGCGAATACTTTAACAACGCAATTAATAACGACATATCTTGGCCAGCCAGGTCTCCATATCTTTCGCCAACGATTTTTTCTATGGGGACATTTAAAAGCTAAGCTTTATACCAATAAAAAATATAAAAAATTTAGACCAGCTAAGGAATGCTATTTCCGCTGAATGTCCGAGAATATCGATGTACCAACTAGCCAACGTAAGAAATGAGTTTTATAATCGTTTGGGACATTGTTTGATTAAATCCTGATTTCTTTTGTCATAAATTGATTTCTAAATGTAGACAAATTTGTTTTATTATCTTACGTAACTGTGAGTGCATGTGTTGGGATTAGCTGTAAACTAAAATGAAATGCGAGGATTCTTTTTGAAATTCCCGTATAAAATTGTTCAGTTTTGGCAATGACATTATAAATTAATGATCTAAATCGTCACTGATAAATCAATATGGTGTTTTTATTATTGATTTCTAGAGTACAGGGTGCATAATGAGATACTATATTGCAGAAGTATTTAAGCAGTTTACTCTTTACTGGTTGGTTGAAAAATGCTCAAATTTTCATTTTGGGTGGAACTTATTGTACTCTTCAATAAATCCTAATAGCATTTTTTCCAAAATAATTAGGGGAGCCAATATTTGACTACTTTAAAATTTACATGGGATTCCCTATGTCCCGCTCGACGGAGCAACACCCGGTATAATGACATAGATATGGCGTTTATGGGCTCTTATGCTATTACCCTTTTCTTAGAATGTACAGATGGAAACCCAAGGACAAACTCTGTAATATCCTTAATTCATTCAGGACCCTGGTATCCTTTCACACAACCTTACTTCTCGACAATGTCCTGCTTTTTAACCAAGAAACACCCGGTGTTAATTCAGTTCGTCGCTAGACAATTCCGAATCGCCTTCGTCATCTGTATAGTCCACCGCGAGCGGCGACATGGGATCGTTGCTGCTCGACTGGCGAGAATTCTCTTCCTCCAAGGTGGCTTCGACGAAGTCGGACATGTGAGGCATCGAGGAGGTGCTGGCTGTTGTCGATTCCAAGAGTTCCTCGATGGGGTCCTTGGAACCACTTGCTAGTTCTGAAAAAAAAAAACAAAATGTATAGAAGGAACAGTTTAAAAATTTAAATTCGGTGCTCTTTGATTAGAAAAAAAATCACAAAAAGTTTAAAGCAAATAAATAGGCATGCTTGTCTTCGCTGTCGCCTTTGCTATATTTCTTTTATGATATGCCGGTTGATGCAGCTGGCATCGCACTATGGGATAAAAATTAATTTTTTGGTCAAAATTCTGAAACTTACCAATCTAACTTAAAATGAGTTGCTTTTTATTGGAAAAATATTATAAAATTATTACAAATGCTTTTTAGGAACCTAAAACTTATTATATGTTATTATAAATTTACACCCCGCTTAACATTATTATTTTTTATTGTACAAAATAAACTAAAATGTCAGCTTGTTTGGTTAATTAATAATAATAATAAAGTTCTTAATCACATATGTCGGAAAGTCGCAAAAGAAATTAATTTTGCACCTTAATTATTTAAAATCATATGCCTAATAGCATAAAATAAATAAATATCTACATCATATTCATTAATTAGTAAAATAAAATAAAATTAACTGTCTGTATAACTGTATTTTTTTTTGGCAAACGTCATAGGCAGCATGGGTAGGAAAAAAATTGTTTGATAGTTTCTTAAAAACATTAATGCAAGTAATGTTTACCTGAATTGAAATCAAATTTTATTTTCAGTATGTATTACTGTATCAGTGCGTGCCTTTTGCTACGAAAGAGATGAAGAAGCTAGACGCATTTACAAAGAACGTTTTCCTGATCGCAGGCTACCAGCTATAAGAATATTTGTAGAAAACTCCCAAAGACTTTTGAACACAGAATGCGTAGTGCCTAATTTTAAAAATCCCGGAAGACATTGTTAAGTTGGAGTGGAAACCAAAGAACACAGGAGCAGTACAAAAGTCTGGCGGTGGCAAGTGAGAATTCAGAGCAGCTTCTATGTACAAAACCAAGGATTCTCATACCTCTAAGACTAACCTTATTAATGTGCTCCGCAAAGCTAAGATTTTCCGCAAACCAAACACCTAGATCTTTTTTATTGGTGGTGTTTTTTTTGGTAAAACTATTCAGTAAATCAAGGCCTAATTTTTAACAAATATACCAATGTAAACAATTTGATGACTCGCTTTTGGTCCTCGTGCGCTCGTATCCCTGTTGCGTTGCAACGTTGCCAATGTTTATGAAAATTTAATTATTTACGACTCAATTTTTTCGAAAACGATTGATTTTCGGACATAATTTATTATGAACTTTTTGCTTAGAATAATGCAAGAAATCACCTCTTGAAGTTACGAACAAGATTTTCCCAACACCCTGTATTTTTCTATATCTATACATTTTCTAATTTTATTTCGCGAGTCATTTGAATTGATTATTATTAGTAATTTTTGATCATTTCTTTCTAATAAATTTATCTGCAACTGATACATTTTTAATTTGGTGATACATGAATTAAAAGGATGACGGAATTTATGGTAACTGGATCTAGTTTAGTCTAGTTTAGTTAATCTCGTGTTTACTGTTTAAAAAATAATTTTTATTAGGCACTGACACAAAACACGAGTTCAAAGGTGACAGAAAGTGTCGAACTGGTAAAAGATTACTTCCTTAAACACTTTAAGTAGTTTACCAAAATGAAGTACTTTATCCTTATGATAACAATAAAAAAACAGCATTCTTTTTAACGGTCTTGGAAAAGAAACTTTCTTTAAAATCATTGGTCATTAAAACATTATTTAGCTGTAAAACTTACTTTCTACATATGGCCATAAAGATTCGGGAATAAGCGTTTTAATCCTCTCCAGATCTTCTTTACTACACTTTCCATTATCCAATCCTAAAATAAGAATTATTCAGTTGAATGGTTTAAATAAGGTTTGTTCCAGCAGGCTGTCAGAAATGTTTGCAACCGTGCGGATTCTGCGCACGTCGAATTTGTCGTTCCAGCAGTGCCATGTTTCTAACATTATACAATTGTTTGTTGTTCCAGCAGTAGTTTTAAAATGTTGGAAATATGTTGGAAACTGTTTGAAAAGTTTGCAAACTTTCTTCAAACATTACTGACAATTTTTAACATAACCTTTCTTGTATTGACGTATAAGCAGTATGCACGCCTTGTTTATTTTTTCGTTCCAGCAGAAAACTGTTGCCAACATTTCTGACTAATGTTTGTAACAATTTCTGCGTTTTACGATTGTTGCTAACATGTTTCCAACATTTTGCTGGAACAAACCTATAGTGTGCAAGGATAGAGACGGATTTGTTTTTATAAAGTGGAAAAACTTACCATGGAGCATTCCTATCTGTTTTAATATTTCTAAGTCGTCGCTTATTTCAAATTTGTCGCTAAATTGGAAAACGTACTCCATCCTAAAAATACATAATAAAATAATTCAAGTGAGTTCTTTTTTTTGCCTTGAACTACTAGAAGTGTGAAGTGAAAAACCCTCAAATCTGCTAAAAAAATACCATTGAAAAAAAAACGCTTATAAGACTAAAAAATATTTTGCAATTCCAATGTTCAGAATTGAATGTATTTATGACAATAAAGGAATTATTATTATTATTATATATCACTACGTTTATTTCGAATAGTTGAAGTTACCTTGAGTTAAAACGGCTGTTAAAAGTGACTTAAAAAAGCGATATAAACGCGCTTAAAAGTGACTTGAATTGTTCCAGTCAAGCCTAAAAATAAGTAGGTTTGACTTCACTGAAGCCGATTAGAAACACGATATAAACGATTCAAGCAGGCTTAATAACTGCCTAACTTCAGATGAATGCTTCCTCGAACGTCATCAGTGTCAATTTCATATATGATTTTGACATTTTTATAAAAAATATGAGTGAAAAAAACTTTAAAACACGTTCACACCAACAACAGTACACAAAACGGGACAAATTAAAAAGTGAGGTTTGTTTTTCATTTGATGTCTACTGTGAAGTTGGATGCAAAACTGCCGCATGCGTACGACGATGGCCTGAAATGTGCTTGACCTCTATTTTCAATCGACTTTCAAGCCACCAAAATAATAATAATAATAATAATATTGCTTTATTGTCCAAGAATAATCTTTTGACAAAGCAGAATAAAATTAAAATATTAACAATAATAATAATATTAATAATAATAAGATACATGCTTTATGTAATGGTACGACTAATTAAAATTATCATCAAAGTATTCTCTTAATACATAATACGCTTTACTTAATAACAAGTTTTGAACAGATAGTTTAAATTTTTTAAAAATTTTAATTTTTTTAATATCAATGGGCAAATGATTATAAATTTTTTTGAGTCATAAATTAAAGATTTTTTTGTTAATGATGAATTTGGATTCGGAAGTTGAAGTTGAGATTTTTTCTAGTACCATATAAAGAATTATTAGGACTTTTTAAACATTTTTTTTAAATTAAACATACTGTTTCTAAAATATAAATAGAGGTAAGAGTTTCGAGTTTCCCCAAAAACAAATTCCATATCTTATGATAGAATCAATTAAAGAAAAATAAATAGATTTTAAAACTGAAAAATCGTCTAATTCTTTAGAGAGTATTCTAATACCATAACAATTAGATGCTAGTTTATTACATAGTTTTTCTATATGATCTTTAAAATTTAGTTTAACATCGACAAAAAGGCCTAGAAATTTAGTACATGAAGAATATTTAACAATTTGATCATTCATATATATGTTATTAAGAGTACATTTAGATGTTAGGATATTAGTTTTATTAATATTAAAAGTAAGCAAATTAGAATCACACCAGGATTTAATTTTTAAAATATCATTATTAATTGAATCGTATAATACATTTTTATTTTTGTTGTTCCATAAAATAGTGGTGTCATCAGCAAACATAGTAAATTGGCCTTTTATATCGATAAAAGCTAAATCATTTATATATAATAAAAATAACAACGGTCCAAGTACAGAACCTTGAGGAACACCACAATTTATGAATTTACTTTCTGATTTAATATTATTTAATTGTACAATTTGTGATCTTTCTGAAAGATATGATTTGAACCAATTTAAAGACGTACCACGAAAACCATATATTTGAAGTTTTTGTAAAAGAATAGAATGATTTACACAATCAAACGCTTTAGATAAATCACAAAAATAGCAGCTGCAAAATCACCCTCATTTAATGATGTGTATAGATGTTCGAGAAATGTAAATATTGCTTCATTCGTATTTTTATTTTTTGAAATCCAAATTGTTTTAAGTTTAAAACCTTATGTTTTTGAATTAAAGAAATCATTCTCGTAAGATTTACGGGAATATAAAAAAGCACCATTTCCTAAATTTATTTTGGAGAGCAAAAAAAGGCCCTTGACTCAAAAAGTGACACTGCATCACAGGATAAATTTTTCTGGGAGGACCTGTCCAAATCTCGTAAGCTTTTTCCTGTTTCTAGCGGAAGAAAAACAACGTGATATTTGTAGACCCCTTCCTCCCCCGCGGTAAAATTAGTTGAGATTCAACTCGACCTCCTCCCCCCCTTTAATGCCACATGTAATTTATGGACACCACTTAAAAACTTGTAGATTTGGAGAAGCATAGACCTCCGCAGGCAGCAGGTTTTAAATTTTTTCATAAAATCGTTACTTTCAAAACCATACCCGAAAATTTTCTTACGACATCAGATTGGGAAAAGTTACCTTACCCGACGTTTTAAAATAAATACACCCCATTTATGCATACATATGTGACATAAATCTATGTACTCTTCGCCCACCGAGTCTACAGTGAGACGTCTGAAGAGATAGGGAATCGCCGAGGAGGGCATAAATGTAGGAATTCGTACCTCGCTTCGGCAAGGCAAGTTCGGTTTTTCTCGTGTTTATCGGCTTAGCTTTGTGACAGTCTGTGAGAAAGCGTGGTTATGTTTCAAATGAAAGTTAGTTTAAAGTTTAAAGTAATATGCCTGGAAATCCTATTATGTGCTTACAGCCTCATTGTGAGAAACTTTTTCTACACAATCGAGTTTAAATAGACACAGAAAAACCATTCATGGATTATCATCAGCTAGAATAGAATATGGCTCTAATGTTAGAAAATATAAGTGCTTAGATGAAGGGTGCAAAAATACATATTTTAAATTCAACAGTGCGGGCACCAGGCTAACCAAATTGAGACGACGAAAAGTCCGTCGAATCGCGGTATGAATTCCGTCATTTATGCCCTCCTAATCGCCGGCTTTCTGTTCGCAGAAAGACATTGTTGCCAAATTATTGAAAGTGTAGAAATATGTTGGGGCCATATAAATATTTAACCATAGTACATATTAAATTAAGTTCAATGAAGAAAATTATGTGATATGAGATAAAATAAAATCACATTCAGAAATCATAAATAACAATAATAAGATTATTAGGATGAAAAACTAGCAACATCTTAAAACAAACACGTTTTTTGTCTGCGTTCTTTTCATCATGGCAGACTCACTGGGTAAACAGTAATATATAAAATAATAAACATTTTTGGATGGTGTCAGCAAGCCTATCACATTGAGAAGTAATAATATAATAAGGAGTAAATGGAAAAATACTTACTTGTCATTTGAGATACTACAATTAATAACAGTCTTTTTATTTGTATTGACAACGATAAACGGAAGTTGTATATACGAGTTTGGTCCGGGCGGGCCGTGCAACTTTTCAGCCTCTTTATTCCTTTGAGCAAGACTTTTAAACGCTATTTGGCTCATTATAAGCTCATAAAATTGCTTCTCCTTTTCTCTAATGCTTGTTGTTTTTCTGTGAACCTCTTTTTCCAACTGTTGACACTCCTATAAAAAAAATATTTTTCAACAATCGTTAAAAAAAAATTATGTTTTTAAGATCATTACCCATGCAGATATACTACTTCATTTTAGTAAAATACATAAAATATAAAAAAAACAAGTTTTTTTTTACAGTTCAAAAACTAGAATTTAATTTAAGAAGAAATTATGCAATGTAACAGTAAACGCAACATCAACTAAACCAAGTATCAAGTTACCATAAACAGTTCTGTGTTCGCAGGTTACAATGGAATCAGTTCATTACCGGTTCGTAACCTGATTAGCAGTCCTGGGATTTTTGTTGGCACTAAAAGTTCAGTTCGGAATTTTATGCGCATTGTCGACATGGTCAGCTGTTTTCTGTTTTTGTGGTACAGAAATAAACCGTTGTATTACAGTTTATTTGTTTCTTTCACTTTTTATGCGGGTTAATATACCTGTTGAATATTTTTTTATATTTTTGTGATTCTGAGCGTATATATCAAAGGATTTTTAATTGTATTCCGTATGAATGTATGTATGCAATAAAATAAATAAAGATTTAATTAAAAATTATAGACAATATTAGAAGATTTTACCATTTCTTTTTGTTTGAATTTTATCTTTAGTTAAATACACATACTTATGTTAAAAACGAGAGGAGGCAGGGAATCCCTCGTCTTCCGCCGAGAGACCTCGAGTGGCTTTCTACAGTATAACAATTTACCTTTTTGTTTGAATTTAATTATTTTTGTGTAGTATCCAATTTAACCATAAAAATCCTAACCAAAAGGCTAGGTTAGAATACATCCTCAGCTGTATAGAAAATCGTTCGCGGTAAATAAAAATTCCGAACTAATAAATAACTAGACATGCGCTTTAAAACAATTCTAAACCAGTTCGGTTCTGGTTCAGAATCGGTTCATTACTAGACCCGCGAACAAAGCTATTGACATTGACAGTTAGAATAAAAACTTATTTCAATGATAACTTTGGGACTGTTGCCCAGTACTAGGGAGACCTAAAAACTTAAACCAATGCTTCTATCTTAGTGATGTAAAAACACACTTTAAACATGTGTTGCATACTATATTATTTCTACAACTGTATAAATTTTGTGCTTCCATTTCTAAATCATTCAAATTCATTAATATTAGTAACTTTTGATAATTTCTATTAAATTTATCCACAACCTGACAAATTTTAAATTAAGCGACACATGAGCTAAAAGAAGTATAAAGGAAACTATGATAATTGATCTTTTAGTTTAGTTGACGTCGGGTTTACTATTGCATTGCATAATTTCATATTAAAATAAATTAAAGTATGTATTGAAACAAAACATTAATTTAAGTATATGCTGCAAGTTCGTTTGCCTAGAAATATTTAGAGTATTTTGATATAATGGTGTCAGTAAATGTGGTTTTTCTGTAGATATCAATTTTAATGTTTTTTTAGGGAAATGTCCAGAAACTTAATAAAAATATCGACTTTTTATTACACAGGAATATCATTACCTGCAACGAATTGGTAGGCAACCCAATCCATCTAATCTCCTTTTTCTCTTTGGAAATAATATTCATGGCCATAAGAACATTCAGCGCATCATATACGCGCCTCCTGATGTTTTTCTGATCGTACTGATCGGCCAACGGACTGTTGGCGGTACTTTGCTGGGCCGTGAATTCCCTGACGAGATCATCTGCCACTTCGTTGTAGGTCGTGGTCACTTTTTCCTTTACTTTTTCGCAAACTTTCATGGAAAAGTGCCTGAGACCTCTGCTGAGCTTTTCTGATTTTCTGAGTCGTTTGCTAGAACAGTAAAGATTATCAATTGAAGTGCTGGCTTTAAAAATATACAGAGTGTTCCGCCAAAAGCCCTTCAGATTCGTGATCAGCGCCCTAAAAACCCCCGTATACCAAATTTCGTTAAAATCGGAGTTGCCGCAGGTTTCTAGAAAATTACCAAATAATTACTTACTTATCTGGTTGAAAATCAATTTGATCCACAGAATCAGTTCTTTTCCTTGACAATATCGGAGGTGAAATATTTTTAATAACTTGTTGCTGATACTGATGTACTGGCGATTGCTGAATTACAGGTATTGCTTGTGAGGTGGGACTGTGCTGATGTTGGATCGGGACCATTCTTTGCTGGTTTTGCGGAACAAATTTTATATTTTGCTAAAACAAAAGAAAGAACAAACGCTTGCGTTTAATTTTATTAAAACTAAAATCACTACGCAACTGTATTCTGCATAACAAGTTTTGGAAGAATCTGCTTTTAATCTTTTGACAAGTTGTCAGTTAGGTGAGATACAAGGGGTACCTGAAAATTAAATCTTTTCAGTAGGGCCATGTAAGGCAAGACCTAAGAGGGCTACGACAACTTTGTTTGCTCGTTTTTCATATTAAATTACTAATAATCGTGATAAAGTATGAACGTTGTGAGTTTAACACAGCTACGTCATAAACAACCAAATCTTTACATACAAAAGCACGGACTTGCCATTTATTTTTTTACCATAGACATCGCTTAAATGAAGTACAGAATACCTAGCTACCGCAAATTTATACTAATATATAAAGAGGTAAAGTTTGTAACTTTGTTTGTGGGTTTGTTTGTTTGTTTTTAGCCGCTAATCTTCGGAAGTACTGGACCTATCATAAAAATTCTTTCACAATCAGAAAACTACACTATTCAGGAGTGTAATAGGCTATATTTTACTATGATTAAACAAAACATTTAGATATTAACGCCCTACGAAGTGGGCACGGGTCGGTTATTTTGGATATGACGTATGCCCTAGAAGTTTTGGCACAAAACTCATTGTCTTTAATTTTAACAAAAACAAAATAATATCATGTTGCCTTTAAAAACAAAAGTTTATTTACTGTCAGTTGAGATTTATTTATTTTGAAGTTTTCGCTTTAAGATGTCGTATAAATTAGAAATAAGAAAAAGTATCTACAAGTTAGTTGGGCGGATACCCAAAGCTGAAATCTGTCGAATATTCCAGAATGAAAACATTTCACGCAGAACCATTTATAGAACAATAGCGGAGTGCGAGCAGGTAATACCATGTCTGAATCTCCCAAAGTGGAAGACCACGTGCATTTACCGCACAGAGGTCAGAGAGATTGGTGAGAAGAGCAAAAACCAGATTGGAATGTCAACGAGGAGACTGGCTAGGCAATACAGATCTTCTAAGAGTACGATATCGTTGGAATTGAGGAGGAATGGTCTTAAATATCGAAAGAGACGTAAGTGCCCCAAATACTCTCAAGCGCAGCTTCTTCGTATACCAAGATGTTGTCGTCAACTGAGGCGGGTACATTTTGCCAATGAAAAAATCATTATTTTAGATGACGAAAAGTATTTCACTTTGAGTAATTCTGAAATGAAGGGAAACGATGGATTTTATACGGACTACGTAGAGGAATGCCCTGACAATGTTAGATACAAACATAAAGCGAAATTTGCAGATAAAATCCTTGTCTGGTGCGCAATTTCTAACAGGGGTGTATCCCGACCTTTTGTGGGAAGAGTGAGGGGTGAAGCTTTGAATAGTCAGAGCTATATTGATAACTGCCTTTCCAAATTGCTTCAGTTTGTCCGCGAACATCATGCTAATGACGATATCATGTTTTGGCCAGACCTAGCATCATGCCATTACTCAAGAGATACCCAAAACTGGCTTCGACAACACCACATACCTTTTGTTCCCAAAAACGATAATCCTCCAAACTTGCCGCAGGCTCGCCCAATAGAGGATTTTTGGGCTGTACTGTCTAGAAAGGTTTATCATGGAGGCTGGGAAGCACAAGATGAGGAACAATTAAGACGGCGAATTTACGAGAAATTAAGAGAAATTGAACTGAATTCCATCCAGGACCTCATGAGAGACATTCGAAGAAATTTGCGTCTGGTAGAGCAGAATGGGCCACTCCACATAATTCGATAGTATAGTTTAGTTAAGTATTGAGTTGTAATTTATGATAACTAGTTAGTGTTTAAATAAATTTCTTCATTAAAAAAAAACGATAAATATTGTGTGCCAAAACTTTTAGGACATACGTTAATATAACTTTGTAAGGTTAAGTTTATAAGTTCCGATTAGTCCAGTGGTAGAATTGTAGTCTCTCCGCGATCTTCAAGTTGTGCGGTCACGTTTCGTAGGAGGCTACAAAGCGTCCCCGGGTAGGCACCTGAAGGAGTTGTACGGGCGTTTTTGTGCCCTTGCGGATCGAGAAAAGACTCACGCTAAATTGATAGCACCTTTCTTCTGGAACTAAGCGCTGTGAGTGCTGATTCCTAATAACCTGATATTTTTATGTTAGCAGTGTGCACGTGTTTTCGTAACGGCCGAGGACGGTTGGCGCCCTCTACTGGAAGCGTCAGCAAGTGACAGTGAAGGTTATGCCACAACACCAGTAGCAGTTTTTGGATTGACAGCTACAATTTATGCATTGAATCGACTATTATTTTGTATCGAACAAAAGTAAATATTTGAATATTTTGAACAGGAATTTCTGGGAGGACCATCCAGATTTTTCCCACCACATAGAGCTGGCAATTGCCTTGCAGCAACGCCATAAACAAAGCAGTATCCAGTATCCAGTGGTAGAATGCTCCCCGTCACGCGGGCGGCACAAGTTCGATTTTCTATGGAGGCAAATTTCCTTTTTTTTAAATAAATATAGATAAGAATAAAAAGCAACGAATGTACCTATTTTTGGTTGGTTTTTTGTCTGTGATATTCATTTATACTAATATTCTAAATAAAGAGTTAATGTTTGTAACTTTGATTGTAAGGACTAATCTTCGGAAATACTGAACCGATCATAATTTTTTTACAATCAGAAAGCTACACTATTCAGGAATGCTATTGGCTATATTTTATTATGATTAAACAAAAAGTTCAGAAAAAATATAATTAACGGCCAACGAAGTGGACACGGGTCCGCTAGTTGTAGATATAGGATTTCTGTAGTCGATAAGATGTGTGTTTAGGGCATTTTGATGCTATCAAAGTATGACATAGCTGTGCTTAACAGTATATGCTAAAAAGCAAAATTACAATTCACCCATCACTAATTTGGAACAGGGTGTAACTTACCATTTGAGCCTGCGTTAACCTAATGGTCTTTGTAGCTTTGGGCATATTATTAACAGATGTAGTACCCACATGTATAGGCACTTGTTCTGTAATTAAAAAAAAACAACACTTGAGTACCCATATAATAAATAACACTGTAATTTATAACTTACTCGTTACAATTTTCGGATTTGTGGTTAGAGTTCTTATTATTTGCTGTTGCTGAGGTACTGAGGTAGCGTAGGCCTGAAAAAAAATCAGATATCACAAAATATTACTCGCCAATCATGCAAAATGCGACACAACATAAATTATCCTTTATAGGAGCTTCAAGATTAACCATAAAGGGAACAAAAATACTCATTTTTGTACGACCGGACGTAAAATACAATTTTACGCCCCCATTTGAGGGCGTAAAATTGTACTTTTCCGCCCTAGGGCAAAAAGTATAAAAAAACGCCCGCATTTATAAATGAGGGCGTAAAATTGTACTTTTACGCCCTAGGGCAAAAACGTATTAAAAACGCCCGCATTTATAAATTTATAAAAAAATAATATTATAGTGATAAATATATTTTTATTTAATAAATTATTAATTATATCTTCACCTAAATAAGTTAGTTAGTAAGTTGTTTTTGAGAGACTGTTAAATTAGGCATATATTATAAAATGGTGTAAACCGTCGATAAATAAATAAATAAATAAATAAATAAATAAATAAATAAATAAATAAATAAATAAATAAATAAATATAATTCCCCATTTTATTTTTGGTAAGACAACAATTTATTTAATTAAACATATATTAAAACTATACTGATAACAATTTGAAACAATAAAGTCTGGGAAATTTTCTCCTAACTACAGAGAATGCTTGTATAATAATTTTAGTCGTACAAAAATATTGTTTACACCTCTGGCGTAAAGCATTTTAAAGATAAACAGAAATATAATGCAAAAAGTAGCGAATTATGCAAATCGCCAATTGCACATTTACCGGGTATTGCACATACAAAACGGGTCATACGAGCTTTCAGCTTTATTCTTTGGCGACCGCCGGAAAACCGCAGGCCGCTCAAGTAATGGCCCGAGTCGACGTCGCTTTATTCAGGATGTCCGGAATCGTAAAAAGTTATGCTTGGAAAATTACCGAATAAAACGACAGCAGTTTGCAAAAATGAAGATTCAATTTTATTTTATTAAAAATATCAGGCATAAAATTATTTTTTTTTAATTTTAAAAATTCATATATTTTTTTAAAATTTATTAATATAAGAACCTAAAACTGCAAAACTACATTTTTATTGGTAATAGTTCGATATACTTAGCGGTTTTCGCTATATAAGAGATTTTCGAAAAATTCTTTTCAGGGCATTTCTATAGGTCGATTATGACACAAATCTGTGTGCGCGTTTTCCAAAATCCATTTCTATAATTTATTATTAATAAAAACATATTTACGGCACGGTGGAGTGAACAGGGGTGCTGGGTGGGCACGAAACAGTAGATATCCAACGTCAAACACAAGAAAACATTAATACAGTGCACTTGGGGCACATAAAAATGTAAATTAATTTTAAAAAGTATTACATTTTTCGAAAAACCATCCCACACATATGAGATATCTCGTCCGCCATTAATTAAAGAAGAAAAATAGGCGCATTCATTTTGGTCAGCTGATAACATGTTCGTCATTATGAAAATGACAGTCTTGAAGGAAGCAGCGTTGCCAAACTCCTTATGAAGAATTAACACCAAGGCTATTTCGGAGATTATCCATCATTTCTATGAGAAACAATGGCATTTTTTGTAGAAATGCCTCCTTCTTTATGTTTAGGTATTTTCCTTTTTTCTCTATAAATTATAATAGGCAGCACGAATAACTTAATTTTTCATATGAATTTTGTCCTGTATCTTCCTTTTTTTAAGCTATTGACACTTTCTCACTTTATTTGGCAACATCGCAAGACATTTACAGTTCTATTGCAAACTCTTCTTTTTATGCAGTGACAGCCATGGCGGGATTGTTGTTCTATTATTTATTTTTAATTTTTTTAAACAATTTTTGGACATTTTTGTAAACAGAAAGTGCGGTGTGTACAGTGAAATACTGTTTTTGGGCGTTAATGTAGGATTTCTACTGTTTCGTCCCCACCCAGCACCCTTGTTCACTCCACCGTCCCGTAAATATGTTTTTAATAATAATAAATTATAGAAATGGATTTTGAAAAACGCGCACACAGATTTTTGTCATAATCGACCTACAGAAACACCCTGAAAAAGAATTTTTCAAAAATCTCTTATAATAGCGAAAACCGCTATATCGAACTATTACCTTTTTATTTAACAGAAACTATTATTTTAGCGACTACAGGTAAGTACAAGCAAAGTCGGTCTATATAGGGTCGCGACATTTGGCCATATTGCTTTGACGTGTTATGACGTCACATCTCCCATTTTTCGGCCATGTTGTTCAGTGCCGGAGATATACAGTTTATTGTATTAATAGAACAACCGTTTACACAACAGTTTTTAATTAATAAGTTGTAAATTCTTTTACTTTAAATAAGAAACATTTGGAATTACATCTTTCAACAAATATCACTTCCAAAACAATGCAAAATGAAATGCGCAAGTTCTAGACGCCACTGGATTGATCATCAGCTTTGATTTTACCCAGTCTTGCCTACTTTTCTCTGTGGAGTGCCCTTCCTTGCGTCCCCGACCTCGAACCACCTAAAAGTTGAGGATATGTCGCAACCTTATAAATATAAATTAACATTGAGTACAAGGTCATCATTTGACGTTGAAGTAGAATCCAAAAGTAATTTGTCAATTTTTTTTTTGCGTCGAGTAACCTTTGAAAGAGTAAATTTAGCGAAAAATGTTATGAGAACTTTTTGTAACGCATCCAATTTCCTTTAAAAATGTGTTTTTAATTTATTTAAATATTGATTTTTGTAGTAGTAACCAAAGTCGGTCTATATAAGGTCACGACATTCGGCCATATTGCTTTGACGTGTTATGACGTCACATCTCCCATTTTTCGGCCATGTTGTTCAGTGTCGGAGATATACAGTTTATTATATTAGTAGAACAACTCGTAGAATACAAAAGTAATTTGTCATTTTTTTTTCGCTGAGTAACCTTTGAAAGAGTAAATTTAGTGAAAAATGTTATGAGATTTTTTTGTAACGCATCGAATTTCCTTTAAACATGTGTTTTTAATTTATTTAAATATTGATTTTTGTAGTAGTAACAAAACTTTAATCTCAAGAAACCAAAATTGAAAAAATAATGCATTGTTTAAAGTCCGATTAAACGGCCCTATTTGACTTAATTTTCTTTGAAAATGTGTGATGGTTAAATTTTTCAGATCAACAAAAGATTGTTGCCAAAAAGTATTAGTCGCAAAGATATAACTCTTAATAATAATATTAAGGGGTCAAACTTAAACAATTTTTTTGTCTCCTTGAACAATGCCTTAGATATTTTTCAAAAACAAAAACATAAATGTGGTTTAAATAGTGAAAATTAAAAATTATCAAAGCGACGACAGGACGATGAGGTACCTGGCAGAGCAAAACATTTTCCATGGTTCCGTAGTACAAAAACCATTTTAAAAACTTTGTATACAGGGTGTCCGCTAATGAATGGTACACAGAAAAACCACAGATTTCTTATGCCAAAATATTAAGATTTAACCAAACATACCTAATATCCAAACGTTTTATAATAGATACATAGTGTCATGGTAAAAAGAAAAAGTAAATTTATTTCGATAATTGTTCCCCCTTTTTAAATATCTTAATAAAACGGTATCTAGGGGTTTTTAAACATAGCTTTTCAGATCGAATATTAATTTTTGTGTGTAGACTAGAGGGCGATGGGTACACTATTTAAAATTCTCTAAAACTACCCAATTTTTTGTTACTACTCTGTATGTATGTAAACTAGTAAGCTTCTCTATGCTTTCTGCACAAAAAAAGGTATACTTAGTAAGAATCGGTCTTGACAACCGTTTTTAAGGTATTCACGTTTTAGTTGTTCAGTGCACCCGAAAGTATGTATGTACCTTCAATAACATCGTATTAGCTATAATTACAACTGCGCAGATATAAATAGCTGATATCTAAAAACTCCTGGATACCGAGTTTTATTAAAATGTTTAAAAGATATCAAAAATTATCGAAATGCATGAATAAAAATATTTATATCTTTTAACACCCCTTATCTTCCTTATTATTAACTTTTGGATATAGGTATGTTTGTTTAAATCCTAAATGGGTATTTTCGCATAAGAAATCTGTGGTTTTTCTGTGTACCATTAATTAGCGGACACAGCTGTATCATATGTATATAAAAACACGAAAGACTGAAAACTATTCGACTAAACACTATCAAAATCTCTAAAATAAAACGAATCCGAACCAATAATATGTGAAGTCTCTAAACTAACCAAAAACATTAACAACTGGAAATCCTTGCAAAATATACAACCAAAATGAAAATGGCAAATTTCCACAGTTTTTACCAAATAAAGCTTCGACAAGGCACGACTCTGTCATCAGCTGATAATGCTACCAACTTTGAACAGAACTGCCAACCAAAATCTTAATTCTCACACCCTTACGTCCCTGACAAAAGCACCGGTCTTGCTTATGTCTAAACCCCTTCTCATAAAGAAACTCTGGTTTACTGTACAGGGTATTCTATTTAGGAGGAAAAATGGCATATTTTTTGACCTTTCCCATATTTTTTAATAAATTCAAGATAGCCAATCGATGTATTTTAGCTCGGGAAATTTGAAAAACGCATTTAAAACTACAATTGTCTTTGCTATAACGCAAACATATTGGGGAAACTTAAGATTTGGATGGTCATATTTCCAAAACTAATAAAGATAAATACATATATTAAATGCAGTATTTTCTTAAAGGTCTTTAAAAGATAACAAAAATCTGATTACTGATTCGAAAACTGCGAAACCAGCTAAACAAACTAATATTTTTTATCATAAAAAATAGAAATGTTGAAAAAGGTGTAAAAGTATAACTACACACAAATTTCATTGTCTTCTTTAAAAATGTGTAGTTCTTTTTAGACAACAGATATTATATTATAAATTAAAAAAAAAATGAGAAAATTTCGGGCTTGTATGATTTTAATAAATATATGTACACTGATCCACTAACAGCACATATATTTTTTTATTATACGAACCTTGATTATTTATAAGCTTCTGCTTTCATAAAATAAAATAAATTTTATTCACAAATAAATATAGAATAAAATTAAACCCTGTATCGATCTGTCAAACGCGGTTCTTTGTTCGTAACAAACCGGGCTTTCGAAAGTTAAATCATTTAAAATATTTAAAAAATAATAGACAGAGGCAGGTAAAGCATTAAGCACGTAATCGATATCCAGGCGATGTAACCGCAGATGCACGACACAGATCTCCAATGGTCTGCATGATGCAATTTGTTATTATTTATGGTCCCTGGGCTAGAAATAAAATTGACTTCATGTAAATAGCTTTGTTCGCGGGTTTGATTCTGAACCGGTTCTGGGACTATTCGCATGCGCAGTGAAAAAGCAGCGTTCGCGGTTAGTAAAATCCTGAATTTTTAGTAACAGTTCTGTGTTCGCGGGTTACAATGGAATCAATTCGTTACCGGTTAGTAACCTGATTAGCAGTCCTGGGATTTTTGTTGGAACTAAAAGTTCAGTTCGGAATTTCATGCGCATTGTCGACATGGTCAGCTGTTTTTTGTTTTTGTGGTACAGAAATAAACCGTTGTATTACAGTTTATTTGTTTCTGTCACTTTTTATGCGGGTTAATATACCTGTTGAATATTTTTTTATATATTTTTGTGATTCTGAGCGTATATAAACAAAGGATTTTTAATTGTATTCCGTATGAATGTATGTATGCAATAAAATAAATAAAGATTTAATTAAAAAAATATAGACAATATTACAAGATTTTACCATTTCTTGTTGTTTGAATTTTATCTTTAGTTAAATACACATACATATGTTAAAAACGAGAGGGGGCAGGGAATCTCTCATCTTCCGCCGAGAGACCTCGAGTGGCTTTCGACAGTATAACAATTTACCTTTTGTTTGAATTTAATTTCTTTTTGTGTAGTATCCAATTTAACCATGAAAAATCCTAACCAAAAGGCTAGGTTAGAATACATCCTCAGCCGTATAGAAAATCGTTCGCAGTAAATAAAAATTCCGAACTAATAAATAACTAGACATGCGCTGAAAAACAATTCTAAACCAGTTCGGTTCTGGTTCAGAATCAGTTCATTACCAGACCCGCGAACAAAGCTAATATAAAATTTGTGTCAAGTATTTTTGCACATGTTAATCATAAAATTATTGTTTTTAAGGGGGTACTTACTTAAACCCAATCAAAAAAAAAAACAGTTCTATTTTTTATCTATACTAATATACAGTGTGGTCCATTAAGTTTGCAACAAATAAAAAACTTTTTATTTGCAATTTGTCAAAAAAATATTTTTCATAAAAGTTGGTGCATGGTTCGAAACTGTATAAGCGGTGGTTGGTTTTATTAAAAATTAAATAATATACAGAGTAGGTTAAAAAAGCATAAATTGCGTAAGAGTAAAGTACCCTTATTTTAAAAACTACAAGAAAATGTTAAATAAAAATGTTATTTACAATCAAAAATTATGTCTAAATACCAAGTCATGGTCTCCTATTTAATTTCTTTTTGGAAAATTTTGAATTAACCCTGTATGATACAGATTTTTATTATTCTAATTTAATATTTCTTTAAAGCAGTTCCAACCAACTGGCTTTTAAACAAATTTAATCAAATCAATGCGAATTTGTAACATTGCACTGCATTTATATTTTTTAGCTAACAACTAACTTCAAGTTTGTTGCAAGGATATCTATTAGGACCCTAAAATTATACAAATATACTTTTTATTAGGGCAAATATACTATAAATAATAAAATGCGTATAAAAACTTCTTATTTACCTTCTAAAATGTTTGCTTCAAATTTTTATGAAAATGTAGATTAGCTAATTTAAATTAAAAAACAAATAAATAAAAACCTAAATAGTCCATGACTTGGTATTTAGACATAACTTTTAATATTAAATAGTTTTTCTATTTAACATTTATTTGTATTTTTAGAAATAAGATACTTTACTCTTAAGCAGTTATTAATCTTTTTGACCTACCCTGTATACCATAGACTCTTAAATAAACCTAAGTACGGTTTATGGAGTTTGAGACCATGCACCAACTTTTATGAAGAATAACATTTTTTGACAAATTGCAAATAAAAAATGTTTCTATTTGTTGCACACTTATTGGGCCACACTGTATAAAGAGGTAAAGTTTGTAACTTTGTTTGTTTGTTTGTAGCCGCCCAAGAAGTGCCGACGACATAAAACATATAATACATGTTTGGCGCTTAATCTGAAAATTGTATTGTGCCTGCAGTTGGTACTAAGTCTAAAATCTAATAGGTTTTTTTAATCTTTATGACATCTCAGGAAGGCTTATGCCTATATACCAGTGTACCGTGAGTGCCGGGTTACTGGATGTTTAATCCATTATTATCGTGTTCCGTCAACGTTATCCAAGCACTGAAACATGCAATTTTTTTTGCATTTCACAGCACCTTTTAGACAACGCGGTAGTGCCACCACGGACGTTATTTTTAAATAACTACTACCTAGAAATAGCAGAATACTACACAGTGGTTTACCATTGCCAACTGTGAGGTGACGAGCAATGAAAAATCCGATGTCTGACTCCGAGATTCGAACCCGGATCGCTGCGGTGAGAGGCTGACACGCTAGCCCCTGCACCACTGCACGCCACAAAGAACGAAGAAAAGAATGAAAAACTAGTCCAGAGAATGCATGTTTTTACATTTTTTAAACTGAAATAAATTGTTCAACCTTGCCATCGACTTGTTTTTTTCAGTTACCTTTGTCGTTGGAGTTACCAAAGACCATTTTCATACAAGTATTATTTTTTGTTGTATTTTTAAATAAATGTATATTTTTTCCCTAAATAACTTTTTTTAAAAAGCCTAAAACTTAGAAGTCAAACCACCCACTTTAACTGATTAAATCAAACCTCAGATAATATTACTTTTAGGTAAAATTATTTAACTAAAGTATTTTTGGAAATGATATACATAGTTATCTATTATCTATTGAAAAATATTTTTAATAAGAATTTTACCCCCCTCCCCCTATGCAAAAACTTAAGTCAAATTTTCTTGCTAACCGTATTCAAAAATGATAATATAAATATGAGAATCAAGAAAATGTAGGTTTTCCAACCGTTGCGTCACAGCCCAATAAATTTTTAGGTTATGACTATGATTTTCATTTTTAGGGTTAATATGTACGTTAGTTTACACCCAATATAAACATTTTTCACTTGCATGTAAAAAGTTTACAAGAAATGACGGAAAAACGTTTTTAATGAGTACGATGCATACGCCCGCCCGACAGAGATAAGTATATTGTTTTTAAACTATTGTCCGGGATGTATTCAAACACGGTTAAATACGCGACGAACATGACGTCACCGTTTAGCAATTAAGTAAATATAATGTTTTTAACCGTATTAACAACAAAAAATGGCTTTAAATACGCCCTTGATTACTTATTGAACCTGCAGTAATTTTTAAAACACCTAAAATTTAACCGGAAGTCAGTGTAATCCTTCTGTTTAATGTTACGGAGTGCGAGGAAGATACATCGTCGGCTAATTACTATCGTCTTTTCGGGATAGTTTACTTACAGTTTCATTTTTTGTTAATAAAATGATTTAATTCTTTGTAAAATTTGTAAGAAATCTTTATTTTTTAATAATAAAGCAATAGGTCTGTTACAACTCTTTTCCTACCACATGATACTTTTAGATTTACTATGGCGTCCTCCACAGCCCTCAGCAATCTTGATTTTATTTAAAGAATTGCCGTATTATAGATCCCTTGCTTACAGAAAGGCTTTCCCTTCTTGCTCAACGTCGGGCTGTAGGGGATATATCGCTTTTTTTAGGTATTTTCAAGGCCTCTGCTCTAAAGAATAGTCCAGTATAGTTCACCCACTTGCAGATCCCATCAGAGAAGCTCGCTGTGCTACACCTATGCATCCACTTAACCGTTCAACTGGACAGGACTCGAACTTTCCACTTTGTTCGTTCTTATATCCCTAGAATTTCTAGAATGTGGAACCTGCTGCTAGCGAAGGACTTCCAAAGTCGGTCTATATAGGGTCGCGACATTCGGCCATATTGCCTTGACGTGTTATGAAGTCACATCTCCCATTTTTCGGCCATGTTGTTCAGTGCCGGAGATATACAGTTTATTGTATTATTGGAACAACCGTTTTACACAACAGTTTTTAATTATTATAAAGTTGTAAATTCTTGTACTTTAATTAAAAAACATTTGGAATTACATCTTTCAACAAAATTTGTTGTTGTTGTGATATTTAATACAACTTCCAAAACAAGGCAAAATGAAATGCGCAAATTCTAGACGCCACTGGATTGATCATCAGCTTTGATTTTACCCAGTCTTGCCAACTTTTCTTCGTGGAGTGCCCTTCCTTGCGTCCCCGACCTCGAACCGCCTAAAAGTTGAGGATGTGTCGCAACCTTATAAATATAAACTAACCTTGAAGGTTTTCTACCTCACTTGAAAACAAAGTCGGTCTATATAAGGTCACGACATTCGGCCATATTGCTTTGACGTGTTATGACGTCACATCTCCCATTTTTCGGCCATGTTGTTCAGTGCCGGAGAAATACAGTTTATTGTATTATTAGAACAACCGTTTACACAACAGTTTTTAATTATTAATAAGTTGTAAATTCTTTTACTTTAAATAAAAAACATTTGGAATAACATCTTTCAACTAATATCACTTCCAAAACAATACAAAATAAAATGCGCAAATTCTAGACGCCACTGGATTGATCATTAGCTTTGATTTTACCCAGTCTTGCCAACTTTTTCCGTGGAGTGCCCTTCCTTGCGTCCCCGACCTCGAACCGCATAAAAGTTGAGGATATGTCGCAACCTTTTAATATAAACTAACCTTGACTTAAAAACACCCACGATACGTTAATATTTGGGGTTTTAGCCATCGTAGATTATCCAAAGTTAAAATAAATAATAGTTTAAAAAAACTAAAAAAACACGCTTTTATATGCAACCGAACTAAAAATTAGAAAATAATTTTTCATTACAAAGATTTTGTCACTTCAGAGTAAAAAGCGTGGGGTGCATTTTACTATTTTTTCATAACTTTTCCCTCATAGATATTTACAAATGAAATAATTATAACATTTAATATATTAAGCACCCCACGCTTTTATTCTGAAGTGACAAACTCTTTGTAATGAAAAATTGTTTTCAAATTTTTAGTTCGATTGCATATAAAAGCGTGTTTTTTAGTTTTTTTAAACTATTATTTATTTTTCATTTTTTAGTTCGATATATCAATTAGTTTTTTAAAAATAAATGCTCCAGTTTATTCACTAAAAATTCCTTCGCCATTTTGTCAAGAGACACAGAGGATCTGTAAAGGAATTTATTTATCCTGGCGGTCCTAATCAGGATAACGGGATACTGTTTTTAAATTATTGCATTGTCATCGGTCCTTGATACGTGTGCAAAGTTTCAAAGAAATTGAATCGCTGGAAGTTGGTAAAAATTAGGCTCAAAGATTCCGTTACATAGATAG
Organism: Listronotus bonariensis; assembly: GCA_014170235.1. Lineage (NCBI taxonomy): Eukaryota > Metazoa > Arthropoda > Insecta > Coleoptera > Curculionidae > Listronotus > Listronotus bonariensis. The sequence goes on along the minus strand of JACEGR010000149.1, from coordinate 290,568 downwards.
ATAGATAGATAGATAGATAGATAGATAGATAGTTACAACCCAAGCTAATAAAAGCGTGTTAAAAAAACAAATGGATTAATACACAGTTTTCACTAACATTTTTATTCATCAATATTTCATTAAGTCAGCAACTTCATTCAAAAACTTTTTGTGTATTTCCATAAATTCTAAAGCTCGATCCATATCTGCCAGCTTATACCAGTGTTGGACCTAAGTGCTTGCTTTAAACTTAGTAATAATCCCTAAACTTTAATCTAGAGATTAAAAACTTCCTGAAATTTTAATTCCATTAACTTTGCGTTTTATTCTTTGGACTTTCGTACAAGTTTCAGGAAATTTCGTAGACTTTCTTCCTAGATAATCGGCGTTGGGATTAATTTGTTTTTAACGAGGCTTTCAGCAGTTTGTCGTATTTTAAATTTATTACAAGACTTGTACGGCTATATTTCAACATTTTTAATATCTAAAGTCAAATTTCTTGCTAAACGCATTCGTCGAAGTGGTTTAAACCGTATTCGAAAATGACAATATAAATATTAGAATCAAGAAATAGTTATTTACATTACAAGATGCGAAAGTTTACTTTTTGGTCTGAGGTCCGAACACTTGAAAGGCCTTTCGCATCGTGTAATGTATTATATTTTTTCTGCTACTGTTCTATGTATCGCATAATTTAATAATCATTAACATCATGTTTTAATAGAAATATCAGAGATTTTGAAATTTTACATGTTAAAAATTAATCCATAGCAACACATTTATTGTTGACATTGTCTGTCATCAGCACTTGTCAGATATTGAATTATTGTTAATTTAGTATAAATCCATTCCCATTTTAAAATGTTAAATGAATATGAAAATGGCATCCAAAAGGCAGCTGACCTTGCGTGTGCCTCACTTCTGCCAGACAAATCTAAAGAGAGGTACCATCAAACATATAAATCGTTTTCTGAATGGCTTGCTACAAAAATGTGGGGCGGATTGACGAGAATGTGATGTTGGCGTATTTTCAAGAAAAATCCGAGTCTTTATCACCACCAACCCTCTGGTCTGTATATTCCATGCTCAAGTTAACAATTTCCGTAAACAAAAATCAAGATATTTCGGAGTTCAAGAAACTAGTTGCTTTTATTAAAAGGAAAAACGATGGTTATGAGGCAAAAAAGTCAAAAATTTTTAAAAAAGAAGAAATCATAAAGTTTTTACTTAACGCGCCTGATCAAAGTTACTTAGCAATGAAAGTAATAGCCATTATGGGAGTGGCTGGGGCATGCCGGACAGACGAAATATACAGAATGAAGCTAAGTGATGTAGAAATAAGAAATGACGTGGTTATAGTAAAAATAGTGGAGTCTAAAAATAAAGTTAAAAGAAACTTTGTAGTAACCAACGATGAAGGCTCAGTTCCTTATGTCAGATTTCTACAGGAATATATTAAGCTGAGACCAAGGAATGCTCTAGATGAGCGCTTATTGTATCGTTATGAAAGAGGTAAATGTGTTAATCAAGTAATTGGAAAGCACACTATTTCAAATGTACCTAAAGAAATTGCGAAGTTTTTGAAGCTTGAAGACATCAGTAGATACACCATTCTTTTAGAAGAACGTCAAGTACGTTCCTTGCCAATGCTTCGGATGTCGATATTTTGGACTTAAAAGGCGTGGAGGTTGGAAGTCTTCTTCTGTTGCGGAGGAATATATTGCTAAATCCTATAGTAATAAGGTGGAAATTTCAAAGAAGATTTTACACGAAATTCCTACCAATATTTCCTCTAATGAAGTAACAGTGAAAAATATGAATATTAACATAGTTAAAGTTGATAACGATACCCCAACAACAAATTTAAAAACTGTTAATTCAAGTATTATTCCTCCAATTTCTTTTGCTAATTGCTCAAATTGCACAATTACTTTTAATGTCAATACCTAACCTAGTTTTTTAAAATATTTTGTCATAAATTAGTTACTTTTTATAAATAAATCCTAATATTTCCCACAAGCATATTTTCTTTTTTTTACTCTTACTTTTTGTCCAGGCGCTAAAAATATTACTTTCATAGTTAGCAAGATTGAATAGGTAGGTACATTAAAATTTAATGATTATAGTGACTTACAAACTGTTATATAAGAAACACTAAAAATTATGTTCTAAAATTTTAGTGACGTGTTCTTAAATGAGTATACTAACATAATACGATTTTTTTTAACATTTACAGGTATCTCCCCCTTAAAATAACCTAAGGATTTACGATTTTAAGCATCTTTTTCTGAAACACCTTGTATAGTTTGCAAGATAACTGACAGTCCCAAAACTTATGAACAGCCCTGTATAGTCCCCCAATATGAAAAGTAATTTAAGTTGTCGCAAGATTAAACAATACGAACCAAATCAATAAAACTTTTGCGCCAATGGTTTGTTTTTCGTAAAAGCGTCGGCGTCGTCTATAACAAAATTACAAGATTATATGTGTGTTTTGAATACCTACATAGACTTAATTTTGCAGCTGCAGCTAAATTTAGCTTTTTTATTTGAAATACGCATGCAAGGAATTAGAAATTATATAACAAATTTAAGCATTAATATGTTTGTTGCATTTTTTTTTTTTTGGTTTCTTTGCGCTAAACCTGACTTCAGAGGACCTTAACTTGATATTGGATTTTAGCGCTAAAAATTGTGTTCGACATAACGCCTTTAAAACACATCGTATTCCATATTGTAAAATAGTAATTTATATATAGTGTGTCTCAAAGTATATCGCTTTGGCTTTTGACGGGCAATACCCCAATAAACCTTTAATGATTTATGACCTATTGTTATTGGGCAAACCTATGAGTTCATAATGACAGGGGTGGGCCAGGTATAAATATCTCTTGACCATTTATATAACCATTAACCGAATAACCGTTGTTACTGTGCGTTTCGAAAAAGTTATTTTACGAAAATACATATAAGTATGTCGCGTTGAAATCATTTGTCATTAGATGCAAAACGGTTGTAAAAATGTGTATGAAACTTTAATCAGTAGGGGACTTATTAAACAAGAAGCTTTAAAAGAAACCTGTCTACTTACAAAATCTCCAATATCGTCGATAAGGGATTATAAATAGTGAAGAATTGAACAAAAAAAAAGCGTAGGGATTTTCGATGTCACCGTATAGACAATAGTGATCAAGACCTAATAAGAAGGAAAATATTATTATATTGTCTTTATGAAAGCGGAGTTGTTCCTACCTTGGATAAACTGAAAACGAAGCTAGAAGAAGACGACACTAATATAAATATTAGCCGTGCCACCCTCCATAGAGTTGTTTGTAAAATGGGATTTAAATACCGCAAAATAGACAAAAGACAAGTAGTAATGGAATCGCACAGATTACGCACCTTCAAGAAATTAAAAGATATAGGTTAGAAAACAGATCCATAATTTACCTTGATGAAACATGGTTCGATACACACGACACAGTATCCAAAGGATGGGTGGATTCCAGTCAAAACTGTCAGACGAAAGCACCTTTAAATAAAGGAAAACGCATTACCATAATACACGCTGGTTCAGAAGACGGATTTGTCCCAAACTGCTTGCTGTTGTCTGCAAAGAATATTAAGGATTCCAGCTTGGATTATCACGAGGATACAAGCGCAGAACTTTTTGAAAACTGGTTTCAAATTTATCTTTTAAAAAATATTCCAAACAACAGTGTTATTGTCATGGATAACGCAAGCTACCACAGCCGTCTGCTACACAAACCACAAGCTTCATCAAGTTCAAAAACTGAAATCCAGGAATATTTGTTAGAAAATTATATTTATTTTGAATTCAGTTACAAAAAAGCGCAACTTTTGGAAGTCCTAAATTCATATGCAATTAAAAACAATATCTATGTGACAATTTGGCTAAACAGGCTGGGCAACTGTCTTACGCCTTCCTCCGTATCACTGTATGTTTAACCCCATAGAAATTTGTGGAACCAAGTAAAATCAAAGATTAAAGCAGAAAATGTTACACTTACTTTAAGTCCCAGTGTTATAAATTTGATAAAAAATTTAATTACTAATATACCAGTTAAGAGCTGGAAAAATTCAGTACAGCAGATTATAAAAATTGAGGACTCTTACATTTCTGTACAAAACAATATAAATCGTATTGTAATTAATCTCAACGGTGACTCTGATAGTGAAACCGAATTAGATTTAGATATTTAGATAAAAATGTAACTACGTATAGATAATATAATTATAAATTTAGGTATAATTATTAAAACTTTGCATATATTTAATTTCTTAATGTAATTTTAAGATTATACCTACTAAAATAAACAATAAATTATAAATATTTATATTATTAGAGTCTGTCCCTAAAGTTCTGCCCTTTAATACCTATTGATCCGCTGTTTTATTGCTGTCGGCAGGTATATGCCGTCAAAAGCCAAAGCGATATACTTTGAGATACATTATAACAAGTGCATAAAGTGTTACTTTTTTTTACGAATGGAAAGTTTAACTGCACGAGGTGATAGGCGAGTGCGGCAATCCAATGAGTACTAATACTTCTCTGTTTAACTGTGCAAGATGAAAAAGGACACACATACAGCTATGACGAATTACATTTACGGAATATCATTATTGAGCAAATGAGTTTTTAATTATTGTTTTTAACACATAACAAAAAAGGATTAGGTTTTAAATCGATTTTTATTTAATTTTATTCTCTTTTACTCTTGGAGTTATTAAGTATGTCTATCGGATACTACCTCCTTTTATAAAATTAAATTTTTCTGTAGATTAATACAACCTTTTTTTCAAATAAATAGCTATCAATGCTTCCTACTGTGAATAATTAAAATCAGTAAAGCAAAAATATGTTACAAATTTATCTAAACTAAAGAATTCAATAACAAATTAGCTTTATACAATTGTGAATCTTTGTCAAAAATCAAGGTCACATTGGTTGGACAGTAAACACATGGTTAGAACTAAAATTGTATCTTTCTATCATTGTGAAAAACAATAAAATAATTTTGTTCATACTAATAACACAAAAACAATCAAATAAATATATAAATCAATCTAACGAACACCTGCATTTATTTTGGGGTTATGTACGACTTTTTTAAAATTTTGGTAGAATTCGACACGTTCGGAGACCTCGCTTACAGGCGACCAATTTGATCGACTTCAAGGGTATTTTCTTGAACACAGAGTGCGAGTGAGGTAGAATGAAGTCGATTTGTAGAATACTACCGTACACGGAGTCCCGCTGCAGGTCTCTTAAATACTGTTATTTTACCTGCTTTTTATTTATTCATACCTATTATAGATCGACCACAGCTTATCAATGAATAAAAGTATGTTCAACACAACCGTTGAACGTATGAATAACTTGGCTCCTCTTTTCTTTTCATTATTATACCACATACAAAATAGCTATATGATATTTTTTCTGTGATTATACCGACAAAAATCCTGCGTTTTTAAACAACGTAGGATGTTTTGTTGGTGTTTTAGAGTTTATTTTATTTTAATCATGATTTTATTATCTACTAGATTTAACGCGTTAAATTTCGACGGTATCACGAATATCACTTTTAAGTTATAGCATTAATTTTCCTGGATTTATTATTACCAACCCAAGCAGCAAGCTGACGTCATTATGATGTCATTTTTGGTTATAGGACGTCATCAGACCAAAATTATGACGTCATTTTAATGACGTGTTTTGGACGTTATTGAAGTGACGTCTTTTCGACGTCTTTTTTCGTCATACTAGCTCATAAAAATCTAATTACTTCATGTTTAGGAAACCTGCCAGAAAAATTTTGTGACATTATATGATTCGTGTCAAAATCCAACCGAAATATCATATGACAGAAAAATAAGACTAATAATTTTAAGAAATTGAAATAGGAAAAAACTCTACCGATAGATGGCGCAATGAACAATAAATTACTACGTTTATTCAACATCTTCGCTTTTTATTGCCTACACCGTACCGATAAGACCAACATAGTTTGAGACCGGTCTGCGGTTGGTGATCTCACAATTAGCTTTGAAAGAAATATCTTCGGCTAGTGTGAAAATCTGCATCTCCAGGTTGGACAGTGTCCCGAGAGATGCGAGCTTGCAGTGCAAGGAAATTGCAAGCAGTAAGGAGTTATATTTTATTTTAATGTATAAATAAAATATCGTATCATTTTAGCTTAAAAAAATATATGCGTCAATTTTTCGTCATCTTAAAGACGTCCTTATGACGTCATTTTATGGTCATCTTATGACGTCTTTGCTGACCAAATATGACCCAAAATGACTTAAAAGAAACGTCAATAAGACGTCAGCTTGCTGTTTGGGAAATTATAAAGTATTTTGCTTAGTGTCCACTAACTCTACCGCCAAACTTTTTCCAACAGATAATAAGAAGAAAACTTTACATGAATAAATGTCCTGAACGTCCTACTTTTAGAACTACAGGGTGCTAAAATAAAAATAATTATTATTTTGGTTTGGTTTATTTAACGATTGCTGAGATAATCCACCGTTCCTTTTTTTTTCTACTAACCCTGTATCTATTAAAAAAACCACATCAAAATCCGTTGAGTAGTTTTAAAGATCTAAGCATACATACAAACAGACAGAAAAGGGACCTATTATACTATGTAGTGATATTCAAAAACGAAATTAACAATTTAAAAAAATCGAAATATTTAAAATATTTCAAATTGTTCATTATTTTTTTTTAGTTCTTCCGGAACTCTTAAATAATTTGAAAATTCGTATGCTTCCCCCAGTATGTAAAATCTTTCTTAAAAGTCTGAAAATTTTAAGGTTAGTAAATATTTTGGTGTAAAAATTACACCGGGCCAAATAAATCCAGTTTATTATTATTATTTTTTTTTTTTTTGAAAAATATATCGAAAATATTATTTAAGGCGACAAAAAGAAAATATTGTAAAGATTTCAGCCCTATATATTAATATTTAGAGGTTCCTCTCTTTTTTAGATTTTTTATTTGTACTTTAATTTTTTCGTCCAAGCTCCCTAACTATCGCGGTAATAAAAATTATATGCACATATATCTTTAGAGAATTAAATGCCCTAGTTTAGAATGAACAATTTCAGAAAATACGACAAAATATTAACTTAAACCACAAAAGAAACACTATCACAATATTTTAGCAAATATTTAAGCTTATTTAATTTTCCACTATTTCGTTTCTACACTAATCAGCTGTTTTATTTAACTGTCATTTTTCAAACCTTTTTCAAAACCGTAAAAATCGTACAAATATAACCTTCGATCGGACTGAACTCAATTCAAATCGCTTGAAATACAGGATTGACTTATGGCGTTCAATCCAATCTCTTACTCAACCTGAAACTTGTATATCGAAATTTTTTGTCGGATCAAGTTTTATCAGGTCGATTCAATCGGATTCAGTATAAAGATGTATCCTTAGTCAATTACTACGTTTATATTGAATAGTTCAGGCTTGAAAACAAAGCGGCTTTGAAGCGATTTTCAAGTCTACGTGTTTATTTCGGTGGCTAGAAAGTCGATTAAAAATCGAGGTTAAACACATTTAAGGCCATCGTCGTACGCATGCGGCTTTTTGCATCCAACTTCACAGTAGACATTAAATGAAAAACAAACCTCACTTTTTAATTCGTCCCGTTTTGTGTGCTGTTGGTGTGAGCGTGTTTTAAAGCTTTTTCACCTGTTTTCCAACTCATATTTTTCATAAAAATGTCAAAATCATATATGAAGTTAACACTGATGACATTCGAAGAAGCATTCATCTGAAGTTAGGCAGTTATTAAGCCCGCTTGAATCGTTTATATGGTGTTTCTAATCGGCTTCAGTGAAGTCAACCCTACTTATTTTCAGGCTTGACTTGAACGATTCAAGTCACTTTCAAGCGCGTTTATATCGCTTTTTTCAAGCCGTTTTAACTCAAGCTAGCTTCAACTAATCGATATAAACGTAGTGAGTGTACTGATTATTTTTCGCCTATGGAAAATGTGTATGAAAACAGTCACCGGCTGTTTCTACTGCTCTGCATCGGCTAAATTTGATTGCGCAATAAAAATAGATGTAATTGTTTGCATGATACAAATGTTTTTAGTACATCAACATTTCCTGCGAGGACCGGGATATTCTCGATTCCTGTTGCGATAGAAACAGAGAGCAACTCGCCGACTTAGGCCTTAAAAATGCCAACGGGACCGTCGCGTCCGCATTTGGTTTAGTATACAGATATATATACAAGATATACAGACTGTCCACGAATGGGGTTAACAAGAGGACAAATGGACCAAAAATTTCAATTTTTGAAAAACAGTAATTCTTCATAAAAATGTTTGCTTTTTAAAAAAATAGGATTCACGAAGAGAAAATGCCGATTTTGTATACAGGGTGTGCAAAAATCCGAGGGGTGTCTTACAATGGGAATGGGTGTACAAATCGCCGGGAATTTTCAGAAATCTACGGGAATTTACAGAAATAGGATTTTCAGGATTTTCTAAAAATTTCAAGAATTCGAGAATTTTCGGGAATTTCGGAAATAGGTGTACAAAATTTTAACTAGTAAAACACCCCTTGCAAAAACCTTAAAAATGTATTTTTTCATGAGTAAACAACCTTTATTTTTCATTTTTAGGCAAAATATAATTTAGAAAATTTATGTATTATCTAAACCGGGAGCTGCGAGTTTGCGAAAAAAGTTAATACTGTGGTTAGCCTCCCCTACTACTAACCAGAACTAACCAGAAAAAATATAAGTTCCCAAAAGTAAACCCTGTATTTCTGTTATTTCCATGAAATGTCCATATTTATATCACTCATATTAAAAAATCTTAAAGTTACCAAATACCTAAAAATAGACTTGATGGCATAATGGCTGTATGAGGGATTTTTGAGGTTCCTGATTGCGACATCAACCATAATTTTTTACTATATACAAACACGCGATGTTGCCACATTTTGTATTATTTCCCTAACTTAGGGAAAAAGAAAATTTGTCAACGTTGCATTTTAATATAGTCCAAAATAGTCTTTAACCGACTTCAAAAAGTAGGAGGTTGTTAATTCGCCTGTTACCTTTGGATGTATGTTACGCGATTACTCCGTCAATTATTGTGGACAGATTATAAAATTCTATTTTTTTGCGTTACAGTCGCAAATTAACTTTAATTTGGTTTAAAAATAAGGAATTTTTTAGCGGAAACGTTTCGTTCTTGAGATATTCATCATCAGACTTGAATTTTAAACTAATCCTATTTTTGCAATATTCCCCTTCTTTTTGCATCAATTCTTGATTTAAAGCTGAAGTGGCACACAATATTTGATTTTCACCTTCTAAAACCCCGTTTTTTACGTATTTTACATTATTTTTGCATTAAATTGAATAGCTATACTTTGAATCATTTCAATCCCAGTGTGCCATGAAGCCCTATGTGTATGTATGGTTGCCGCATTATCAAAGAAAAGCTACGCAATTTAATGCAAAAATAATGTAAAAAGGTAGAAAAACGGGGTTTTAAAAGGTGAAAATCAAATATTGTGTGACACTTTAGCTTTAAATCAAGAATTTTGAGCAAAAAGAAGGGGAAATATAAGACGATTTCGGCCCGTTTTGGTACCCCAGTTTGGTTGGTTAAATGCCTACCAACCAATTTCGGGTGTCAAAAAGACGATTTCGGCCCGTATTGGTACCCCAGTTTGGTTGGTTAAATGCCTACCAACCAATTTCGGGTGTCAAAATAGTGACATCACGCCAACTTTGGTACCCTGTTTGGTTTGTCAAATGCTATACCGTGGCTTGTGGGTCGGTAGATCGGTTTGGTATGCTCTCATCCTTTTCTAAAGCTGTTGGTCTTACTCTAAATTTTATATCTTTAATAATAAAACATAATATTAATAGTTGCAAATATTTTAATTTTAATATTGCTGTTAAATAAACAATTTTATAAAAACCAATAAACCGTTAGGTGGGTTCTTCTTCTATTTACCTACCAAAAATGTACCAAACGAATTCGGATGCTACCATACACTGACGTAACGGTTGTGACGTAAAACATACCAATTGTTACCTACCAAAGTCGGAGTACCAAAACGGGCCGAAATCGCCTAAAATAGTGACATCACGCCAACTTTGGTACCCTGTTTGGTTTGTCAAATGCTATACCGTGGCTTGTGGGTCGGTAGATCGGTTTGGTATGCTCTCATCCTTTTCTAAAGCTGTTGGTCTTACTCTAAATTTTATTTCTTTAATAATAAAACATAATATTAATAGTTGCAAATATTTTAATTTAAATATTGCTGTTAAATAAACAATTTTATAAAAACCAATAAACCGTTAGGTAGGTTCTTCTTCTATTTACCTACCAAAAATGTACCAAACGAATTCGGATGCTACCATACACTGACGTAACGGTTGTGACGTAAAACATACCAATTGTTACCTACCAAAGTCGGAGTACCAAAACGGGCCGAAATCGCCTATAGTGAAAATAAGCTTAGTTCAAATTTGAACTTTGATGATGAATACCTCGAGAACGAAACGTTTCCGCCAAAAAAATCTTTCAGATTCGTGATCAGCGCCCCAAAAACCCCGGTATACCAAATTTTGTTAAATTCGGAGTTGCCGCAGGTTTCTAGAAAATTACCGAAAATAATTTAAATACACTGAAAAAAAAAATAGAATAACAATCAAAATTTTTGCCCACTATGATTTTATGTATAGTTGTGGCGAAAATGAGTGATATTTGATAAGTAAAAAAACTGAGCGAGAATCGCTCAATCGAGCGAGCTCTGGCAACGCTGACTGAAAATCGGAAGGAGCTACATAAAAACAAAACACTTCTAGCACACTAATATCGTTTTCCGTCTCTTTCTCAGCCGCAAAATAAACAATGCGATTGTTTTAAAATCCTGTTTTACGGCCTACTGCAGCCGATCCCTGTTTACACGCTCGAAACTCTTATAAAACCTTGAAAACTGCCGACTTTGATATGGAATATAATTCGAGGCGACGTACAAAAATTCAATTGGAAAAATTCAATTTCGACTTTTCCCGCAAATAAATGCGCGATTCGAACACATAACACACGTCAACTGGCCGCTAAATGCAAAGATTAAATGATTAGATCGGTTAACAACTTCAAAAATAGGTTTAAATGTTTGCACCTACCTGTGAGGAATCGCCTGAAATCGTGGGTGACTTAAATATTTTGACCGGTGTTCCTGACACTGCTGAGGTCATAATCCCACTTATAGGCTTCCCTGAAGACTGAACCAACTTTACCATTTGCGGCTGGCCTGCATTCATACAGAAAAACCCGAAATTAAAACGAAAATCTTTATTTACAACCTTAAATAGCAGTACTTATTTCTCTGCTATATTCGTCATGATTATCTATTTTTTTTGCAGTGCCTGCATGCCTTTAAAAGATAAATATTATCAATTAAGCAAAGAATTACACACTTGCAACGGTTTTTGTGCCGGTTTCGCGGGTCTGGGGTTGATCGGCGGGAAATAATTGAAATTAAACGAGTAAATACCACCCCCGTGATCAGCGAACGACGGCACACATGCAGCTATTTTCAAAAAATTACCGTTCGATCCCTGGATCACCCAGTTGGTCGTATTTTGTTGCTGCGTCATCTCGGACATCTGGAAGAGACACTTCACTTAAAAATTTTAAAAAAGGGCCCCGAAAAAGCGAATAATTTGGAAAAAATTCAGAACACACCATTCACACAGACCTCAGCTGAACCAAAATGGCGACCTTAAAACGACAACATTTCGGCTCTCGTTGCGACTAAACGGGTAGAGTAAAATTTAATTTAAAAAGCCAACAATGTTCATTATTTATTGTACTTTCATATTAATAAAAATTTGGTTAATTTAGCTTTCTTAGAACACGTACACAACTTAATAAAGACGTGCTTTTTCGTGCACACAACCCCTCTAATCTGCTTGGCGGCGGGCACAAAGTGATCGTTCTGATTGGTCTAGTCATCTCACGTGGGACAAGCTCGTCGTAGTTCCAACAATGCCCGCAATATATTTAAATGGCGCAGCCTTTGGCGCCTTTTTGGCGCTATCTGTCAAATCTTCTATCCTTCTTCCGCATGTTGAGTAAAACCCGCATAATTATTTTAGTAAAAAGGAGATAACTGTAATCAGCTGTTTACATCTGGTGGTGCGTTCGATATCAATGCGGAATTGCGGCCTAAAAACGAAACAGCCAAATATCGAATGATTCTATAGGTTGGACCAAAAAAGTATAAAAAATACATTGTTAGTTTTTTTCGTTAAATTAATTTAATTTTTTTAAAATTAAACTTAATTTAAAATAACAAAGTTACCCTATATCAGCAAATGAAATGTTGTTTTAGTTATAAATTATTTAAAAATCTATAATATATAAAAATCATTACATTTTTAGCGTACAAATAGTTAAGGAATCTTTCTCTATTTTTATCACTTTAATCCAAAAATGGACCAAAAGACCATTTAAGAGAAGCTAATAATTTGCACTCAAAACGTACCTAATATTAAGTATTGGGTTCTAACCACCCTGTATAATGGCTGAAGAAACACACCCCATATTTATTCATGCAATATGCAATCAGTATTAAATTCTAAAAAGGGGAAAGTGGCCTTTAACATTTCCGATGAAATCCTGAATTTACAAAAAAAAAATCCTCCAAAACCAGTTAAAGAGCAAAAGGGTAATTTTCTAGGAAACCTGCGGCAATTCCGATTTTAACGAAATTTGGTATACAGGGGTTTTTGGACGCTTATCACGAATCTGAAAGAATTTTTGGCGGAAACGCTTCGTTCTCGAGATATTCATCATCAAAGTTCAAATTTGAACTAAGCTTATTTTCACTATATTCCCCTTCTTTTACACACAATTCTTGATTAAAAGCTAAAGTGTCACAAAATATTTGATTTTCACCTTTTAAAACCCTGTTTTTCTATGTTTTTACATTATTTTTGCATTAAATCGAGTGACTTTTCTTTGATAATGCGGCAACCATATATACACCTAGGGGTTCATGGCACACTGGGATTAAAATGATTCAAAGTATAGCTACGCAATTTAATGCAAAAATAATGTAAAATACGTAAAAAAACGGGGTTTTAAAAGGTGAAAATCAAATATTGTGTGCCACTCTAGCTTTAAATCTAGAATTGAGTGCAAAAAGAAGGGGAATATTGTTAAAATAGGATTAGTTTAAATTTCATGTCTGATGATGAATATCTCAAGAACAAAACGTTTCCGCCAAAAATTCTTACGGATTCGTGATCAGCGCCCCAAAAACCCCCGTATACCAAATTTCGTCAAAATCGGAGTTGCCGCAGGTTTCTAGAAAATTACCGAAAGTTCATGTTTGCATGTAGGCATTCGCTGTCAAATTCTCAAATCTTTACCTGCTAGTGATCAACACACCGAAAGTTTATTAAACGCCTTGAACTGGACCCACGTGCGTAATAACATGCTCTAAGCAGCAAACATACGTCAAAAGTATTTTTTTGCACATTAAGAAGAGGCGATTTCGGCCCGTTTTGGTACTCCGACTTTGGTAGGTAACAATTGGTATGTTTTACGTCACAACCGTTACGTCTGTGTATGATAGCATCCGAATTCGTTTGGTACATTTTTGGTAGGTAAATAGAAGAAGAACCTACCTAACAGTTTATTGGTTTTTATAAAATGGTTTATTTAACAGCAATATTTAAATTAAAATATTTGCAACTATTAATATTATGTTTTATTATTAAAGAAATAAAATTTAGGAGTAAGACCAACAACTTTAGAAAGGATGAGAGCATACCAAACCGATCTACCGACCCACAAGCCACGGTATACCATTTGACAAACCAAACTGGGTACCAAAAGACGATTTCGGCCCGCTTTGGTACCCCAGTTTGGTTGGTTAAATACCTACCAACCAATGTCGGATGTCAAAATAGTGACGTCACGCCAACTTTGGTACCCTCTTTGGTTTGTCAAATGCTATACCGTGGCTTGCGGGTCGGTAGATGGGTTAGGTATGCTCTCATCTTTTTCTAATGTTGTTGGTCTTACTCTAAATTTTATTTCTTTCGATAAGAAAACAGCCTTACCCCGATAGTAATAATTGCAAATATTTTAATTTAAATATTGCTAGCTAAATAAACAATGTTTAAAAAAACAATAAACTGTTAGGTACGATTCTTCTTCTTTGACCAACCAAAAATGTACCAAACGAATTCGGACGCTACTATACACAGACGTAACGGTTGTGACGTGAAACATACCAATTGTTACCTACCAAAGTCGGAGTACCAAAACGGGCCGAAATCGCCTAAAGTTGGCGTGATGTCACTATTTTCACACCTGGAAATTGGTTGGTAGGCATTTAACCAACCAAACTGGGGTACCAAAACGGGCCGAAATCGTCTTAGGTATGCTTCGTCAAATAGTCGTCTGATTTCCCCAAACCCATCCTTATTTACCATTCTCGAAACGTACCACTACTTTACCATCCAAAACGTCAAAATCTTCAAAAAAAACAAAATAAAAATGGATGCGGCCGCTGGAAACATAGTGCCAGATAATTGTTTAGAGCAAATTTTTTCCTATCTAAGCCTCCGCGATCTAAGAAACTGTTCTCTAGTGTGCAAAAGGTGGTACGAGTTTTTAAATGACGAAAACAACGATGTGTGGCGGCTGCATTGTATTAGAAAATTAGCTGAAGAAGCCCTTAAATCCGACCTTTTATCCTCTCTTCCCACTTATAAAGCTAAATTAAGGGCTTTTTATCACGCTTGGAACCCAAATGACTGTTCTAGAAACATTTATATTAAAACCAAACGGCTTTACCTTACATAGAAATCCCGTAGCTCAAAGTACTGATGCATGTCGTGGTAAAATAGGTTTTAGACATGGAAGACATGCATGGGAAGTAATTTGGGAGGGTCCATTGGGAACAGTTGCAGTCATAGGTATAGCTACTAAGGATGCCCCTTTACAGTGTCATGGTTATGTAGCTTTATTAGGGTCTGATGATCAAAGTTGGGGATGGAATCTTGTAGATAACCATCTCCTACACAATGGGGATGCCCAGGAAACTATCCTTTGCTAAATAATGCTCCTAAATATCAGGTAAATACAGAATTTCCTTTTTATTAGATTTCTTACTAAATATATACTTTTAGGTTGGAGAAAGGATAAGAGTGATCTTGGATTGTGATGACAATACTCTTTTCATTTGAGAAAAACTATGAGTTTTTAGGAGTGGCATTTAGAGGTAAAAAGTGAAAATTGTTTACTTACATTCTTGACAAAGCAATATTTTAGTGTGAAACTGTTTTCGAAAACACCAATACAAAAATAAAATTTAGGTTATGTTTTAAAACAAATGGATAGCAATAAATAACTTGAGCCACTTGATTGATTTTTAATTCCAAGGCCTATAAAGTATCAAAGTGTCTATAGCCAGACAAATTTCAATTTAAAACTGCTGCTGGCTCTTTACGGTTAAAATAACAATTTTTTAAGAAGAAACAAATTCTAAGATTGAGTAGGTATTTAATTTGTTTCTGGCTCTTCACAGTTAAATAAACGATTTTTTAAGAAGAAACAAATTCTAAGATTGAGTTTTTAATTTATTTCTGGTTTCTTACGATTAGAATAATGATTTTTAAGTGGTAACAAATTCTAAGATTGAGTATTTAATTTGTTTCTGGCTCTTTACGGTTAGATAAACAATTTTTAAGAAGAAACAAATTCTAAGATTGAGTTTTTAATTTATTTCTGGCTCTTTACGATTAGAATAATGATTTTTAAGAAGAAACAAGTTCTAAGACTGATTATTTAATTTGTTTCTGGCTCTTTACGGTTAGATAAACAATTTTTTAAGAAGAAACAAATTCAAATATTCAGTTTTTAATTTGTTTCTGGCTCTTTAGTGTTAGAACAACAATTTTTTAAGAAGAAACAAATTCTAAGATTGAGTTTTTAATTTATTTCTGGCTCCTTACGATTAGAATAATGATTTTTAAGAAGAAACAAATTCTAAGATTGAGTATTTAATTTGTTTCTGGCTTTTACGGTTAGAATAAACAATTTCTTAAGAAGAAACAAATTCAAATATTGAGTTTTTAATTTGTTTCTGGCTCTTTAGGGTTAGAACAACAATTTTTTAAGAAGAAACAAATTCTAAGATTGAGCTTTTTAATTTGTTTGTGGCTCTTACGGTTAGGTAAACGATTTTTAAGCTACTACATCTACAGCAACAACTTTATTTATGTTATTTTTTTAAAATTAAAGATTAAGCTAGATTTGTATATATATATATATATATATATGTGACTATAATTTATTAAAGTCACGGAAAATTTTAATTTATATGAGGCTATAGATAGATAGGTAGATGGATAAGTTTTTATTTATCCCATAATTATTCCACAGGAACATAGGACACGTCAGTACAATATTTTTCTCAAATTTATACAATATTACATATATGTAAAATAGTCTAAATTATACAGATCACAGCAAAAATAACAGTTTAAAAATTTTAAAAATTACACAAACATTAACATTTATTACTGGTCTATCACATCATTAAAAAATCATGAAGCGTGTAATATGCCTTAGAGGATAACCCTGCTTTTACTTTTGTTCTTAGTTGTTCAAGAGGCCAACTTTCGTATATGCATCAAAAATTTATTCCAGATTTTTTTAATTGAAAAATCCACGTTTTTTTGTAGGTAGTGTAATTTATAAAATGGTGTTTGCAAATTATACTTATTTATAGTCTCATAATTGTAGATTCAGAATACTATCCAAAAAATATATCTGGATTTTTTTTGACAAACAGAATAGACTCCAGGACGTACAGGCTAATCACAGTCAACACTTGTTTTTTTTTTAAGTTCTCCCTACAACTATCTCTCTGCCTCATTCCATATACACTTCTTAACACCGTTTCTGCATCACTAGGACCCTGTTAATATGAGGTTGAATCACCCCAAAATATAATACCATATGCCAACCTCAACTGAACAAATGCATGATATGCCATTAGAGATACTTGTTGACTTGTGCTAGCTGAAAGAACTCGAAGCGCATAATTATATCTACCCAGTGATGTACACGGCTGATCGACATGATCTTTCCAGTTAAGCTGTGAGCCGATGATTACCCCCAGAAAAGAAACTGAGTCAACTGTTGTTAAAGTGTAATTTTTATATTCCCATTCTAATTTACTATCTTTGTTATTTTTAAAAATTAATAATCTGGGTTTTCTCTATGTTTAGTAGCAGGTTGTTTTTAACAAACCACTCATCCAACTCATTAATCGACTCACTCACTTTCTCCATACACTCATGTTTCGTGTTTCTCACTAAGTATTAGGGATGTATCATAAACATATAATATTACCTTCTTGCTTTAAATTTTGGGCTCTTCATTAACATATAGTCGAGCATATAGCACTATACAGAAGGGGCCAAGGATGGAGTGTGGCTATAAAAGCACTGATAAAATATTTCAGGCATGCAACTAAAATTTAGCTTGTTTGCCCTAATTATTGTTTTTGTTCTCTAGGCTTTACCAGACAAAAAGCTGTATCCTACAGTGTCAGCTGTATATGGAAATACTGAAGTGTCAATGGTCTACCTCGAGAGCACCTCTAGATGGCTAACAAAACCTCTTTTCCACTAGCCTAATATCGTGCAAAACAAGGAGAGAGAATATATACGTCTGCTACAAGATGGTACTTAGCCGAGGTCAACAAAAAATAAATTACTATTTTCTCAGTCCTAAGCACATTTTGGGGTAGATTTTATGTTCTAGTCAGTGCTTAGGAGTGTAAGTAGGAACCATTTTTGTTTGCCGAAGGTGTAGATGAAATCAGGTCAGTTCGGTTTGCCCATTTGTGATATACCGTTTAATCTCATATTTACTTTTTTTAATTTCATATTCAATTTGAAATTGGTTTCTTATTTTAAACTCAATATTTTAACTAGTTTTTGTTGTTTTTTTATTAATTTACAAGGTAGCAACTGCATAGTTAAAAATAAGTAAAGTAATTGCGTTCTAGAATTGCTAGATAACTTAATTTAAAACAAGACACAATTCTAGAAATATTATGTTAACAGTAAAATAGCAATTAAGAATTTTATATGAAATTAACTGATGTTTATTATACACACTTTATATTAAAACACTGCAAGATTAAGTCCCAAAAGTTCCATTAAGCGATTAATATGATAGTTTTAAATGTAGGTATTAAAAATAGCAAGAGGAGCACTTAAGTTAGATAGACTACAAAGCTTTTTAAAATTTATAATATTTTATTTATTTATTTATAAGTAATTTATTGAGATATCTGAGAAATCCCAAAGGGCCATCTGACCGAAATCCTTCAGCCCAATTTATTTACAATATTATATATACATTCATTAATGTGCACTTGATAAAAGAAAAAAAATCAAACCTTCTCTTACAAAAAAAAAAATATAGACAATAATGTTAATAACAGTTAATAAATAGAAAGATAATGTTTTGTGATCGTTCTAGTTTGTTGCATATCTGTTAATCAGTTCCCATAAGGTGTTTACTGGATGGCGAAATCTTGATTGCTCTCTGGTCCTTTCCCTGCATAAAGCTGTTAGCAAGTGTATGTTGTGAGGAATTTTGGCAAACCTCTTTACTAGTCCTTGAGTCCTCTCTTGAATTGGTTGGATTTTTAGTTTTGCCATATAAGCTGTCATTGGAAGGATTATGCAGTGGGTTGTTTGGATGCCTAAATTTGGTAAGGGTTCTTAATGTGTATGGTTTCTGCAGTAGATAGGTTCTTCCAGGCTGGGTTCTGTGCATTTGTTAAAAGGATGTGTCCATATTCAATAAGTGGGCGGCAAATTGTTTTGTAAATTTGAACAGCTGCTTTTGTTGAAATGCCCTTATTTTTGTATGTAAGTGTTCTGAAATGTTTTGCTCTTGATATAACTTTTTTTTGACTGATTTGGTATGGTTGTTGAAGTTAAGTTTAGAATCTAGTGTGATGCCAAGGTACTTAGCAGATGGTGATGGGGCAACGTCAGTGTTCTTAATTTTTATTTTTGGAGAAAGTGTGCGCAAATTTTATGATTAAAAGGTTATGAATTGAGATTTAGTAGGATTCACTTGCAGTCTCCATTTATCGAACCATTCCAGTGCATTATTAACCTGGCTTTGGAAGGGTTTGGATAGTCTTTTCAGTGTTTGACCATGAGCTATGATGGCAGTATCATCAGCAAATTGTAATATATATGAGCCTGTATTTTGGAGTGGTGTTAAGTCATAACAGTAAAGGTTGTATAAAAGTGGAGAAAGTGCTGATCCTTGGGGGAGGCCTTGTTGTGGTTGAAATTCTTCTGATAGTGTATTGTTAATTCTAACGGAAAGTCTACGATTTTCAAGAAATTGCTTCAAGAGCCATATAAGGGTGTCAGAAATACTCTAGCTTTTTAAGTTTATATAGCAGGCCCTTATGCCAGACACTGTCGAATGCTTTTTTGATGTCCAGAAACAGTGCAGCGGATTTTTTGTTGTTGTGTTTTTCACTCTGTCATGTTTGATGTAAGAATAATTAGTGGATGTACTGTGGAACTTTGTGATGTAAAGCCAAATTGGAAAATGGGTATTAGATTAAATGACTCGGTCTGTAAGATGTTGCGTACTATTTTTTCAAAAAGCTTTCCCAGAACCGGTAACAGTGTTATTGGTCTGTAATTTTGGTACAGCTGTGGTCCATATTTGGTTTGGGAATATTTATTATGATTCCTTTTTCCAATCGTCTGGGAAAACCATATTTGCAAAGCAAAAATTGTATAGACTCATAATATATTGGTGAATACGGTAATCTAGTTGTTTTATAACTATCCATGGTATTCGGTCAATTCCTGGTGATGTATTCTTTTGATGATGAAGAATTTTAAAATATTCGTTTTCGTCTACCATTAAAACTTCATTGTTGCAGCAATTTGTGTTAAAGTATTCATCAAACCAATCCTCTATAATCCCAAGAATTTTCTTCGTCGAAGTCTGGATTTGCTTCAGGGCTGTAGTGTTTCTGGTAGTGCCTAAGAAAATGCTAGCTTTTTCAGCATCGGTTGAGTATGTGACTCCTTCTTCAGTGATTTGTGGAATAGTTGCATTTGCTTTATATTTGGTTAGCTTGTTAACTTTCTGGTAGAAATTCTTTCCGCTTGCTTGATTTATTTCTTGACATGTAGTGAGCCAACTGTTTGTTCTATATTGAAAGATCATATGCTGAATATTTTTACTGAACTGATTGATTTTAGTTTTAATGTGTGGATCTCAAATTTGCCTGATACTCTCTAAGCATTTTTCTCCTTTCTTTTATCATTTTTATAATATATGGTGGTAGTGGATAGGTATAATATTTGTGTTTAATTGTTGGAGTGTATAATAAAATGACTTCCATTAGTTTTCGGTTAAATGTTTGTATCTTGTCGACATTGATTGCATAAGGTTGGTTTGCTGTTATATATTTGAGTATTTCATCATTTACGCTGTTTATATGACATTTGTTGAAGTTGAACTTGGGAGGTTCCAAATTGGTGTCTGGGGAGTGGTTCTGTCTATTTTAATCTTCATTGCTAAATGGTCCGAGCCAATGTCAGGCAGAAGATCCACATCTTTGATATTTTGCGCCAGGTTTTTAGAGTACAGAAACAAGTCTGGAGTGGAGTCTATATTATTAGCCATTAAAAAAGTGGGTGGTGTATTTTTTTTCAGAAAGTCACTATTCTGTAGAAACATATTGATTTGTTTTTGTTTTTCCTTGTTTATGTTAAAGTCACCAATGATTATTGAATATTTATAAAGAGATGCTTTTACAAATATAGTTTCTTCTATCTTGGATGTAGGATGTATATAAACAAGAAAAACATGCAGTGGTTGTTCATGAAATGGAACAGAAAAGTGCAAACATTCATTTAAAGGATTATTTATACTAGGGGCGTTTGCTTTTTTCATTTTGAGTGATGGATGTACCTGTACTAAACTGCCTCCTCGAGTATTTGTTATTATATTTCCTTGCAGTTGAATCTTGTCCCAGTCTCTGTAAGTAGTGTTTGTAGTATTTTTTGTTTTTGTTTCGACCAAAGAATGCAATTTACATGTTCCCTTTCGACTGTGTTGTAAAGTATGGATCTTTTTTCTGATAGCTGTTTATGTTATTATACAGAATGGTAATGTTATTATCCATTAACTTGTATATTACCATCTCCATGTATTGGTTCCGTTGGTGATGGCGTCTGCGGGTCATCCAAGTCAAACATTAGAATGTATACACGATTGCCAGAAAATACAGCAGTTGTATCTATGTTATATGCTTCTATAAATCTTTTCTTAACTTCTCGATTAATATCTTTCTATCAGTGTTTTTAGGTTTGTTGATTTTTCTTACGTATGTGTTTATTATTAAATCATGTATTGTGACTGGTGAGTGTATTTTTGTATTAATAATTTTTCCTGGGGAATGTCTATAGTTTTCTTATTTAGGCTTCTTATTTTGATGTTTGGAATTCCTTCAGATTGGCTTTGTGGGGCGTTGTGGACATTTGTGTGACCAGGCCCTGTGATCTTCAGCGCCACATCCTAAACATTTTGGTGGAAGAGTTGAGGAACATTTTTGTGTGTAGTGGTTTCCAAGGCATTTTTCACATTTGGGTTCCGTAGTACAATTTTCGGAGGTATGATCAAATTTACTACATTTTTTGCACGCTTGGGGGCTTGGGGTTGGTGGTGAGCTTGGATACACTGGATAGTGTCTATTTTTGTAAAAGTCCCTCATTTAGTAATTTTTCAAAGCTCTTATGACATCCTGTTATAACTCTAATCATAGATGTTGGTTTTCCAGTAGCCCTCGCAATAATACGTTTGCAGTATCTGTGTTTAATTTGCTTTGTGTTAAGGTATTCACTAATTGTTTCATCTGATATGGTAGTTTCAACTGTACTTATAATTACTGAATAAGTTGGTTCTGGATTTTTTCGAGGTTTTGTGGTGTATGCCGAAGTTTCAGAATAATTAGTTAAGTGTTTATTTGCCTTTAGTTTAGCTAAGGTTGTTAATATAATTGGTTTTTGTGTATTTGTTTTTAATAAAAAACCTTTTTTGTTTGCAAAATTATGTCATCTGAATTTGGATATTCTCCTTCCCAAATGGATGCCAAGTCTAATCTACTCATATTTTGATGTGTATTTATATAAAAAAGATGTTTATAGGTTTTGTTTGTTATTGTTTGCATTTTAAGTGAAAAGTTTTTTTGTTGCTCATTTGTGTTTTGGATTGAGGTTGTTTACCTTTATCGTTGACGTTTTTTGTTGCAGTGGAGGTATTTTGTTCGATTAATGCATTTTTCGATTTTTTGTTGATCTGTGTTGGAGAAACAATTCCTACTATTTCGTTTATTTCTTGTTCGCTAAGTTTTTCATGACGTCGTTTACGTTTTTGTATTCTGCAATTATCCATTCAAGATTTGGATCCTCGTCTTCTTCCGATTCGGAATTATTATTATTTATCATAATAAACGTATAAAAATACGAAGCACACCTTTATTTATAAAGAAAAAAATTACTGATAACTTTTTGCAATGCGAGATATAGTACCTTTCTCGATGCCGGTTCTCGGCGTACTGATATTATAATATTAAGGTGTAAGCCCATAATATTTAATTAGCCTTTGTTTTGCATCAAGTGAACAAATATATCAAGATGGTATGCTTGATCTTTTGGTTCACTTGTTTTAAACTTTTTCTGACAGCTCTGAATGTGAAACCATTTTAAAATTTTGCCATTCATTTTGTTATTTTAAAGTAAATTTATTAAGAGTTAAAAATTAAAAATAAATTTGTCATGGACAAGAAAACTAGTCAAGATAACCAACAACAAGCTACTGAAAATAGGGTAATTCAGGAAGAATCCTCTGTCAGTGGCTGTAATGGTGAAAACAGTAATATTAACGAACATGAGAAATTTTCAAAGGACTTATTGCTCTATGTAAAGCTTTTGGAAGATATTAAAAACACCCTCGTTAATGTGAGGTATGATATTTCTTCATCAATGGCAAAATTTGATGGTACTCGAAAAGAGTTGTTCAATATGGTGATGGAGTTAGAAAATGGGCTACCTTAAATTTCATAAAAGTTAAATAAAAAGAAGTTAAATCTACCTATTATGAGGTTATAACTTAATGGAAGATATGTTCAACAGTGTTTCTCAATGTTAAGTTAAAATGTTGTAATTTAAAATATTTGTTTATAAATAAAAGTTTCGAAAGATTATAAATGTAGTACTGTTTTTTTTTATAGGATTACTAGATTTAAGTGCTCCTTTGATAGGTTTCTATGTAAAATACCTGTTACCTAGTCATTTTGCCATTAAGATAAGAATGTAGGTTACTTATATGTTTTTTACGGATCAGTACCTGTTTATTTACTTTTTTGATTGTTTTTTAGAAATTATTTTACACTTTTTATTTATTAAGCAATGTTTGGTATAGTTAGAACTATATTTATTTCATTCTGAAAGCAGAAACCCCCAAGTACACAAAAAATGATGAAGTAAACAAACCTTTTTGAAAGCACATAGCCTCTGACAGAGCTTGATTACATATTTTTAAAATAAATTAATAAAAATATTGCGAAAACATGTATTATGTACTTAAGAAACATCCTCTTATTTCGTCTCTGGCGTGCCATAAAACCAGTAACGCATGGCGTAGTCGTCGGGTTGAATATTTTTTGCTGCAATAAATCATTGTTCACAAAAGGGTTTATTTGCTTTATCATTTTTGTGTACTTGGCGGCATCGCTTTCAGAATGAAATATCCATAGAACCCCACAAGTGAGATTTTAGCGTACCCTAAAAATTTTAGTACCTACCCTGACCAACAGATGGCGAAAGTAGTTCGATGTCGCTTTGCTAATAGGATTACCATCAGAAATTGATAGCAGTCGCTGACGAGCAGTCGGCCCGGTCAGTTAGAGTGAGGATATACGCAAAATTTAATAAAAATAAAATCCCCGATAAATGGACCCAGTGTCCATAAGATTATTAAATTTATGATTTCAGAATAGGATATATCGATGGGTTTTGACAAAACATCGTAAGCGACATTCGCCAATTTTACGGGAAACGATTTTTCTTCCCATCGCGTTATTATTAAAGAAATACCGAGATCTGAATGTTTTTTTTTAGATTTCTTCTTAATTTGAATTACAAAACAAACATATTTGACATTTAATGTCAAAATTTTCAGAATCTTCTAAAAAAAAGCTAAAAATTTTAAAATTCTAGACCTAAATAATATTTAATTTTTAAATTTTTTATTTTTATTCAATTTATCTTGACAACGGTGACAGACTTGCCACCAAAACGTCGATTTTTAGTTCTCTATTTACTTGCTTTAATTTCTTTGGTACTTTTAATATATTTTTTGGCGTGTACCCATATACCTAACTACCATCAATTAAATGAATCCGCCGAACCAGTATAGAACATATCTTCATCTGAAATAAAGCCGTGCACTAATGTATGTAAAAAAAATTACCAACTTTGTTTTAAAAATAACTCAATGAAAAGAAACAAATCGTTTCCCGTAAAACTGACGAATGTCGCTTACGATGTTTTGTCAAAAACCCATCGATATATCCTATTCTGAAATCATAAATTTAATAATCTTATGGATACTGGGTCCATTTATCGGGGATTTTATTTTTATAAAATTTTGCGTATATCCTCACTCTAACTGATCGGGCCGACTGCTCGTCAGCGACTTCTATCAATTTCTGATGGTAATCCTATTAGCAAAGCGACATCGTACTACTTTCGCCTTCTGTTGGTCAGGGTAGGTACTAAATTTTTAGGGTACGTTGAAATCTCACTTGTGGAGTTCTATGGATTGGTATTCTTTGGTGATAGATATCTCAAAAACGAAACGTTTCCATAAAAAAATTGTCAGACTAATTATCAGCGTCCAAAATTACCCCGCTATAACTACTTTTAATTAAGTCAGCAACATGATTGGTTTATAAATAATTCCCATTTTTTGTAAACCTGATGAAGAAGTCACTTTCCATTAAGAACATACAGCCTATAGATTGAATTGCATTTATCATAACCACCAGTTTATAAGCAAATAGTTTTAATATGAAGAGTTTCTTGTAAATTTGTAAAAAAAAATGTAAAATGGAACTAGAAACAATATTTTGTAACTACTTAGTAATCGCACTAGAATAAAGAGATTTGTATGCGCACTGTAGTACTGCGGAATCCGTGTTATATTATTTTATACTGTGTGACCAATAAAATACGCGCCATATGAGATTTTTCTTATTATTTAACTTAAAATTTCAGGTTAAATAATAAAACAAAAATTGTTTGCCGTGGATTTTACGGGTTAAACTGTAGAAAAGTAAACTGCATTTTTCCAATATTATTGGAGACATTTTGCACCTCTTAAAATAACAGACGTTTTTTGGCCTCCTTATGGTTATCGTTATTAAACATAACGATTACGACAGCAGTTTTAGACAGAGATTTTGCAGCCTCTTTTAAGAAATATATTTTGCGTCTGTGCTTTCGACATATAACCTTATTTTTGCCTGTGGTTCACCGATTTTAAAGTTAACGAAAAATCAGTACTTACTTTTATTCTTCATAAGATATAAATTGATATTTAAATATATGCAAACACTTCTGTTGATTTCGTTTTTTAAAGTAGATGCAAACAATACAGAATAAGCAAAACACAAAAGTAAGGTTAGGTTTGGTAGTACAATAAAAAGCAAGTGTGCCAGATTGTAACATCTAAATTAATTACTGATTTAGAATATCCGTAAAAGTGCAAGTCCGTTTTAATTTCTTAACACTATTTGATTTTTATTACTGCTATAGATTTGTCGCTAATTAGAGTCTATGTATAAATGATATTTTAATTAATACGGCATTAAAATTTTAACCTTTTAAATAATTGATATTAAAGTTTCTACAATCCTGCAACCACGCAGTTTAACAATAACGATAACGATAAGCTCTTCGGTATTCATCCGTAATTAAAGGAGTCCGGTATGGTTAATAACGATAACGGATCATGTTTGCGTTACTGCGCAGTCTCAGAATAACGTTAACCACAACGGAATTGCAAAATAAGGGGTGCAAAATGTCTCTATTGATAATTGAATTTTCCTCGGATTTTATACGCTTTAGAACTAAATTATAGGAATTTTTTTATCCTACATGAACGTTTTAGAAAAAAAAATGTACTTTGAGACAGTGCTTGCTTACAATTAATCGTGAGATAAAATTGTTGGGTGATTAAACTGGTCAAAATTTTTGGTAATTTAAAAAAGTGCTATGTTTTTGCACTAATGTGGTAAAATAAAATGGATTTTAACTTAATGGTTTTTATGGTAATTTATTTATAGATACTTCATATGTTATGTAGTACTTTTAAGTTTTTTTTATACAGGGTGAGTTTTTTAATGTTTAGTACAAGTATCTCAGAAACCACTGCAGCTATACAGATGGTTAAATAGGGAAAGAATTGTAGTTTTTAGAGCTTAGTTTAAATCACTTTTTGTTTCGTCCAAAAGAATTATGGTTGTTAAAAAGATAATTATCTACAAGTTTTCTGTTTACATTTTTTTTCTATTTTGAATATTAACTGAGCAATAAAAGAAAATTTTTCGAGAAAACGGGTTTTCAAAATATCTGGTAATACATGATTTTTGTGGACGAAACAAGAAGTGGTTTAAACTAATTGTAAGCTCTAAAAACTACGATTTTTTCCCATTTAACCATCTCTGTAGCTGTAGCGGTTTCTAAGATTTCTGAACCAAACATCGAAAAACTCACCCTGTATAAGCAAGCTCTTGTATTTGATACACACATTATGAGTACTATCAGGGCCGTATTAACTGTTTCAGGCGCCCTAGGCTACAATTTCCGGAGCGCCTATTTTCCACCAAAAAATTTATGAAGAGCAGAAAAAAGGTCTTCTCCTCTCCATAGCGCCTATTTTGCGTACCAGTCTTCATTTACCACCCGAAAATCATTCCAAATCCCCTATTCACTGAGAAATTACTCACCAAAAATCCCTACTCAACCTAAACTTTTTTAATACCTTGCCTTGTGCTAGCGCCTATTACTCCCCTGTCTGGCGCCTATTTTTTCATGGCGCCCTAGGCTGTAGCCTAGTCAGCCTAATGGTTAATACGGCACTACGAGTACTATGATTATTTTTGTACTAACTTCCGGTATTTAAATACTCGTTTTTTTCTATATATTAAAGATCCGCATACTTAAATTTGAACACAATGTGCTCAACACTTCCCCAATAAAATTTAGTTTTTGTAAACACTGCATTTTTCGGAGGCAAAGTGGATAGAGTGTCTGCCTGTAACCCAATCTAACCAAGTTCAATACCCAGCCAGCGAGATATTTTAGCTCATAGGTATTTAAAAATATTGTCCATGGAAGCACTATCGCGTTGTCTAAAAGGTTATATGACATGGAATAACTGCATGTTTCAGTGCTTGGGCAACAGAGCAAAAAATTGGTAAAAACAGGGCCGTATTATCTGTTTGAGGCGCCCTAGGCTGAAATTCCCGGAGCGCCTATTTTCCACCAAAAAAATTCGAAGAGCAAAAGAAAAGGTCCTTTGGTCCCTAGCGCCTATTTTGAATGCCAGGCGCCTTACTTCACCACCCAAAAGAAAATTTGCTGACAAAAAAAAGGTAATTTCCTCCTTTTCGCGCCTATTTCATTCCAAAGCACCTTATTCACAAAGAAATTAGTCACCAAAAATCCCCACTCGACCTAAACTTTTTTAAAAACTCTCCTGTCTAGCGCCTATTACTCCCTGTCTGGCGCCTATTTTTTCATGGCGCCCTAGGCTGTAGCCTAGTCAGCCTAATGGATAATACGGCCCTGGGTAAAACCAAAGTTGATAGAGACAAGGTGGCCTAACTTTTCATTTGACAGCCGATAGATGTGACGTCAAGGGTATCCTTTTCAAAAAAAATGTCGTTATTTCTTTATTGTTTTGTAAAAATCGTGTTAATCGTATTTATATTTGTGAGTAAATAGTGGATTAAAAAGACTTTAACCATTGTATAAAGAATAATTTTAATTTTAAATTGGTTAAAAGAGGACTCCCATGACGTCACAATATCAGCTGTTTACTGTCATAGCAAAGTTGGGCCACCTTGTCTTTATCAACCTTGGGGTAAAACATCTAAAAACCCGGCACCCACGGTACTCCGTTACTTGAGAATCAAGCCTCTCAAAAATTAATTTTAAGTTGAGAAAAGTCTATTTTGTATTTGTAGACTTATTTTATGGAATGTTTTTTGCAATAAACAGTTACTTTACGAAAACTTTTGGCCAGTTTTATAGTTTTAAGTTATTTTTTATTAAAAGACTGTAATAAAAATAACGTGTACCTTATTGTTGCTAGTAGTGTTCCTGTTTTTTTTTGTTATTGATTTTTTTTAATTTACTATTATTTTTACTGTGTTAAGTTTTATATTTTATTTTCGGGGTAAGGGGGCTATAATTACTTTTAATTAAATCAACATTTCTATATAGTATATTCAGAAAATATCATACAGGGTGTATTAAATGTTTGGGAAGCTTCAATTGAGTACTAGGGTATAAATTAAAGGGGTTTAGAAAAATACACGCCCTCCAATTCTTAATTTTTAGGGTACTGAATAAAATTATGTTAATTAATTCCTCTTGAGGTATACAGGTTACGACAAAAAGTATGTTTTTTTTTAATAGAAAACCTTGATATACTATGTGACCATTAAAAAGGTCATTTATAAAGCTTTAAGAAAATACCATATTAATATCGCGGCTGCCTTGGCAATACCTCCATCTACATTTTATACAAAAAAACTTTTTATACATATAAAATTTAAGCATAAAAAAATTACATCTCATACAAAAAATCCCTTTTCTATAGATACAGGGTGATTCAAAAATCGATCACGAACTTAAGGGGATGATTCTACTTGACAAAATAAGGTTAGAGCTTCATACAATTTTTTTTCAAAATGTCATTCGTTTTCGAGTTACAAGCCGTCAAAGTTCAATTTTTATTTTGGTTTTTTCGCCATATTGCATTTATTTTTTAACCAATCTAGTTGATATTTGACACACAAATCGAGCTTTGCAGATTCGAAAATTTTAAGATAAAAGTACTTTTTTAAATACCGCCAGAGGGCACTTTACCTTAAACTTAAAATTTATTTACATCATAACTAGCTGGGGGCGCCATTTTATAGACAATCAAAACCTAAAAATAAGGTACTCTTTATTAAAGTCGATAAACCTCGCCGTTTAGGCACCAATAGACATTAAAGTTTTCATCAATTTCAATCAAATTACCTGCATACATTTAGTTTTTGAACTACGGAGTGTTAAAATTTAAAAAAAAGTTTTTTTTAAATATTTAAGACACCGTAGTTCAAAAACTAAGACGTTTAGGACATATGTTTATATAAAGTTTTTTCTTATTTTCTGTTGTAGAATTGCCCCGTAAAGTTTGTCGGTTGAGTTACTGGACACCCTGTATGTATGTAGGTAATTTGATTGAAATTGATGAAAACTTTGATGTCTATTGGTGCCTAAACGGTGAGGTTTATCGACTTTAATAAAGAGTACCCTATTTTTTAAGTTTCTGATTGTCTATAAAATGGCGCCCTCAGCTTTGCGATATCTGTCAAAATAAAAAAGTTATGATGTAAATAAATTTTAAGTTTTAGGTAAAGTGCCCTCTGGTTAGTATTTCAAAAAGTACTTTTGTCTTAAAATTTTAGAATCTGCAAAGCTCGATTTGTGTGCCAAATATCAACTAGATTGGTTAAAAAATAAATGCAATATGGCGAAAAACCAAAATAAAAATTGAACTTTGACGGCTTGTAACTCGAAAACGAATGACATTTTGAAAAAAATTATATGAAGCTCTACCCTTATTTTGTCAAGTAGAATCACCCCCTTAAGTTTCGTGATCGATTTTAAAATTACCCTGTATAATACTTTAACCTCTGACCAAAAAATAGCACAATTCATAAATCAATAGCAGATATAGATGATTTTTTCTCCTGCAAAAAATGATGGAAATTACTAAGGTATAGCCAGGTCGTCCGCGATATGTCTGTATTTAATAGTTTCGGAAATATAGCCATAAATTCGGCTTCCAGGCTGATGGATTTTTAAAATTATTCACTTTCGTTAGGAGAGATCATAATCATCATTTATCTTTTTTATTACCCATTTGATTGCACTTGTTTCCTCCCAAAACAATACAACACCCTGTATTGAATAAAGTGTTCGATTCTCCAGTGCATACATTTCCACAATTGTCCATTGTACATAGCATTTTTGTAAAATATCGAAATAGGTAGTTGCAACAAAATACCAAAATACTCACCTCCTTTACATCAAAATAACCAAAAAATATAGTTAATTTAATACTGGAATTGCGGTATTGCCTTTACAAATTGAACTGTTGTCATTCCATTAATTATACAGTTTTTAATTTAATAATACTTCTCCAAAATAATTCCATACACAATTCTAGAAAAATATTTTTGTTTTGTTTTTTACCTTGTATTAGCCATATACACGTTAAACCAGCTCGATGCGTTTAATTGACCTTTAGTGTATTAAAAACTGGCAGGTAGAGATTAGACAAAGAATGCCGGCATGTAAACATTCCGGATAGGATGACTAATCGAGCTAGCGTTGTTGTTGCTTTAGACCGTGTCCTTTTCACGCATTGGCAACCATTCCGCATTGAACGTTTTGAACTGGCAAAACGTGTATGGCCGATTTAGGTTATTTACAGGCGGTTATTTATATTTTGGTTACATGTACTGCCGATATACTAAGTGACAAAAAAACCCAATGTAGTACTTATAGAAGGAACAGTTTAAAAATGCAAATTCTGGTGCTCTTTGATAAGAAAAAAACACAAAAAGTTTAAAGCAAATAAATCGGCATGCTTGTCTTCGCGGCCGCCTTTGCTATATTTCTTTTATGATATGCCGGTTGATGCAGCTGGTCATCGCACTATGGGATAGAAATTCATTTTTTGGCCAAAATTCTGAAACTTACCAATCTAACTTAAAATGAGGTGCTTTTTACTGGAAAAAATATTATAAATTATTACAAATGCTTTTTGGAAACCTAAAACTTATTATTATAAATTTACACCCCCTTAACATTATTATTTTTTATTGTACAAAATAAAACTAAAATAGCAGCTTGTTTGGTTAATTCGGTAGTATTCTAACCAGTAATCCGATGCTTATTATCTCATATGATATACAGGGAAATTACATGAGGTATGATTTTAAATGGAATACCCTGAATATTATATCACCACTAAAAAAATCTTTTAAATATGCTTTAAAAAATACTACATTTGATGTGTCCATCCAAATCTAAAAAATATTGTAAATTATTCTTAGAAGCGTAATAGAGATACATCTTCCCAACTTTTTTTATTTTTTAACGTATAAATTAAATTTTAAAATGGAAAACCTTGTAAATTATAAAAAAATCTTGTATCTGTCCTTACACTCAGAAGTAGCAAAAAGTAGGAAGGCAATTGTAAGTACAAAAACTGATAAAGAAAAAGGTAAAAAATCTTTGACAAAAGTAGCGAGACTTCGCGAAACTGCATCGGAAACACAACAATAGCTCTTATTATTTAAACTCTTTTACTTTTTTAGTAAACAAGGCTAATTAATAATAAACTAAGTCGATTAAATGTTGTATATTTATGTTTACTTAAAATACATTTTCAAGTTTCTTATTACCCCAATAGAAATCGTCATATCCTTTATAATTTTGTGTACATGTAGTTTGGAGTATCTTCTTTGAAATACACAGCATGAGCCATTAAAATTTGAAAGTTGCTTTTGGCCTAAATAATGGATTTCTATCCCATAGCGTATCGCCGCGTCGCTGTAAAGGTTAGCGGCGCCTTTGTATAAAATAGTCCGATTGCAGGCGGCCTTTTTATGTTTTTTTTGTATTAATTCAAAGGGTACCGAATTTGGGCTTTTAAAATGTTCTTACTATACTTACTAGGTGGCCCCGGAAGGGCGCAAATTAAAGGTGAAAGAAATTATAACTTTGCTGTTCTTCAGTCGAAAAATTCACGTCCACAAGTTATTAATTTTAGGAGAGGTAGAACATAAATAGCCTTCTTGGACTATTTTATTAATATACAGATCAAACAGCCAACGTTTCGATGCTGGTTAGCATCATCATCAAGGCCAGATTATTCTAATTAAAATAATTAAAATCACGTAAAACACGTAATTATTTTAATTAGAATCTAATTAAAAATAATTACGTGTTTTACGTGATTTTAATTATTTTAATTAGAATAATCTGGCCCTGATAATGATGCTAACCAGCATCAAACGTTGGCTGTTTGATCTGTATATTAATAAAATAGTCCAAGATAAGCTGTGTGCTGTTCTTAATTGTTAGGTAGTGGTTTAATCGAAATTATACAGGGTGTTTCTAAACAAATGCAAAAAATATTAGGAGGTGATTTATTATATTATGATATTATTAAGCATAAAAGGTCGCAACTTGGCCCCAATTTAATCAACCCTGTATCTTTTACCGTTTTCGAAATTCTAATGGTGTTATCTCGAATTTGTAACAGCCCGTATAAATACTGGGTGTTTACTTTTCTTTGTCACTTAGTAATCATTTCCTAAAATCGTCTCATTTAAAATGAGGCAAGTCAGTGCTAAGTTAGTCCTAACATATGTATAGTTAAGACCATATTTAATTTCATTCTGAAAGCGATGCCGCCAAGTACACAAAAAATGATAAAGCAAAGAAACTCTTTTGTGAACAATGATTTATTGCAGCAAAAATATTCAACCCGACGACTACGCCATAGGTGTTACAGGTTTTATGGTACGCCAGAGACGAAATAAGAGAATGTTTTTAAAGTACATGATACGTGTTTTCGCAATATTTTTATTTATTTATTTAAAAAACATGTAATCAGGCTCTGCCAGAGGCTATGTACTTTCGAAAGGTTTGTTTACTTTATCATTTTTGTGTACTTGGCGGCATCGCTTTCAGAATGAAATAAATATGGACTGAATTATGTTATAATATGATTAATTTGACTGGTACTTTAAATAATGTTTTAGGTTTTTATTCTATTGTTATTATTTTTGTTATTATTTATTCTAAAATAAACAAATTATCAATTAGACGATAAATGTTATGTTGCTTAAATTTGTATGACTGTCTAGATTGATGTGTTGAAACGAAATGTACAAAATGTATTTCTATTACTAGCAATTTGAAATATAAATTAATTACTAAACTGAAGTGTTTTATTTTAGGAAATTAAAAAACTTATGATAATAAAATAATGATAATAGATACGTCGGGCCTAAAAAAATAGATAAAACCAAACATTTGGATTATGTTATTTTTTTTTTGAGACCTAATTGTTGTCTTACATTCAGGGCCGGATTTAGAGATGTGGAGGCCCCGGGGCCATTGGCCCCGAAATGAATGGCAAGCCTAGTAAAGCGGATTTGCGGATTAACCTGTGTTCGAAATTTTTTCGAGGGGCCCAAAAACTCGATGTAAAGGCCCCGGGGCAGTAGTCCCGTCTGCCCTCCCTAAAATCCGGCCCTGCTTACATTAGCCCACTATAAGCGTTATTCGATATCCTCAAAAGGAGAATAATATTATTTTCAAAGAAACGAGAATAATAATATTTTTAAAGGGATGCAAGCTAAATATTGTAAATAACCTATAACAGCTTTGTTGCCATTTTTTTTGTAAAATTGTATGTAGCAACTTCTTATTGTTAAATGTTTATTTGCCATTGTATTCAATATTTTGGAGTCAAATCCGTTATTTTTGAAAAATCATAGGTTATGTTAGATTTTTTAGATGGGTAAGATTAAATTTTATGATTAAAAAAATATATACAGGGTGTTTCATTTAAAGTGATAAAGTTGCCGTACATGGGAAAACTATCCATTTTGTTTTTATGCTAATGAAATCGTCACAACAAAATGGCAAAGATAAGATATAAAACCTTTTAAAAAATGTAAGGCTGTCTGCAAAAACCGCACCCCGATAACTTGATAATTTTGTTTGTTCTAATGTTTTTCAAAATAAGTCAAAATATGGATGGCCACCCTGTATTTGTACTCAATTTTACAACATTCTGTATAATTTTATATGAGTAACTTGCCTTACAAAACCGTTTAGTCCAGGTGCGCAGGACTAGACTTGTGGATCCATAGATTGATTGACCCGGAGCTGGACTTACTTGGAGTACCAAGTGTGTCATTTTCTTTTGTACTATGGATCACAGTCAATCCTATAATTCGTAATATCTGATTTGTGTTCTAGATAATCAAAAAGTGTTTTTTTTTTTAAATAAAATTAACATTAAACCTTTATTACACACCAACAATCTGTACTAATATATGTATAAAGAGGTAAAGTTTGTAACTTTGTTTGTGGTTTTATTTGTTTGTAGCCGCTAATCTTCGGAAGTACCAAAACTATCATAAAAATTCTTATCACAATCAGAAATCTACACTATTTAGGAGTGCCATAGGCTAAACTTTACTATGATTAAACAAAGAGTTTAGATATTGTGACGTATACTTTTAAAATACATATAGGGCCCTTTACGTCACTTGGGGCAAATGTACCGTATGGAACTATCTTCTTGGACCATGAGACCGGTGGACCATCAACACTAACTTTGCATTATTTAGGACCAACTTAACTTATTGAACTAACTTAATTTAGTACAGGCATACCCCCACTCGGGGTAGCTCGTACGGGGCTTAACTAAAACTTTAACTTTATACTTGACTTCACTAACTACTTCTTATCTAATCTTTTTCTAATTTCTTTCCTCTCTCTTTAAATATTAAATTTTCCAGTGTTTGTTTTGCATTTCTACGCGACCCAGTTTGTTTAATGTTTTTATTTTATTATTATAAGAGTAACCTAGAAAATTGTTTAATTTATACTTTTAAAACCTTGACACCTCACGTATATCTTTATTTAGCAAAATTCCCAATGTTAAGTAACCTAATTAAAATGTATACTTATTTTAAAATTCCCAAAAATGTATATTTTTAAAATTCCCAAAATGTATACTTTTTTATACTAGGTGTTCACAATATTAATTCCCAACGAAGTGGGCACGGGTCGGCTAGTCTGTATATAAAGGGTGATAAATTTTAAGTTTATTAATAATAAGGCGTATTTTTATTTTTTATTATTTAAATAGTGTCTTTTAACAATATAAATAACTAAACTACATTTGTACTAAAATTACCATAGACAGAATAGTCTCTTTAATCCAATCATCTCTAATCCGAAAGAAGTCTCAAATCGATAATCCGAAGAAAACTAATTTAAGATTTGATTTATCTTAAGTCCTTCGATTTATAGCTATAGAATACGTAAAAGCAATAAGAACTGATAAAATCAAGGACAAGGCTATTTTTACGGGTGTATCCCATCTTGGCACACTTTATTAAGGTCAATTTTATGACATCTTGTCGGATCATTTATAATGACCCAACTTGGCACACAGAACTCACAGGTAATAAAAGACATAGTATGACATATAAGGTTTGTTCCAGCAGAATGTTGGAAACATGTTAGCAACAATCGTAAAACACAGAAATTGTTACAAACATTAGTCAGAAATGTTGGCAACAGTTTTCTGCTGGAACGAAAAATAAAAAAGGCGTGCATACTGCTTATACGTCAATACAAGAAAGGTTATGTTAAAAATTGTCAGTAATGTTTGAAGAAAGTTTGCAAACTTTTCAAACAGTTTCCAACATCTTAAAACTACTGCTGGAACATCAAACAATTGTATAATGTTGGAAATATGGCACTGCTGGAACGACAAATTTGACATGCGCAGAATCCGAACGGTTGCAAACATTTCTGACAGGCTGCTGTCATTGTGTGTATTAGTCTTGGGTTTAATTAGGATCTTAAAATAAAAGGACTTGCTTACTAGCACAAACCATTCGTAAATGTGTATTAGTCTTGGGTTTAATTAAGAAATTAAAAATATAATAACTGTTTTATTAGACATACCTAGATACAAGTGATTTCTGTGCCGAGTTGGGCTATGTAGAACAGAGTACCTGCCTACGTATGTGCCGACTTGGGCTTTAATTATTCCATTTCCTCCTTGGTGTGCCGAGTTGAGCATCGCCCATTTTTACAATTTAAACTGTTGGCAACTGTACAGGGTCGTCCAAAGATAACTGAACAGTACTACAGTGGTCAGTGGTGGGTCTTGTTTTTCATAACCCAGTGAGCTCAAGTTATAGTATACAAGGTAGCAACGTTTTCGAAAAATAATTTTAGGTCAGCTGATTTTTGATATGTTGTTCTCCTTCCTCTTCTGGATAAACCCTGGGTTGTCTGGCCAGCGGCACGGACGTATGTACATACCGGGTGTTGCTCCGTCGAGCGGGACATAGGGAATCCCATGTAAATTTTGAAGTGGTCCAATATTGGCTCCCTAATTATTTTAGAAGAAAATATAATAAGGATTTTTTAAAGAGCACGAAAAGTTGTACCCAGTGTACTAATTTCAGCTCTTCTCAGTCCGCCAGCTAAGAGATAAATGCTAAAATAAGTTACGAATCTCCTATCTTCTTACTCGCTCTTGTATTATTAGAAGTTTATAATAAAATACTATCATTTTTAAATAATGAACTACTTAAATTAAAATCAACTATTATAAAATATAGTTTTACCAGGGAAATAGTTATCGAAGAGTAGCGGACATGTTTGCAGCCTATTTTCCCAATAGGCCAATACTAAGTAAATCGACAATTTTTTTCACCCTTTCGGGGTCATCCACCCAGGTCCGACGACCGCCCCCTAGGTGGTGCACTGCAGCCTGAAGGCTTATTGTACCTTGACCCCTACTCCTTCTCATTCACACACCATTCATTCCATAACTTGGATGGTTGTTGCTCGGTCCGCATCCCCAAGCAGAACACCGTGTGCCGCTGCCCGAAACACCGCTGTCGCCGGACACCCATCCAAATTATGGGCGCGCATTTCACTGCTTAACTCCGGTGATCGACGCTCGCCGATACAACCGAAGCCGCCACAAGCGCGCTTTAAATCGACAATAGAACGGACGATAAAAAAATTTGAAACTACAGGCACAGTAATCAATTATTGCAAATGTAAAGAAAATCGACGTGATCTTTCGCCAAACGATTTTTTTTCTATGGGGACATTTAAAACCAAGCTACCAATAAAAATATGAAAATTTAGTCCAGCTAAGGAATGCTATTTCCGCTGAATGTGCCAGAATATGGATGTACACTAGTTAACGTAAGAAATGAGTTTTATAAACGATTATAAAACTCATTTCTTACGTTGGCTAGTTGGTACATCCATCGTGCTCTTAAAAATCCTAATTATATTTCCTTCTAAAATAATTAGGGGAGCCAATATTGGACCACTTCAAAATTTACATGGGATTCCCTATGTCCCGCTCTGACGAAGCAACACCCGGTATAGGTTTTATTATGAAGGGGGTTTTGACGACCAAAAAAAAATTGGTATCAAAAAGTTTAAAGACAAAAAAAAGGACCTCCTTTAAAAATCTAATTTTTCCTTTTCTCATTATTGAAGAGAAAAAAACAAAGGTCCTCACTTTCCAAAAAGAGTACCAAAGTTCATTTTTTCTACATTTTCTACCTTCACATTTAGGGGGGTCCACATAACCGTCCACAATAAAAACATCAGTGACAGCTCTAAATGTCAAGGTAACAACTGGGCGCCAACATAACCGCACGCTAGCCAGATAACCGAGGATCTACCCGAAAGAGGAGGGAGACCTTCCGGAACTATTAGAAAAAAGCAATACCGGACTTATTTTTTAAAACATATTATATGAATTCCTTACGGACGACATTGGTGAAAATTAATTTTTTACTTTCCGTCAAAAATATCCTTTAATGCTTAGAGGACGTCCCTCTCAGAATTTTTAAAAATAACTAATGACAAAAGTTTTTATTAAAAACAAACTTATATTTTGTTTAAATTTTAACACCCTGTAGTTTAAAATCAAGACGTTTAGGACATATTCTGATATAAAATATGTTTTCTATTATTTATTAGGAAAGAGAAAGTCCTTAGAGTTTATTCGTAGAGTTTCTGGACATCCTCTATACCAGGGTGGCCAACCGGTCGATCGCTACTATCAGTCGAGTCGATCGTAGCAAGGTCAAAAATATAAATATCTAGAGCCAGAGCCGTAGTCTACCGGGTGGTGCAAGGCACCAGGGCGAACGCATGTGAAAATGAACGAATGAGTTATGGTTTCGGAAAAATGAGGTGGGGACATTTTTTTGCTCCTCGAAAGTATTATAGGAGAAAGAAAAATAAGAAGACAATGATAATTGGGACACTGTTAAAAA
This sequence comes from Listronotus bonariensis, assembly GCA_014170235.1. Taxonomy (NCBI): domain Eukaryota; kingdom Metazoa; phylum Arthropoda; class Insecta; order Coleoptera; family Curculionidae; genus Listronotus; species Listronotus bonariensis. The sequence continues at coordinate 251,996 of JACEGR010000149.1, read as the reverse complement.
AGTACACAATCGGGGCGAGAACGTTTTTTCCTTTTTGCTCTTCATAAATTTTTTCGCCGAAATATATAAATTGGTAGATCGCAATCGCAATAGTGATCTACTGTATCGTATAGAGCAGGGGGTGGCCAGCTTGTTTAGCCAAGATCGATTTTTCAGTGACGACACCCAGCGTCACTGAAAAATCGATCTTTGGCCTAAACAAGTTGGCCACCCCTGCTCTATACTATACAGTAGATCGCTGTTTGATATCTTTTTTAAGTCGGAAAACGCCATTAAATATACAGGGTGTTTCACATTTATCCAACAAACTTTTCTCCCAAAAAAGATATACCAGTTATTTTTTTTTTTTGATATTTCAAAAAAAAAAGTTATTCCCTCATAAAAACTGTTGCTTTATCCGAAATAGCAGCAGCGTTGATATGAATCGCTATATATTATACAGGGTGATTCCAAAATTGTAAACATTGTACTACAGTACCAATATCTTAATATCCATCGACTTTTTACTGAGGTCATTTTATAAGTTGTCCCACAAGCTCTTTTAGAAATATCAGTTACTTTTTGGACACCCTGTATATAATAAGATACTAATGACAATAATTAAATTGACTAGTTAACATGAGTTTTACAATTATTCGAATCTATATTACAATTTAAACTATTTTTAACTTTGGTGTATTTACATTTTGTTAGGAAATAATCTGCACTTAAGATATACAGTTTACAAACCACGGTGCACAGTATGGCTTAGTGAAAACACACCGCAGTCCAGGAAAACTGCCCACAAGAAACGGATCTGATTCTAAGGGGCACATGATATGATTTGGATTGACATTGGTAAGCTAAAAAAAAGAAAATAATGTCATAAATATATATATATATATATATATATATATATATATATATATATATATATATATATATATATATATATATATATATATATATATATATATATATATATATATATATATATATATATATATATATATATATATATATATATATATATATATATAATACAAAAATATTTTACTCCCTTTAAAGACAGTTAAAAAGAAAACGTCCTGCTTTTCTATGCTATCCACCACGTGCTCTCTCCCCAGACCGGTTTCGCCCTGCCTTACAGGACTCCTCAGTGAGGCTGTATCGAGTCGTGGTGAATAGCACTAGTGTTGGAACCTTTCAAATGATCTTCTGAATGATATTCGAACATCGAGATATTCGAAATGTTTCGAATATTTCTTCCGAATATTCGTATTTCGTCGTGAAATATTTCATGAACGATCAGTCATGAATTTATATTCGTAAACACCGAACTCAAATACGAAAGATACCGAATGAATGATAAATGATTTTTATATCTAGGCGTTTAATATAGACAACCCGTAAAACATACCCCAAACCATTAGTAATCAAACGAACAAAGAATATCAGCTGTTATATTTATGGTTAAATAGCGCCAAAACTCGAAAACACTCGGAATAAGACGTGAAATAATTCGTTGCCGCAAATAGCAACAATCTTTCAATCGGTATTTCGACAGAATAAAAGCTTATTGGCAATGAAATATAAAATGTTTCGAAAGATCTTTTGCATTGAAATATGAAATGTTTTGAAAGATGTTTCGAAAGATCTTTCTCAATGAAATATAAAATGTTTCGAAAGATCTTTCGAATATTAAAATCTTTCGAATACGAATATTCGAATATCGAAATCTTTCGAATATGCACACCACTAAATAGCACAGAAAACCAGCGTCCACTTATTAGACAAGTTTCGTTGTCCAGCGGTAGGATATTAAATCCTGCCGTTGATGCCCTACTGAAATCGCATTCAGTAAATACGAGCATCAATTGTAGCGGGGTGGCTATGTATGTTAAAGCACAAGGAAAATATTCCCTACTGTCTTGGTCTATAATACAAAATATTTTACTCCCTTTAAAGACAGTTAAAAGAAAACGTCCTGCTTTTCTATGCTATCCACCACGGCTCTCTCCCCAGACCGGTTTCGCCTGCCTTACAGGACTCCTCAGTGAGGCTGTATCGAGTCGTGGTGAATAGCACAGAAAACCAGCGTCCACTTATTAGACAAGTTTCGTTGTCCAGCGGTAGGATATTAAATCCTGCCGTTGATGCCCTACTGAAATCGCATTCAGTAAATACGAGCATCAATTGTAGCGGGGTGGCTATGTATGTTAAAGCACAAGGAAAATATTCCCTACTGTCTTGGTCTATAATACAAAATATTTTACTCCCTTTAAAGACAGTTAAAAGAAAACGTCCTGCTTTTCTATGCTATCCACCACGGCTCTCTCCCCAGACCGGTTTCGCCTGCCTTACAGGACTCCTCAGTGAGGCTGTATCGAGTCGTGGTGAATAGCACAGAAAACCAGCGTCCACTTATTAGACAAGTTTCGTTGTCCAGCGGTAGGATATTAAATCCTGCCGTTGATGCCTACTGAAATCGCATTCAGTAAATACGAGCATCAATTGTAGCGGGGTGGCTATTTTCTTGTGCTTTAACATACATAGCCACCCCGCTACAATTGATGCTCGTATTTACTGAATGCGATTTCAGTAGGGCATCAACGGCAGGATTTAATATCCTACCGCTGGACAACGAAACTTGTCTAATAAGTGGACGCTGGTTTTCTGTGCTATTTACCACGACTCGATACAGCCTCACTCGAGGAGTCCTGTAAGGCAGGCGAAACCGGTCTGGGGAGAGAGCCGTGGTGGATAGCATGGAAAAGCAGGACGTTTTCTTTTAACTGTCTTTAAAGGAGTAAAATATTTTGTATTATAGACCAAGACAGTAGGAAATATTTTCCTTTGTGCTTAATATATATATATATATATATATATATATATATATATATATATATATATATATATATATATATATATATATATATATATATATATATATATATATATATATATAATATATAAAGGTAAAGTTCTTTGGGCATATGGCTCATCAATGACTGTAAAAATAAATAAATAAAAAATACCCTGTAAGAATTCGGCCACTATGGTTGGTTGTTTAAAAATTACGGAGTCTCCAAATGAATACACTGTGACCATATCCCGAGGCCCATTAGACTATATCAAGGCTCAAGAACCATTCACTTTTATATTATATCGCAGTTTGGGTGAAAAATACTGCTTTCAATATGATTTTTATCATATTTTCAGTCACTGCTGTACGCCACCTACCTGGTTTTGGCAAAACTACTCATCCGAATTCTGCAAACCCGCAGACTGATGGGCGGCCAGTTTCCATATGGTTTGTTGGCATAACAGTATGTTGCATTTTTAACTTTTGCCATATACAACTAGATGGCGCACTTTTTACCTACCACCTTTAACCTCTCGATGCTATGGCTGGTTGTTTTTAAATTTCTTGGTGAGATGGCACCGCTGTCTGTATTTATTAGTTCTGGGATCCAGAAAGAATATTTACAGTCAGTCGGGGCGTCATCAAGGCGTCTAGCGACCTGAAGCGGTTTGACAAGTCTTAACGAAGACGAAACACGTGTCACCGTCTTGGTCGGGCCCGGGGTATTCCATTTTTCTTTTGGAGACTCCGTAATTTTTAAACAACCAACCATAGTAGCCGAATTCTTACAGGGTATTTTTTATTTATTATTTTTACAGTCATTTGATGAGCCATATGCTAAAGAACTTTCACCTTCTTATTAATGTATTTATATCAAGGCTCAAGAGACCATTCACTTTTATATATATAAACTATTTGGCTTGTGGTCTTGTGGTGTAAAATGAAATGTCTAGATAAAAGTTTTTCTTAGAAAACTTACTATTGATACACCTTGAAGGACGGTCAGAAATGATAGGAAACCAAAAGCTGTAGGCCATTACATTTCCCAATGCAACTCTTTGATATTTTCTTCTACATTATAAACACCTAAAAATAAAAAAGAATATACAGGGTCGATGGTTCATTAGTCCTTTACGGAAAACTGGAAAATTAGATTTTTTTGAAAATTTGGCAACATTTAACGATGCAGGGTTGCCGCTTATACCAAAAGTAGCATCAACTTTGAAACTTTAAATGGAACACCCTGTATATTTCTGGTTATTTTGGATTCCGCCACTACCTTCTAAATATGTTTGCCCAATATTGTCCTATACACCTATCTCCAACGGTTTTCGAGTAAACAATTATTTTCCATATTTTTTGTTTAAAACGTGTCTCTAAACAAAAAGCTTTTATTACTCCATCTGCATTCGTAGACACTTGAAATTTACGGTGTAGAATTTCAAGGTCCTCTGGTTTGGTTTGCTATGGAGAAATTTATTCTCCATAATACAGGGTCGCTTAAAATTGTCATTGTAAGTCATTTCTGTCTAGGGAAGCTTGGGAAAAGGCGTGAAAATAGGTCAAAACATAAATGATGTTATCTTCATCCGAAGACTTACTAGCCTTAGTTACTGGGTAACTGCCTTTCCGGTTTCTGGGACTTCCATAATTAATAAAGGTATTTGGAATCGTACAAATTTTCTGTTTGTTCATTGGTTGTTTATTGGAAAACTTCTATTGAATCTTCTACATGCTTGTTATATTTGCGTCACATTGTCCATGAAGAATAAACAACTCCATCAAGACTTCTTTGAATTGTTTATTTCTATTTATTTCTTTAAATTATTTTTACCTACTTTGCTGTAAAATATGTATGTAGTAATAATATTAACACATTAACTGTCAAATATTTATATTATTTTGAATCACAATATATCATAGCCATTTACGATAAGCATATTACTATATGCTAGTATTTCGATTTTTACAGAAATTTGCTTTTTATCTCGGAACCTTAGCATTTAGGTATGGGAACATAATATATCATTTAAATAGGCTTTTGATTGTCCTTTAGATTCTTTGATAAGTATACAGGCTGTTCCATTAAAAAAACCTTTTTAACATTCCATATCTAGAGGTAAAATCACGAATTTTAAGCGACCCGGTATAATTGAAAATAAATTTCTTTATTAAGGCCAAACCAAGAGGACCTTGAAATTCTACACCTAAATTTCAAGTGTCTACGAATGCAGATAGAGTAATAAAAGCTTTTTATTTAAAGACATGTTTTAAACAAAAAATATGGAAAATAATTATTTACTCGAAAACCGTTGGAGATAGGTATAGGACAATATTAGACAAACATATTAAGAAAGTAGTGTGCGGATCCAAAAATACCAAAATATACAGGGTGTTTCATTTAAAATTTCAAAGTTGATGCTACTTTTTGGTATAAGCTGCAACCCTGCATCGTTAAAAATATTTTAGATCGTTTGAGATACAAGCAATTTCCAATGTTGCCAAATTTTCAAAAAATCCAATGTCAGTTTTCGCAAACGTCTAATGTACCATCGACCATGAGACACCCTGTATAGCACGAGAGCTGGCACCAATTTTTGGTAGATATTTGAGGCAAGCTGAGAATTTGTCACATACTACGGTACAAAACTTAAATATCTTAGAAAGCCTTTAACTGATTTGAATAAAATTTACGACACTTATTTAATTTAATAAGGCGCTTGTAAAGCTTTGCCTAGATTAGTATTATTGGGTCCAGTGACGTCTTAGTGGGCACCACAGCCAATATTATTGTGAAAAAAAAAGTACGCCACTGACATTTTATGAAGATTTAATATTTTTTTCTGACGTAGCAATTAACAATTTAACCTTAAATAGCTGACTCCCACCTAGGGTTTTAACCGGGGTTTTCACCCCGGGTAAAAGAGTCTTTGACTCCTGACGATTCACACCTGCGAGTCATGGGTAAGGGGTTAAAACTCGTGCGTTTCCGACCCACCAAATTAGGCCTGGTTCTAATTCTTCTCTATGGGTGACGACTTTTGACAAAATTTCCTACATATCTTAACGGTTGGTACTACCAGAAGTTGTGATTTGATTTAAATGTGCATAGATATGATTTTACCCGTGTCCTTGAAAAAACCCCGACAATCAGCTAATGGGTGCCGAGTCATGCGTCACGAGTGAACACCCAAGAGACAATATTAACGCTACTTAAATTTTTTTAAAGTACCCATAGACAATATGATATACTTAATAAAAAATAAAAATAAAACAATTATTTGCGTTAAATTAAAATAAATGAGCAGGGCCGTGCCTACCGGGCGGTGCAAGTGGTGCAAGGCACCAAGGGCGGAACGCTGCGGAAGCTAAAAATGGTAAAATAAAGGGCGGAAATCTCCAAAGTGAAAGGCGGTACGTAGAAAATAAAATTTGGTTGCATCAAAGAGAGTGTAATTTGAAAACGGAGATTTTTTTGCTTTTCAAAATTTGTATTCCTCAATTAAGATTTTCTTGTAGGGGCGGCCAATTTTCTTTGCACCATGGCGCAAGTCATCCTAGAAACGGCTCTGTAAATAAGCGGTTGTGTATTTCATCAAATTTGTCATTTTCCCTATTATTTTCCTATTTACTAAAAGTCAAAATTGTTAACGTTTTAATTTTGGATATTATTTTATGCTTTTTATGGCTACTTTTTAAAATGACTAAGTGGATTTTTTTCTCAAAAACAGATACGAAGAAAATACAAGGGACCAAAAAGTTAAATAGTTAATTGCTTAATCAGAAAAAAATATTAAGACTTCAAAAAAGTCACTGGCGTAATTTTTTCACAATAATATTGGCTGTGGTGCCCACTGAGGCGCCACTGGACTTAATAATACTAATATAGGCAAAGCTTTACAAACCCCTTATTAAATTAAATAAGTGTTTCAAATTTTATTCAAATTGGTTAAAGTGTTCCTAAGATATTTAAAAGATACCGACTTCTTTTGAAAATTTTACCGCCCTATATCTCAGAATGGAAGCATGTTCGGACATATATTTATAGGACTTTTTTATAAAAAGATATAGAAAAGCGCCCTCTTAAGTTTCGTAGCGTAGTCAGGAAACACCTTGTATATTTAGAACCCAAAAAATTAATATTTATTTTTTTGCTTTAGCCTCGCCAGGGTCCTTATTCTTGAAACTGGGAAACAGCGTTCTCATGAGAAAAGTGGGCGGTGTTCTCTCGTAAAGCTTAAATAGGTATTCTTGAACGCACACTCTTTCCGCGGTCTTCGAGTAGTGCGGTACGTTTACGTAGAAGTCTACATAAACTTCCCGGATAGGCGATTGAAGGCGTCGTACGAGCGTTGCTGTACCCTTGGGGATCGAGAAAGATTCACGCTAAATTGGGGCTTCTTTCTTCTGGGGCTAAGCGTTGTGAGTGAAGATTCCTAAAGCCTGAGGTTTTTCGTTTTGGTGTTGAACACATGGTGTCTTCGTATGGTCGAAGAGATGCGCACGCCTTGCAGAAATACGTCAGTAGTGAAAGTGACGGTTATGCGCGATACCAGTAGCAGCCGCTGGCTTGACAGTCACAATTGATGCATGTTCAGAAGTTTATCGCTGTTGTTGATTTAAATATTTAAATTTTTTTAACCGAAATTTCTGGGAGCGGAAAGCTCGACAATCCAGATTTTCCCACCACATTGAGCTGGCTATTGCCTTGCAGCAACGTCATAAACAAAGCAGTATCCAGTATTCTTGAACGTAAACGACTGCTCCCATCACGCGACTGTAAAGAAATAAGCCCGGGAGGTTAACGATGTGATCTACTCCGTTCTTTTATGCTCGAGAATTAGGACCCAGCCTGAGTAGCTTTCCAGTGACGCAAATAGAGCGCTCCCGAGTAACTCAGGAGCATTTCGTTCTACTTTATGGCGTTCCAGTGACGGAAAGTGTTATGCACCTGAATTACTTCGTTTTTCTTTTCCCTTTGCCCCTCATGCACCAGCCACCCCTCTTTTGGTTTTTGTGCTTCAAACGTGTTTTTTATGGTTAAGGATGGATTTTTTAAAATTATTTGTTTAAAATGAAATTAGATTTTAAAAGAGATTATTATTATAAAGCCAAGAAAGTTAAAAAAAAACGAAATTTTAAAATTTCTTAAAGTTATCTCTCTTTCCTTGTCTAAGGATGCGTTCCAATGACTAACTTTTTATAGCAGATTCGACACTAAACTTAATGCTTTTACCTTGAAGCTGTAGAGATAATAAAAATTTGACATAATTTTTATATAGGAGGGTCATATTTTCAAAACTTTAAGACGTAGACGTATTAAATGTGGTATTTTACTAAAGCTCTTTAAAATATCTATTTAATGGTAATACAATAAACAGGGTGTTTATTTAAAAATTCCAGTTTATTATCAAATTCCCGAGGATGGCCATAGGCCTATTAAAAATTTGATAAATTACATAAAGACTTTTTTAAAGCTCTTTGATAGATCTTTCGAATAATGATATAATTTACGATGTTCAATTGTTTTTTTGTTAGCAACACGTCAATTAGCAGAAAAATGCTAATTGACCGACTTCGTACCTCCAATAATAAAGAAGTAAACAATAGTGCCGACTTAAAAATGATCACCTTGTATACAGTGTGTCCACGGATTGACTTTACAATAGGACAAATAGACCAAAAATTTATATGTTCAAAAAGTTGTCTATGGAAACTGTTTTGCTTTAAAACAGCAGAGCCCTGGAGCGTGACGCCTAAAAATGTTCGTCACTGGAAGCTTTCCTACTCAGGTCTGCAGTTCCGTGTTGGGGTATTATAGGACAAATATGTGACAAGTTTCCAGCCTGTCTCAAATACCTACCCAAAAATTGGTGCCAGCTCTTAAACCAATACAGACAGAGATGAAATTTAAACCAGTGTTTAATTGATTTTTTTGTCAATCTTAATATCATCAAATAATTACCTACCCCCTATTCGTAGAAGATAGTAAGGCACTACAAACATCATTCCGTGTTGAATCCAATAGACTGTTGCTTCGAAAGGCAGCTAAAATGTATTAAAATTTTAAGAAATAAAAATCTTAGAATATTTATTTGTATTGTTTATAAAAAAAATCCTAAGTGTTCTAAAGCAAGGGAGATAAACTTTTTTAATAAGGAGCGCTCGATTTTATATTTGTCCCAAAATATAGGTTATGTTTGTGACGTCACCTTTTTGCCGTAATATTTTTTTATCTAATAAAATAAACCAATACTTGCATACCATAAAATAAAATCTAAGAAAACATTAAAAAAATAGTATCTTACCCTTAATAACGATTTAAACGTAAATTCCCTTTAAAAAATATCCAAAGGTCAGTGACCTCTGTGTACAGGTTTTAAAATTATCTGTAACTGCAGTAGTAATAACTACTCAATTTAACTATTAACAGTAAAAACTAAACATATATAAAATTCCTATGACTAAAAAGCAAAAAAATAACACAAAAACCTCGTAAAAAGCTTCTAGTACGACGATTGTAAACAAAGAATTACGGGAAAAGATTACGTCACAAAATTTAGCGAACATAGGCTTAGATGGGATCGAGCTCTCCTTATTAAAAAGTTTATTTTCCTTGGTTCTAAAGAAGAAAATTATTCGTCCTTCGCCATTTTGTCAGTTTTGTATTAGAATTTAAAAAATATTCGGTGGTTTTTGATGATTATTAAAAAGTTGTTATATTTGTAGTTATTTAGGATATTTTTTGACTTTTTAAAATATTTATAATATTCCTGCCATTCGGAGATTTTACTATACACAGTGTTAATTTAAAAGAAATTATCTCGAAAACTAAAATAATTGTAAAATTCTAATTTTGCATGTCTGACTTACTGTCACAGGAATTAAATAGTTTTTTACCATTTTTGACAACCTGCATAATAGCTATTTATGTATCAAGGGCGTTACCAGGACTATAATGCCCTGAAGGTCGAAAAGCCTAGATTCTAGATTTCGACCTGATGGGCATTATAGTCCAGTAAAGCCCATGGTGCATAGCAATGCTTATGTTTTACTCAAAGAGGGTTTTCAATGACTAATTACATTATTTATTCGCAATATTAAAAATAAGTTGCACCTATACCTGTATACGTAAGTAGATAATGACTGGTGTTAAGTCTGACTTTGATGTTTCTATCAGTTAGTCAGTTGGCATTTTTATTTAACGATTTGCTCAAAATGGAAGAAATTCCACAAAATATAAGAGAAAAGGCCATAAAAGCGACCGAAAATCTTTGCCAGTTAAATCAAGGCAACAGTATGATCGGGAGTATGGCATATTTGGTATTTGGAAAGATGCGAACGCAATTCTTCAAATAACCGAAACCGTTTTAATGGCATATTTTCAGGGAACTGGTAAGTTATTTGATTTTATTTTATTACATATGTTTAATAAACTTTATTATTTTTTGTATAATCTTGATCTTTATTGTGAGAGAAATAAAATTGGATAAACAATAAAATTTCCATATTAGCGCATTAGGGCATTATAAGCGGGCATTATCATAATGCCCGCTTATAATGCCCTAGGTGTCGATAGCAGGTATTATTGCTACCATAACATATTCCGTTTCTAAAGGTTATTACAGATCAATAAAAGATGGGTAAAACATAAATAATATTTTAAAGCTCTTCAAAAACATTTTTTTAATACTTACATATCTGGTATCTGTTTCATAAAATATAATGGCAAGAAGAGGTCCATTCAAATAATATAAATGAATTCTAAACACTGCAGTCACTGTTTTACTCGGTTTAGCAGTTAACAAATATATCTAAAACAATCTAATTAGTGCTTATAATTAAATTAACATACCACTATTATACATGGTGTCCCACGAAGAACTGATGAGATCGATTTCTCGAAAAGGCTTTGGAAAATTTTCAAAAATTTGATAACATATATATAGTGGGTGACATAAAACTAAAATATTGTTGGTTTTGCTCAAGAGTAAAGTACCGATATTTTTGTTAATATCGACAATTGTTACAAGGAAAAGATGTTTAGAATTAAAAATTAAAATGGCCTATTAAAGAATTTTTAATGATTATTTATTATTTGCTAACGCCAAGTTTTTTAAAATGCTTTTGTTTACAAAAAAAATGATCGTTATGTAATGGCTTGCAAACTTCATTTTTGACATAAAATTTCAAATAAGTCAAAAACAGTGGGACTTGGGTATGACACATTATTTATAAATTTTGTTTCAAATTTAACGCGAGATCTAAAAATAAATAATACATAGAATGTTTCATTTCAAATAAGGAAGTTGACATTAACTTCCGGTGTAACCGGAAGTGCAATAACTGTCAAAGTATTGCTATATTATCTCATATGATATACAGGTTACGACAATAGGTATGATTTTTTTAAATGAAATACCCTGAATATTATATCACCACCAAAAATCTTTTAAAATGCATTAAAAAAATACTACATTTGATGTGTCTATCTCAATTTGTTTCGGAAATATGACCATCCAAATCTGAAAAATAATTTAATTATTTTTAGAAGCGTAGCTAGATACATTTTCCCAACTTTTGTTTATTTTTTAACGTATAAAATAAATAAAAACCCTGTTTTGTTGGGTAGATTCTGTAGAATCCATATCTTTTATCAGAATGCTTTTATCTTTTAGGATATACAGTGTAGGACAAAACATATTAAATTTTAAAATGGAAAACCTTGTAAATTATAAAAATCTTGTATCTATCCTTACACTCAGAAGTAGCAAAAAATAGGAAGGCAATTGTAAGTACAAAAACTGATAAAGAAAAAGGTAAAAAATCTTTGACAAAAGTAGCGAGACTGCATCGGAAACACAACAATAGCTTTTATTATTTAAACTCTTTTACTTATTTTAGTAAAAGGGCTTATAATAAACTAAGTAGATTAAATGTTGTATATTTATGTTAACTTAAAATTAATTTTCAAGTTTCTTATTACCCCAATAGAAATCGTCATATCCTTTTATAATTTTGCGTACATGTAGTTTGAAGTTTCTACTTTGAAATACAAAGCATGAGCCATTAAAATTTCAAAGTTGCTTTTTGGCCAAAATAATGGATTTCTAACCCATAGTGTATCTGCGCCTCGCTGTAAAGGATAGCGGCGCCTTTGTATAAAATAGTCCGATTGCAGGCGGCCTTTTTATGTTTTTTTGTAATATTTTCAAAGTGTACCGAATTTGCGCTTTTAAAATGTTCTTACTATATAATTACCTGGGTTAGTTGTCTAGAAAGTGAAAGCAACTTCGATTTTGACGAAGTTTGGCATATTGGTGTTTTTGGTGCGCTGATCACGAATCTAAAAGAATTTTTTTCGGAAACGTTACGTTCCGGAGGTATCCATTATCAAAGTGGAAAATCAAACTAATCCTATTTTGACTATATTCCCCCTCCTTTTGCACACAATTATTGATTTAAAGCTAAAGTGGCCCACAATATTAGATTTTAACCTTTTAAAACCCCGTTTTCTATGTATTTTATACCTTTTTTCAAATAAATTGCGAAGAATCCCTTTAAAAACGCAGCAAGCCATGAAACACTGCCCGGCGCATTCGCCATAACTTTGGACCATTGAAAGTGGCGGTATGCAATTTAATTAAACAAAGTGTTAAAATAAATAGAACACTGGATTTTTAAACTTGAAAATTAATGATTGTGTTCTCACTTTAGCCTAAATACAAAAATTGTGTGCAAAAAGAAGGGGCATATAGTGAAAAATAGGATTAGTTTGATTTTCAACTTTGATGATGGATATTTCGTGAACGAAACGTTTCGAAAAAAAATTCTTTCAGATTCGTGATCAGCGCCCCAAAAACCCACATATGCCAAATCTCGTCAAAATCGAAGTTGCTCCCACTTTCGAGACAATTACCATTATAGTTAAAACCATATTTATTTCATTCTGAAAGCGATGCCGTCAAATACACAAAATATGATAAAGTAAAGAAACCTTTTCAAAGCACATAGCCTCTGACAGAGCCTGATTACATATTAGTTAGATAAATAAATAAAAACATTGCGAAAACCCGTATCGCGTACTTAAGAAACATCCTCTTATTTCGTCTCTGGCGTGCCAGAAAACCTGTAACGCGTAGTCGTCGAGTTAAATATTTTTGCTGCAATAAATCATTGTTTACAAAAGGGTTTATTTGCTTTATCATTTTTTGTGTACTTGGCGGCAACGCTTTCGGAATGAAATAACTATTGGTCTAATTATACCTGCATTGCGGTTGTGATGTGACAAGGATTGAGAAGGAAAATAAGGGTTTTTGATGCACATTTATACCCTATTTCCATACCCCAGCAAAGGCATACTAAAGCTAATAGGGCACGACGGCCAGTTCTGTCATTTTCTGTGTAGGGAATCGTTGGAAGTTTGCACTGAAACGAAAACAACAACGGTAAAGTCAAAATAACGTCAAAAATAATTTGACTTTTTAATTTGGAACAAATATTTAAAAAAAAATACGCTACGCCACTGATTTTTGTCGAAATAAAAATTATTTTTTAATTTCCATTCACTTTTAAACACATTTTAATCTTTGCTACCGCAAAAAAGCATTGTTCTGCATGGATATACAGGGTGTCCGGAAAGGTGAGGTCATAAATAATAAAGGTGATACAGAGAGCCAAAATAGCATTAGTACTTTAAATTAAAAAAAAGTTTTATCGAGATTCGTTAGGAAGATATTGATCTTCAAAGTTGGTATAAAAAACTTATTTCATATATAACTTTTTGAACTGTTGCTACAGTACTGATGATATTTAGGCTACTAAATAACCTACTACTTTAGTACTAGTTACTATAGTAATGCTTCTTTCCATAGGTAAACTTCTGTTCAGTTAGTGGGAATTATACAGGTGCGAAGATTTTTTTTTTTGGTTTTACCATATAATAATATTAAAAAAAGTACATAGAAAATGCTTGCATGTCTGGATTTAAATGCAATTTCATGAAAAAAGGTCCAAGATATCTATTCAAATAAGATATACCTTTTTTGTAGAAAAAGATAAAGGAATCAAACGATCAAAGCAAAATGTCGAATTTGTCACCTCTGTTATAAAAGCATACATTAAATTTAAAGAAATCGTCGCACCCTGTATAATTCCAACTTCCTGAACAGCCGTTTACTTATGGAAATAAGCATTACTACGGGGTTATTTAGTTGCCTCAAATATCGTTGGTACTGTGGCAACAGCTCAAGAGTTATAATAAAAATTTTTTTAATTCTAACTTTGAGGGTCAATATATCCCCAACGAAGCGCGATAGAGCCTTTTAAAATGAAATACTAACATTTTCAAACACCCTGTATTACTATAGTGTGACATTTAAAAACAGATGCCTCTATACTATTAACAAGAGGATCTTCAAAACATTAAAAATACGTTTTTGAACAATTAAGCAAAAGAGGTTTTTTCTTTTTTTTTTGTCAAAAACTATGAGTGGAATAAAAGATAATCAAAAATAAAAATTGCTCAAAAGTGAATGGAAACTATCAAAATATTGTTTATTTTGAAAAAAAGCATTAAAGCGTTAGGGTTAAGTTGGGTAAAAATTAGACATTTTATTCTTTCGAAAAAATGAGACACCTCTAACATATAAAAATAGATAAAAAAATTCTAATTTTAATCATATATCAAATTTTTTGGTCCTCTACGGATGTATCTATATAAAATATTTTTACACATATAATAGAATAATATTGTTATAATTATTTATATTTGGAAATGCAATTTTTTATGAAAAAACTTTTAAATTCGCCCTCTTAACTTTTGCCGTATGCATAGGCGAAATTTGGGGGCTTAGCCCTACAAAAAGAAAATTAGACAAAATTAGCCCCTCAAAATTTCCAGTATCTAAGCCGAAACTTATGTGACTAAAACCTAAAAGCGACTTTTATGTCAATAGTGCTACTTTTACCTAGCTGTAGGTAATTTTTGTGGCAGTAATGAGAAATAAATCCCTTTTTCTTTCCCTAATTTTTTTGCAAAATCTCGAAGCTTGCCTCATACCTTTCGGAACTACCAAGACTCCAGCCCCTAAAAACCAGAAGCAAATGGCGCCTATGGCCGTATATCCAGAATAAACCAAGGAGAGCAAAACCACTTCGCTTGGCGGGAAGAGTTTGGTCAGATTATTCTGCGCAGATTTGATGACAAAAAAAGGCCATTCCCTCCTTTTCGCGCCTATTTTATTCCAAAGCACCTTATTTACAGAGAAATTAGTCACCAAAAATCCCCACCGGACCTAAATAGCGCCCTGTCTGGCGCCTATTTTTCATGGCGCCCTAGGCTGTAGCCTAGTCAGCCTAATGGTTAATACGGCACCGGGTTTACAGTTACAATGATCCATTATTATCTTTACTAAGCAATAAAATCCAGGTGTCTTATTTTCTACCCCTGGTGGCCCATTTTTTATACTTTCTTCTGGGTCAAAATAAAACAGTGATTTTCAAAATTAATAAATTTTAGAAGCAATTTTGCATAAATTTGACCTTTAACATGATAGTAAAACACCTTTTACATGTTTTAACACCTAAAAGGAAAAAAAAGTTATCAAGTTTTTTATTTTTTATTTTCTCATTTTTACCCCACTTGACCCTATATTTCTCTTTAAAACCTTAACGTCACAAAATTTGTGATGTTGTGGTGAGAAGTTATCACAATTTTAAATAATATGATCGTCATTTTTATAAGTAGTGTTTAATATAATAATTAAAAACTTACTTTCGGCAAACTCAGCAGAACAAATAAAGACAAGCTAATAAAACTCCTGCAGTCTCAACTATTTTCCAGTTACGATTTACGTAATTAATGCATTCTTCTCCTGCATATTTTGTAACTGACATATCAACTCCCCCAATCGCCCAATCCATGTTATCATCTATTCCTAAAAATTTTGGGCTTATCAAATACATTTTAATACTTTTTATTTTAATATTTTGTTTTATTTTATATGTATATTTTATTTATTAAAAAATATTTATACAAAAATTCTACAGCTTTTGCAGCAAAATGACAAAAGTAATAATTATTATAGACGGCTCATTATTAACCAAACATTGTCAAGTGCTTGGACATTTTTTTTTCACCCTCTTCGGGGTCATCCCACCCAGGTCCGACGACCGCCCCCCTAGGTGGTGCACTGCAGCCTGAAGGCTTATTGTACCTTGACCCCTACTCCTTCTCATTCACACATCAATCATTCCATAACTTGGATGGTTGTTGCTCGGTCCGCATCCCCGAGCAAGAACACCGTGTGCCGCTGCCCAAAACACCGCTGTCGCCGGACACCCATCCAAATTATGGGCGCGCATTCCACTGCTTAACTCCGTATATCGACGCTCGCCAATACAACCGAAGCCGCCACAAGGAACTTTTCTGCCCTATACTAATTTGTTGGTAAGGATTTAAAATTTCAATTTCAAGTAGTTAGGATTTTTTCTACCACTCTTTATGCATTTTTTGCGAACAGACCAATGTAGCTTTAAAATTTAACTAAACATTTATTATTTAGTAATATTTGCAACACCTAAAATGATTTGAAAGCATGTGTGTTTTGTTATAAATACAAAAGCTTAATTTGTATTACATAAGATGCACTTTAAAATAACAAACGCTTTAAATAGGGTTTTCCACTATAGTTACCCTAAAACCGCCTTAAGTAAATGACTTTCAGAATATCCTATAGGAATAATATTTTTTTGGTATATTAGCGCATTAGTTGGATATAGTCCTTAGGATATTGCGTGGGGTAAATAATTGTTTTTGGTTGCACTTTACACACTATTGATATCAAATTAATCAATTTTTTAAAACCCACTTAGTTAATTATTTGCCCGTAAAATATATTTGTCCATTTACCGTATAGGTACTACTTTTAATTTCAATAAAAACACTTATCCAGTCAATAGACGCGCAATAAGGCTTTTCTAATTTCATCGTATTTGAGGAAATTAAATGTTGTTTGATAACCCTCTTTTTAATATATCTGGGGTAATTCGTTTTACAGCCCAACACAACACGTTCGTTAGCATAATGTACGCCGTACGCACCAACTATACGCGCACATTTAAACGTAAAAACAACTTGATTGACTTATTGGCACTGGTCTTATTTTTTAAATATAACAATAAGTATACGCTACGATTTAACTTTTTAAAACAGAAAAAACTTTTTAAGCAATCGTTTAAACTTGTTTCCGTTTACTTCAAAGAGAATGGACAAGGGAAGAAACAATTAATTTACCCCCACCAATTAAAAATGGCACACACCTGCGACTTGTGTCCAGCGACCGAAAGAGCTCGTCAAAGTTTTATTTTATTCTTGCTTTCAGTTGTTAAAAAGCACGTGCTTGGTTAAAGTATGGATTTATTTATAATTTTTTTGTTTTCTGTGTTATAAATATTGAAACAACATTTGTGTAAATTTATTGGTTTTTTGAAATAAATTATTTTTTAAATTATTTACGTTGTTTTTTTTATGAATAAAAACAAATTAACACTTTATGTAAGATTTATTTTTGAAAAAAATATTATATACATTAATATTTTACATAAATACGTTAAATATATTTAAAGAATATCTTGCTGGAGGTAAAAACACAAAGCACCAATATTGGATTTCTGTGTGCGTCACTCCATATTTAAAAATTTCCTTGAACTGTAAGACAGACAAATGACAAGTTTAAAAAGTATTAATAGTGATAAAAATTATACTAAAAAATAAAAAGGTCTAAACACTAAATAACTGACCCAGTTGAGGTACAAACCAAGATTAGAGTGTGTCTACTTAAGTTCGTACCATAAGGCAAACAATTATTAATTTTACGAAAAATTCAACCATCCCATATTAATTGTTTTCGGTGGTAGATATATGAAATATCTTAAAAATTATGAATTTTTCTTAAGAGGAAAGTACACTTATTTTTGTCAATATCGAAAATTTGTGGAAAAAAGATTTTTAGGATTAAGATTTTCTTTTTCTACAATACTGAGCATTTTTGAGCTTCCTTTACAAAAGTATTTTTTCAAAATAAGTTAGTATCCAGTGTTGTGGAAATTTAAATTTTTATTGTTAATTAAAACCTACAATCTTATCTGCTTCCTCATACCTAAAAAAACAAGTATGTAGATATCGAATAAAATGGGAAACGATGGGTTAAACATCTAATAACCCCGACACCCACGGTACTCTGGTATTTAGGCATAGACCTTCGTGGGATGTCAAAAAGATTTAAAAAAAGTGGACCAAGCACAGTGGCCTATGGAAACTGAAATCTACTACGCTTTTCTCAGTATAAGTAATATTAACTTATACACTATAATACCTTTCAACTAAATAGGATCAAAATAAATCTATAATTTATTTGGTTGGTAGGTTTAAGCGTGTTATTTTATATATTTCTTAAAATTATACACTTCTTTTACATTTTACAACCATTTATATGCTAAATATGTAATTTCACAATAAAAGTTTAGTTTTCAAGAAATAATTCTATTTAGATTTTCATTTTTAGTTCTTATTTCCCTAAAATTTATATATATTTTTTCACATTAACCTATTCCAATCTAAGAAAAAAATAGACTTCTACCAAATAGATTTTAATACACCATTAGCACTAAATTACCAATATTTAGTCATTAAATTATTAATAAATTTCAGTATTAACCACATTTCACACTTTTTATTAATGATTTACGTATATTTACTCAATAAATCAATGTTTTTGAATATACCGCCGATTTTGACATTGGAGTGCGTATGCGCATGCCCTGCCATCCCGCAGACCCTTTCTTCAAATTGTGCCACTTTTCGAAACGGCGATTGATCCTCTATCCTTGTCTATTCTCTTTGGTTTACTTCTAACCTTTACTTGACATTCCTACTGTGCTGTGTTGCAAGATTTTTCTTCACGGCTCATAGTTTAAGAAGGCTGTGGTATAGGAATTTAAATTAAGGAGCAGCAGTGTTGCAATTAGGTCAATCAGCCGATAAAAATGGGTATCTAGATCAAAAATGTCGAAAATATTTACCATATTTATAGAAATTCATATACGATTTTGGGTTTGCGTCTCGACTAGAAGCAAGCACTTGAAAACAAGAATCAATAAATTTTAGACAAAATATTAGGCATCATAATCTAAAAACCTAAATAAAACAAAGAGTAGTTACCAGCTAACGTTTCGCGTAATTTTATATAAAGTGACAGAATGTAAGTTCTTAAATATTTACACTTAAACTGCAGGCATAACAAATCCAACTTTGTACCTTTTGCTTTATGGCAGAATTGTTTACGAAATCTATGATGACAACCACCAAAACACTTATTAGCACAAATTGTAGACCAATTCTTCTTGTATTTTTTATTGCATTTATTCAATAAATTATAAAAATAATTAAAAAACACGATATTAACTGCCACAACAACGAGAAAAACTTGACCATCAATTGCCATGGACCCTTATACTAGTTCAAAATTATGCCGATTAGGGGTTTTTAACAATGTTGCAAGCTTAATTTGAATTGTCTATAGCGAAAACTAAAAGAGATTGATTTTAATATTTAAAACGAATTCAATGGTTAAAGTAAATCATGACTAACTTGATTCGTTTTGAAAATACAGTGTGTTTTTCAAATTTTGTCAATTTGGCCTTGTAACATGCTTGATATTACAGATAGAAGAAAATCGTAAAAAAATTAGGGATTTTTGCGTAGAATTCAGGGGCGTACCTATATTTTTTCATTAACTTTAAATTTAAAGTTATAACACAAAGTTAAGTTTTTAAAATGACACATCCTGTGTATTTTATCATTAGTTAAAAAGTCTCTTTAAAAGCTATAAAAGATACTACATTTGAAATATTTATTTTTAATAGTATCGGAAATATGGTCATCATCAGGATTTTTTAACGAAACAACCTGTATATTATATTATTGTTGCATAGATATTTTAAAAAGGTTTAAGACAATACCATTGATATAAGGATTTATCTCTCATAGTCTTGGAAATAGGACCAAACAAATGTAAAAATAGTAGATATACGCACTAAGAGTTATAAGCTCATATATTCGAAACTGTTAAAGACAATTATTTTAATTCTGGTAAATTCTTAATGATTTTTAAAATGTCTTATTAATGGTGATAAACTATACAGAGTGTTTTATTTAAAAATGGCATTTTATTATCGAACTTCTGACGATGACTATGTTTCCGTAACTGAGAAACTAAATATATCAAATGTGGTATATTTACCGATTTTAAGGTGACCTTTTTATAAGTGATAAAATTTACAGGGTCTTCGTTAAAAAAGCCCAACTGTGTAATAACTTTAAAATAAAAGGTAATGGAATAAATATAGGTACGCCACTGAACTTTACGTAAAAATCCATAAAACTCTCTTTTACATTTTTTCCTACCTCTAATATCAAGCAAGTTACAAGAGGCGACCAAATTGACAAAATTTAAAAAGACCCTTATCTTCTAAACGAATAAAGTTGGCCATGATTTTACATTTGAATTTATTTTTAAAATTTTCAATCGGAATTGCGCAATCAGATTAATTCTTTCTCTTTAAGTTTTCGCTATATCCTGCAAGGTCAACCAAAAGGCGCCACCTATTTTGTTTTTTTTATTGGTCAAAGGAAGTAACACAAAACAGATGAAAAGGTCAAACCAACGTCGTTGGGTCAAACCACACACAATTAACTTAAATACTGACAAATTTCAGTTTTGTTTACCTTAAAAAATAAAATTATTAAAGAAACACCCGGTATATATACCTACCTACAAGAAAAAGAAATCTTACGTCTATGGACGCACTGCGGTAAAAAAAACTGCTCTGGCAATTATCCAAAATACGGAAAATTAAAAACGAGGTTAGAAACACCAGTATGTCAAAAACATTTCAATGAAAATTTTCTTTTTAAAAAACTTTTTTACACACTTTTAGCACTTAATATATTACACAGAACTCTCAGGCTTATTTATTATAGGTTAAATTAAATAACCTAATTTTTGGGATGTGTAAAATTATTATAATACACACGTAAGTGTGCTATTAATAGGTCTGAAAACGCGCTGTCTGTATCACCCGGGTACGGTTTTCCTAGCTGGAAAATTGTGCGGCTTTTCCGCCATCTAGTTTATATAAACTGAAAACTCTGTTAAAATTGATTAAAATATATGGAAAGTTTGGGATCGAAGTGTTTTTTCCGCTGGTTTAATAGATTTGTGGGGGTGAAGAAAGATATTGAGCATAATAGAAGTTAGGGAAAGTGTGGTAGGTAGTTGGTCGATAGGGCTTGATGTTGCTACGAAGTATTACAGATGGGGATAAAGATAAGTTTTTCGTTTTACCCAAAGTCGATTGATGAGATAAGGTCACGACATTCGCCATATTTACTAGCGCGGCTGTGACGTCAAGTCGGGCCATTTTCGGCCATGTTTGATTTTAGGCAGATCAGTGGCGTAGAATTAAGGATAAAACAAAAAAGAACTGTATGTTGTAAACAAAATTTATTGGATTATTTTAATAGGCATAACTTAAAACAAAAACATAAATGTGGTTTAAATATTGAAAATTAAAAATTATCAAAGCGACGACAGGACGATGAGGTACCTGGCAGAGCAAAACATTTTCCATGGTTCCGTAAGTCAAAAACAATTTTAAAAACTTTGTATACAAGGTGTCCGCTAATGAATGGTACACAGAAAAACCACAGATTCCTTATGCCAAAATATTAAGATTTAACCAAACATACCTAATATCCAAAAGTTTATAATAAGGAAGATACGGGGGTGTCATAGTAAAAAGAAAAAGTAAATTTATTTTGATAATTGTTCCCCCTTTTTAAATATCTTAATAAAACGGTATCTCGGGGTTTTTAAACATTAGCTTTTCAGATAGAATATTAATTTTTGTGTGTAGACTAGAGGGGCGATGGGTACACTATTTAAAATTCTCTAAAACTACCCAATTTTTGTTATTACTCTGTATGTATGTAAACTAGTAAGCTTCTCTATGCTTTCTGCACAAAAAAGGTATACTTAGTAAGAATCGGTCTTGACAACCGTTTTTAAGGTATTCACGTTTTAGTTGTTCAGTGCACCCGAAAGTTATAGTTATTAGTTAGCTATAATTACAACTGCTCAGATATAAATAGCTGATAGCTAAAAACTCCTGGATACCGAGTTTTATTAAAATGTTTAAAACATATCAAAAATTATCGAAATGCATGAATAAAAAATATTTATATCCCTTTAACACCCCGTATCTTTCTTATCATTAACTTTTGGATATAGGTATGTTTGTTTAAATCCTAAATGGGTATTTTCGCATAAGAAATCTGTGGTTTTTCTGTGTACCATTAATTAGCGGACACTCATCAGTATCATATGTATATAAAAACACGAATGACTGAAAACTATTCGACTAAACACTATCAAAATCTCTAAAATAAAACGAGTCCGAACCAATAATATGTGAAGTCTCTAAACTAACCAAAAACATTAACAACTGGAAATCCTTGCAAAATATACAACTAAAATGAAAATGGCAAATTTCCACAGTTTTTACCAAACAAAGCTTCGACAAGGCACGACTCTGTCATCAGCTGATAATGCTAGACCAACTTTGAACAGAACTGCCAACCGAAATCGTAATTCTCACACCCTCACGTCCCTGACAAAAGCTATCACCGGTCTTGCTTATGTCTAAACCCCTTCTCATAAAGAAACTCTGGTTTTACCAGCACTCTGGGTATGTAATGGATGTTTTCTTACTGTTTTTAAATTATTTAATCTAAAAAGTAGGACATTGGCACCAATCCAAATAATATACAGGGTGTTCTGAAAATGCGTTAGGAAATTTTAAGGGGTCATTCTGCAATGAAAAATAATGTTAGTAAGTCCTTTGACAAAATGTCGAAATCTCCTTGGTTACCAAGTTACAGGGGTTAAAAGTTCAATTTTTATTTTGTTTTTTCGCCATATTGACATTTATTTTTTAACCAATCAAGTTGACATTTGGCACACAAATCAAGCTTTGCAGATTCTAAAATTTGAAGATAAAAGTTACTTTTTTAATACCGCCAGAGGGCACTTTACCTGAAACTTAAAATTTATTTATTTATTTATTTATTTATTCCAATCCTTTAATACATAGGTTTCTTGAAAGGAACAAAGCATGCGTCATTTTAAACTTAACCTAACAATAAATATTTTTAAAACTAATATATAACTACATAAATTGAAAAGAACATATAGAGTACCTACTACCTTTTTTTTTAAATTTTATTACATAATTTTTATTATTTTTTGGTTTTATTGTTACGGTATAAAAATTTATATTATGTAATTTTTTTATTGATAAATTTTTCTTGCCTTTTTTCTCATTTTTTCGATTACAAAATTCTAAATATGTTATTTAACTTTTGGGACATTCAACTTATAAAACTTGCAATACTTATTTAATGATAAATGCCATTATCCTAAACGCATTTTTTTGCCAATAACTTATTAATGATGGATGCCATCACATTATCTGCAACACGTGGCCTAATAACGACCAAAAGCCCACTTTCGCGTCTTTTGATACCTTTTTGCCAATGCCTTGCCATTAAAGAGTGTTGGCAATGCCAGTAAATTAAATGTACAACGCCGGCAAAAATGTTATATGGGTTAGTTAGTCACACTGATCTCGATGGATTGCCAATGTTATAACCTGCGCGAAATAAAAGTTACATTTCATGGGCGAAAAAGTCGGTTTGTGCGCAAGCCAGTTGAGGGTAAACGCACCTGGCGACAAACAAACTATCCGCATTATCGAAAAGAGTTTGTCGATGGCGTCCTTGTTTTTCTGTTCGGAGTACGGTAGCTAATGAGCGTCATGGTCAGACCGCGGACGCAGGGTACGGGGTGCCGGTGTTTGTATTTTGCCACGGCTTTTAGTGCGCATGGTCGTCCACCCATTCATTTGTTTACTGCGCGAGGTCGTAAAAATCCGAAAAAATGCTTTGTGTCACTGCGGATCTAAATGTAGGATATCTATGGTTAGTAGTTTGTTGTAAAATCAACAGGGAAGCTAATAATTAAAGGTATAAATATTTACATGGGATTTCCGATGACCAGTCTGGCGATGTACTACCTGGTATACAGGGTGTCCAGTAACTCTACCGACAAACTTTAAGCGGCGATTTTAAAATAAAAATAAGAAACAAACATCTGATGAACATATATGTTCTAACAGTGGCGACGCCACCTATTTGGCTTAGGTATGGCCAAGGGGGGAACCAACATTTTTTAGGGGGCCAAAATTTTTTGAAGGCATACAATTTTTGAGAACCAAATGGAAAAAACTTCATCTCTAAAAACTTAAAACCTAAAAGTCCCTATTCTACTGTAAAAAAATCATCTGTCCTCTGTCCAAATGACTTCCTTGCCGTAACTTTAGTACCTAGTTTTAATATCTTTCACATTTATTTCCTTTTTACCTTCCGCCTAAAAGCGGGGGAGCAAGTCATCTATCAGGGAAGCCCGGGCCACCCCTGGCTTTACCACTGTGTCCTTAACCTCTAACTGTTGGAACTACCAGTGTTATAATTTTAAAAAATAATCGTTTACTTATTCGCTATGAGTGTGACTGCAGTATCTAATGTTTTATTTGTTTTCCATTTAGCAATCGGAAAACTATAAAATTTCACTTACTTTTTCTTCTGGTATTTTTACAATTTACAACACAGCAATTCTGGTGTCTCGTTTTGTTTTAATTTATTCAAATCAAAATTGCTAAAAGTGACCACTGCGAGCGCGTCAGTCGATTTAATTTTCCCCACCATGACTTCACTCGGAGCCGGAGCAAATAATACCTTTTTTACAATGACCTTCTTTTTACCAATCTAGATAATTGCCATATTATTATTATTATTATTATTTTTTTTTTTTTGGTCTTTTTATTTTGCTTTTTTTTTCTGAATTATACATATAATGGGGCACAAAAGTGAAAGTAAAGGGGGAAATTTTTAACCAGATATATTTTTTAAACGCTACAGACAAAAGGGCGCAAAATGTACTCTTCGGTACTGTATGCATTAAAGGATATTTTTTGACGTACACGCCTTTTCGTTCACCTTGTAGGGTATAACAAAAACTAATAAAGACAATATATCTGATTGCGCAATCTCGATTTCAATTTTTAAAAAATTGAATGTTAAAAGCAAATCATGGCCAACTTGATTTGTTTTGGAGATGCAGAGTGTTTTTAGAATTTTGTCAGTTTGGCCAGGCACTTGTTACTCGCTTGATATTAGAGATAGAGAAAAAATGTAACAGGGAAAGTTTTAGGGATTTTTAGGTAGAATTTAGTGGCGTACCTACATTTTTTCCGTTGACTTTTATTTTAAAGTTATAACACAAAGTTGGGCTTTTTAAATGAAACACCCTGTATATTTTATCACCATTAAAAAGACATTTTAAAGACCTTTAAAAATTTACCACATTTAAAATTATTTTTCCCAACGAAAATATGAGCGTCCGAATCTTAATGCGTATATCTCCTATTTTTTGGATTTATATGGTCATATTTTCAATACTATAAAAATAAATATATCAAATGTGGTATTTTTTAAACCTCTTTAAAATATTGCAACGGTAGCATAATATACAGGGTGTTTCGTTAAAAAAATTCTGATGATGACCATATTTCTGAAGCTTCTAAGAATGGATATATTAAATTTAGTATTTCTTATAGCTTTTAAGGAAACCTTCTTATTGGTGATAAAATATAGAGGGTGTTCTATTTTAAAAAACCCAACTTTGTGTTATAACTTAAAAATAAAAGTAAATGGAAAAAATATACTTCTTCTACCCTTTCTAATTTATACACTTTATATGTGTCCCAAATCCGACCTCCCTTGGAATATTGTTCTTATATCTGGGGCATGGCGTCCCCCACAATCCTAAGCATTCTTGATTCTATTCAAAGAAGAGCTATTAGTCTCATTAAGGATCCTTCAATTACAGAAAGGCTTTCCTCTCTTGCCCATCGTAGGGCTGTGGGGGATTTATCGCCTTTTATAGGTACTTCCATAGCTTCTGCTCTAAAGAATTATCCAGTATAGTTCCTCCACTCATGGTTCCCAACAGAGAAACTCGTGGTGCCGTGCGTATGCATCCCCATACGGTCCAACTGGACAGACCCCGAACTTCCCACTTTGTTCGTTCTTTTACTCCTAGAGTTACTAGAATGTGCAACCTGCTGCCCGCGGAGGTATTTCCTTCTCCCCCAAATCTTCAAGTATTAAAGTCCCGTGTCAACAAACTCCCTCTTACCTCGCTTAAGACACCCACGGTACGTTAGTATTTAGGCTCTTAGCTTTCATGGTTTGTCCAAAGATTTAAATATATATATATATACAGGGTGTTATGGAAATACTTTAATATATTGAAATGGGTGACTCCTGGGACAGTGTAGAGACACACTGAGTACTTTTTTTGTTTAATTCAAACTTCTTTTACAATTTGTAAAATACCTTCTTTTCACCTATCTGCTACGTCCCTGGTTACGTAAACACTATAAACACAGACAGTAGACCTATTTGTTTGCGATGTTGCCAAACGTCCTATTTTATACCCAATAAACGATATAAATACATAATAGAATAAAAGGTAAAATGTTATTATATTCTATTTTTTAAAAATTTACTTTAAAAATTATTAAAAGCCTTATATCAAAATAAATTGTAACAAAAAAATATTTAAATAAAGGTCGATTTACCTTCAATACGGAATATGTTCTAAATGCCCTCCGTTTGATTCCAAACATGCATTTATTTTCCGCTGCATACTGTTACTCACACGCGCAAAAATGTTTTCATTGTTTCTTATTTGCTGAGCCGCTAGTTCCACACGATTTCGCAACTGTTCTAAACTGTTAATGGGTTCACTATAAACAAACTTTTTCATAGTTCCCCGGCTTGCCGAGCATTTTGCCTAGCTTCCCCATAACACAAAACCATGTCAGTCAACTCGATTGAATTTCGTTGCATTTTACGTAAATTAAAACAACATGCAAAAACTTAATAAACGCACAATTTGGTAAATTCTTCGCAATATTATTTAAAACGCAAACCAGGGCGAAGCGAATTTCGTCTTTCTGTAACCTTGCATAGCATAAAGGAAGCCTTCTTATTGGTCAGTTAAATCATGCCGGCTTCCTTGACAACAACAACGCGAATTTGCGATGTTCAGCTGTACAATTGTACTACATCTAGTACATTTAGTATATTTAGTTTTTTATGTTTATGGCAGTCCATGTTAGTAGCACAAAGCTAAGTACTAAGTACCGTGGGTGCCAGGTTTTAGATGTTAAACCCATTTAACGACTGAATAATGTTATCCAGAGGGCACCACCATTTTATCGTAGATTTCAAAGCACTACAATAGAGGACAATAATATACCGGCATAAAAAAAGTTAACCAATTATTATTATCTACTTATGAGCGGCGTAAGGCGTTACATTAAATAATAACCTTAAATAACATTTAAGAGCTACAACAGCTTTTAGAAGGCTAGGATTTTTTCTTGGCTGGAAAGTACTTTTATTTTCACACACTCTTTACACTTTCACCATAAACTTCCCTTCTCTTCCGTACCAATGAGATGTACAGTAATATAGCAACACAAAGTAATTGTTTCATGCATTTTGTAACCGTACATCTGAAGAAGCCCTAAAATGTCTACTTCGGCTCCTTTTATCCCTAAGGTATGTTAAATACGCCGTCTACTTTTTATACCCACGGTAATAAGTTCCTAGACATCAAGCTTTTATGAATTATCAAAAGAAAAAACAAACCCTGCATTTTGTAGTTAAAAATTTTGATTAAAAAATCCTAATTAAATTGAAAGCACCTAGTTTAACCAAAAGAATTCGCTGTAAGTATCATTTTATCGCCCATAACCAGAACAACATGAGACAAAGAAAACGGTTTAAAAAGAATTGAACAGTTGTTTCAGTAAATTGATAAACCCAGTTACGTGCAAACTGCAAAAATGTTAGAATAAATTGCAATAAATTTCTTGCAAAAAACATCTAAACTGTAAAAACACCTGTGTTTGTGGCGCTGATCACGGATCTGAAAAATTTTTAGTCGGAAACATTTGTTTCCGAGATATCCATCATTAAAGTTGGCATTTGAACTAACCTCATTTTCACTTTATTCCCCCTTCTTTTGGCATACAATTCTTGATTTTAAGTTAAAGTGGTACACAATATTTGATTTTCACCTTTTAAAACCTCATTCTTCTACGTATTTTACACTTTTTTTGAATTAAATTGCATAGCTTCGCTTTCAATCGTTTTTAATCGTAGCAGAATATGGTGGAGGCGGTGGAGCAGTGAATGCACGGTCTGCAACGTTTTTAAAGGGACCCTTCCCAATTTATTTGATAAAAGGTGTAAAAACATAGAAACACGGGGTTTTAAAAGGTGAAAATCAAATATTGTGGGCCACTTTAGCTTTAAATCAAGAATTGTGTGCAAAAAGAGGGGGAATAATGGTGAAAATAAGGTTAGTTTAAATGCCAACTTTTATGATGATTATCTCTGAAACCAAACATTTCCGACTAAAATTTCGTTCAGATTCGTGATCAGCGCCCCAAAAACCCAACATACCAAATTTGGTTAAAATCGGAGGTGCGGAAACTTTCTGTACAATTACCGTAGTTTTTTTGTACATTTGTCTCATAGGGAATAATCTTTTGTACTCTTTTCTCGTGTGAACCAAGATCGTTTGACTAGGTAAGGTTGCCTTGTAAGCCTTGCAACATGGCGGACCATACGTCACATATGTATTTTGCTCATTATTTAATGAAGTTTTTAACAGTGTAGTTTGTGTTTTTTTGTCAATATTAAAAAAGTACTTTTTAAATACTGTTAATTCCAGTTGTTACCGTAACTACTTTATTTCCTATTAATAAATTATTTAACAATGATTATTCTTTGTTTGCTATGTTGGCGCCAAGGAACCAGCAGTGCGGTACATAATATGTGACGTAATAAGGCAACCTTACCTAGTCAAACGATCTTGTGTGAACCACCTGTCGTCTGTCAACTCTAATTTTGATGAAAGAAAAGCGAACAAAAACTTTATTTAAAAACGCAGTAAAATTTGTTTTAATAGTGTTTTGCAATAAAAATACCGTTTTGTGTATTTTAATTCAATTCTTTGTGCGCATACGTGTCGCGTCGCAGTGTTTAAAAAGTTTGTAAAGTAATTAACCACCTAAAAAGTGTACTTGATTTGTGGAAAAAGTAATCTTTACATTCATTATACGCTGGAACAACCTAGTAGCGTAATAAAGGATAATTTGTGTAATCACGTAAGTTTTTCGTTTGATCGAATTGAAACAGCAAAACTCATAGATAAACTGGTAAAGAACAAAATAAATTTGGCAACTTTTCTCAAGCTTGTTGACGTAACCACGTGTTATAACTGCTTTCAGCTGTTTTTGACAGCGACAGAAGGTAAACATATGTATTTAAAGGGATTTAAAGAGCTGGTCAGTAGCGGGTTTGCTTTTTAATCGTAAAATTTTGGGGTTCATTATCACTGTTATTTATGGTGGTCCGCCATTTTTAATAATTTTTATTCAATTTATTTTTACACAAGGATTTTGGGGTTTAAATATATTAAAGTATTTCCATAACACCCTGTATATAGTTACGCCACTAAATTTTTCGTAAAAATCCCTAAAACATTTCTATTTACATTTTTCTTCTATCTCTAAGCTAGTTATAAGTGCCTGTCCAAACTGACAAAATTTGGAAAACACTCTGTATCTCGAAAACGAATCAAGTTAGCCATGATTTGCTTTCGCCATTGAATTTGTTTCAAAAATTGAAATCGAGATTGCGCAATCAGATTCGTTCTATCTCTTTTAGTTTTTGCTATACCCTTCAAGGTCAACGAAAAGGCGCCACCCTGTACAGGAAAACATTCATTTTTATCAGTGTACAAGTTAGTTTGAAAATTCCACACCACTGTTTTTTGACCAATCAAATGTGTAGTTTTGGTTGCATTAGCATGACAACAAAAGTATTTATCGGATTTTTTTCTCCTGCCTGGGGTACCCTGGAGCGAATTATAGTGGAAATTCTTTTGACTTAATCATTGAATTTATTTTATCGCCATGTCTGTCATTCACATACATAATTAAAGAAAATTTTATTTTGTACCAGTTGTAGTATTTCAGACATAACATAATATAAAATAAATGTAAGGTTTTAAGACCCTAAGTGACAATTTTATACAACTACAGTTAGTATAATAATATCATAAGACTGAAGTACTAGACATAAGTGAAGAGCAAATGAAAGCAAGGTATGGGTCTAAAAAATTAAAATAAACTATATTTACCAAATGTAGTAATATAAGGTATATATAATATAAAAGAATAAACAATGATAAGCTCTAAAATTACATATATTTGCAACTACAATTGGTAAAATGGAAAATTTTTGTTTTATAGTAAAATTTTAAAGTTCGTGTCAAAGTTACAAATATTAATTTAAAAGAATATTATTAAACAAAAACTTGGTGTGAAATTTTCTTACCGAATAACACACGTGCTTAAATTATTCCGGGAATTTTTTTAGCACTAGTGGTACTACAAGTGAAAATTACTAGTTGCACAATAGTCATTGATGTAACAAGTGCATAAAGTTACTTTTTCCTACGACCACTTGTGAAAATAGCAAATAGCACACTGATTTCATGCATAGAAAATGCGATATATCACACTAGTGTTGCAAAGTACTTTACAGCACTAGTGTTGCAAAGTACTTTACAACACTGGTGTGATACATATTATGATGTCATTCTAAAAACTGCTATTGGTTTTGCAAGTGACATATTTATTGTAGTGACAGTAAAAAACTTTTTACTTACCTTAAACGGTAGAACCCAAATTAGCGAAAATCATCTTATTTTATATTTATTAAAATTTACGAAAAAATTAAAACATAAACAAAAATAGACATAACCACAAAAACAACTTTCACTGACTGGCACAGTGTTGTCAGGTAATAGATCAAATTAAAAATCTCCCTTCTACCTTTGAGCACGTACTTTATAGAGGCAGCCTTGCCGCTTGACCGTTCGACCTAAAGCGCCAGAGAAAAAAAGCCTATAGATCAAATTCCTTCCTCTCTTTCTTCGTGTACTCAAACAACTAGTTAAATCTTTTTTTTAAATCCCTAATTAAACCTAAGGCTAATACACACTTTATGAATCCACTTTCTTTATCCATTCATAAATAGAATCAGACCCTTCCGACGTTGCCAAATGCTTTCCATATTTTGCATGGTAACTGACGTTTGGTAGTCGTTTTTTCCTTACTTTTAGGACTTTAGGTTATGCATTTTCAATTTTCATATTTTTTATATTTTTTTCTTAAAAATATGAGGAAAAACTGCTATTTTTACTTAATTTTACATGTGATGTTCAGTTTCATTAACTCGTTTTACCAATTTTACCCCACCCAGCACCCCTTTTCACTCCCCGGTCCCGTAAGTTTATTTACTGATATTTTTTAAAAACGGAATATTTTGGATATGCACCACTTACGTTTTATTTAGAAGAGTATCTAAAATATGTAAGAATCGATAATTTTTAAAAACCCTTATAATAGCAGAAAACCGTATTAAACTATTAGCGTTATTACCTAACAAAACCATACAATTTTTATTAAGTGAGGGCCTTTTTAAATTCCAAAATGATAAAAGTTATATAATGCTTCTAGGTAGGTGATTTTCGATGTAAAAATATTGTCAAAACAGTATAATATAGCAGTGAGGAAAAGTATATATCACACTAGTGTTGCAAAGTAAATATCACCCTAGTGTTGCAAAGTTCTCAGTTGTTTTTTATTTTTTCTGAACAGACAAACTTTAATTTATTTTTTTTGGTGAATAATTTGTGGTCGTAGGAAAAATAGTGTACAGTACTCGTGTGAAAATGACTTTCTTACACTCGTGGGTTTGTCGCACTCGGCTAACGCCTCGTGCTACAATATTCCCACTCGTGTGAAATTAGTCATTTTCCACACTTGTAATATAATATACTATTTTTACCACATGATGTAGTGTACTAAAATGTATACGTGACATTTTTTAACAGTCGTAGAAAAAACCATTTTAAAAACTAAACACATCTGTAAGAAATATAACAGACACTTAAAAGAAGCAATCCTGACACTGAGGTTTATCCTGTAACGATGGGAACGTACAGGTGTCCTGCAGAGCTTAGCAGGAAGAACAAGGATAATCAGGACGTCGCTGGCAGCCGTTTACACACTCTCGGACAAACTCCAGATAGATTTATTATTGTTTTCCTAAATGTATTATGTTGAATCTACACTCACGATCAACTTAAATTTAAAACAGGTTTAAAAGCAAACAATACATATTATACAGGATTAGTAAAAAAAAAACCGAACGGTGGATTATTTTAGCAAGCGTCATATATAAATGACTCAAATTGTGTGCTAAGGTATAACTAAATATATTATCTTTTTTAGAGCTGCTATTCTTCTCTCTGTATATGTTTTTGGATATTATTATACATACAAACCTTCCCCTTGGAAAAACGTTTTTATATTCAAATAGGTAATTTGATTAAAATAGATAAAAACTTTGATGTCGATAGAGATCGAGCTAGAATTTTAATTAACCTTAATTTTCTTTGTTTCTCTGGTGTCTTGATATTGTCTGTTTGTTTTCCATAAAGTAAACTTGTACCTAAATCAAAAGAAAACACTTGTTGTTTAGCCGCCATTATAAATAAAACAGATTAAAAAAATTGCTCGAATGTTAGTTAAATACCAATAAACAACTCATTTGTGTAATGTGATACATTAATTTTAAATTATGACTTGTTTTATGCACTCCAAAACTGTGACTCCTGCTTGACAAGTAAGTTTTGAACTTTTATCAAATTTTTTATCATTCGTTTTTCCCCCTTTTGCAAATAACATTCTATAAATTTAACTTTCACAATTAATATACCATTTTATTTCCCTTTGCTACAACTTTCTTATTATAAAAATTTAAAAACAAAAAAAAATATAACTTCTGATTTGATTATAATGTTCTTAAAAATACATAATTTTACATTTTAAAGAATTTCAAGCATTTAATAACCGTTTCACAGTTCAATTCTTGCTTGTAGGTAGCACTGAAGATGGATTTTCCGAAAGCGCTCTGCTATGCATTTTAGATTTTATTAAATAATTGCACGAAATACAAAGGTTTCATTCCTCCCCTTTACATTCTTACGTGCACACAGCCACACCCTTTTCACGTAAAATTTATTGGCAATTGAGTGTTTATTTAGGGTTAACTTTTTAATGCGTATTAGATGTTGACATAATATTGCCACC
Organism: Listronotus bonariensis; assembly: GCA_014170235.1. Classification (NCBI taxonomy): domain Eukaryota; kingdom Metazoa; phylum Arthropoda; class Insecta; order Coleoptera; family Curculionidae; genus Listronotus; species Listronotus bonariensis. Next base: position 218,665 of record JACEGR010000149.1, on the reverse strand, counting down.
AATTGTCAATGCTTTACCATCAATGCCAATATGAAAAATGTATATTGCCGGCAAATAGTGTTTGCTGGGTTATTTATTGTTATTTATCCATTACTGGTGTATATTTAAAGGTATCAAAACTTACATAGGAATTCGTATTCTATTCTGGTATTAGAAATGCAGCCCAAATTTTTCTAACAAAATACAGAATTATAAATAAAATATCATTTGACTGAACAGACAACCTGAGTTGGCATTGGTTGCACACTCTTTATTTCGTGAAAAAAATTTCCAAACAGCTACACACCTTAAAAATCACTTCAGTAAAATGTTTCCCGGGGTTTTACAACCGGAACAAAAAAATAAAAACTCTCCCATTAACTGTAACACTATATTTTGTACGAATCATAAACAAAGAAAGCACAGAGCAAAGGCGCAAATCTTGGAGCTGAGGTTTAGCCTGGAACGATGGGAATAAGCAGGTGTCCTGCACAGCTTAGCAGGAAGGACAAAGATATAGCAGGTCGTCACTGGCAGCCATTTACACACTTTTGGACAAACTCCGAATAGATTTATTATTGTTTGTGGGAAGTTTACAGTAGATAAAATATGGAGGATGACGGAAGTAAATACTGTTTAAGAAAAATGAACTATGTTTGCTTCAAAAATGTATCCTTGTTGTAGTTTCTTTACCGTGTTAAACATACAGGGTGTCCCAACTCTACAGGGAGTTAGATTAGATTATATTAGCATGAAGGTGGATTGTAATCCTCTATCACTGCATCCTGCTCAGGTTTATTGTGTATTCTCAGACTCTACAATTTTGAAACTGGCTCCTTGGTAAATTTTGCTGCTTTAGGTTTTTCTTCACCCAGCCTTGCAAACCGCAGACCACTAAGGGCTTCACAATAGCTTTATATGTGTTCTTCGGTTTCTTCTTCTTCCTGGCAGAACCTGCATAGGTTTTCTTCTGTCAGGCTTATTTCCAGGTCCAGGTGTCGCTGGCGACACGACGTAGTTCTGAAAAAAGGCTTAGGTCGCTTTCAGACGGGCGACTTTGTGCAGTCGAAGTTGACCGCAAAAGTCGATCGTTTGTGGTTGATTGTCGCTACTTGCAGTTGTCATTTAACAACCATGGAAAAAGCAATTCCTTTTCCTACGGGCGTTTTTTTGATCGCAACCGAACTTCTGCCGCTGATTGTCGCCGATCCCATCGACTGACTACACGTTAGTTACAACTACAATTGAAGTCTGCAATGACCTGTTAGTTGACCTACTACAATTCTTACTACCTTTCCGGGTTGTAAATCAGAAGGTCTTTTGTAAATTCCGGCGAGTATGCCCTTATGATTTTTTCGGCTTCCCTATTGCCCTGGTGACCCTCATTTCCTGGTACCCAGGCAATAGTTAGCTTGTTGGTCTCACCCATCTCTTCCGAAGTAGCTTCGCAGTCCTGCATCAGTTTTTAGCTCTTTTGAGAACGCGGAAAGTCGGCGCTGTGCGTGTGAAAGGTCTCAAAAGACCCCATACACTTTGATAGTGTCGGCCCGTCGCGCCGCCCAATTTACCCGTCTTCCGCTAGTGTGAGAAAGCAGTATCTGTAATGCATCTGTGACACCAAAAAAAATCAATTTGACAAAATTTTTTGATAAACTTGATAGTTTAGTCCAAATATTGGAAAAAAGAAAATATTATAAATCATATTTTAAAGTTGAATAACTTCAAAACGCGTCGGTTTATCAAAAAATTATAAGATAGCTTTTTATAGAGCGTTCAATTCTATACAAAATAATGACTTGGTATAGCCTTTTTGATAAACCTTTAAAGAGGTATAAAATTCTAAACTTAAAAAACAAGCTTTCCCATGTTCATCATACGGAAAATTAAAATTTATTATGCGGAGCCTCTTAATATTAATAATAGGAGCTGTGGCACATTATTTTTTTTCATTTTTAACAATATCTTCGATATATTAAAAAAAAAATAAGGCTAAAATATAAAAAAACAATGCCAAAACTTCAAATTACAATTATTTAAAACTATGATATTTTGAGTTTTGCCACTGTTTTAGCGAGTGAGCGAAAATTTTAAGGTTTTTCCAGTCAACCACCTGGCAAAACGGTGTATTCCCGTTTGGAAACGTCTCGTTTGGTCACCTAATAAAATTTTACCTGACCTGACCTTTTTTTTCTGGTTTAGTCCCCTGGAAAAAATGCATAATTATTTCTTCTTGTTTGGTACATATAATTTAATAATTTAGACAGACATATTCATTCTAAGTTTAGATGAGCACTGTAATGCGCATTAGCCAAATGCAAATTTAAATCAAACCCATGTGTAAAAAGAGGGAGTTTATTGACACGGGACTTAAATACTTGTAGATTTGGGAGGGAAGGAAAGACTTCCGCGGGCAGCAGGTTCCACAATCTAGAAACTCTAGGGATAAAAGAACGAACAAAGTGAGAAGTTCGGGGCTTGTCCAGTTGGACCGTATAGTGATGCATACGTGCGGAACCACGAGTATAATACTTTTGGCTCAAAAGAGAAATCCAAGCTTTTTGAAGCTGCCGTGACTATAGATACAATGTGTTTATGCCAGTTAAGGTTACTTTCAAATGTGACGCCCACAAGATTGAAGGTGTCTTTGCTCTGTAAAACTTGGCCGCTCATAAATAGAGGATGAGTATTGATGACTCTTTTCGCGACAAGGAACATGATTGTGTTTTGGATGCATTAAAATGGACGAGATTTTTGGCGCCCCAATCCAATATTAAATTAAGATCCTGCGAAAAAGATATCTGCATCGCTCTGCGTTTGTTTTCCAAGTCAGGTTTAGTGATCTGTTTAGGAACCTGAAAACTGGAGTGAAGGGTACTATTGTCGGCGAAACTATGAATAGAATTATTTGTGGACGAGAGAAGGTCGTTGATGTGAAGAAGAAACAATGTAGGTGCCAAAACTGAGCCCTGAGGGACTCCAGCATTTACTTGGTGAAAGCTTGAAGAATGGCCGTCCACAATAACTGATATAATATGTTAACTTCGATGTTTTCTTCTATCATCGGGTTATTTGGAAAGAGTTAAGAACGTACAATTTTAGAAATTTAATAAGATTTTTAAAAGTTTGATACAAAAAACATGTAGTAGTAGGGAAAAAAGTAGGACCAAGATGTAGTGGTAAGTAAAAGACCTTCTTTTTTTTCTTAAAAAATTTTTGGATATCAAATTTTGCCATATTTCCAGTTAAGCCAACCCCGCCATAAAAAAACTATAAATACGTCCGTGACATCGATGTTTAAGAAACATTGATGTTATTTGTTTGATGTTTTATTGCCATCAATGGTCACCTTCGATGTTATAGAAGGAACAGTTTAAAAATGTAAATTGGGTGCTCTTTGATAAGAAAAAAATCAGAAAAAGTTTAAAGCAAATAAATCGGCATGCTTGTCTTCGCGGCGACCTTTGCTATATTTCTTTTATGATATGACGGTTGATGCAGCTGGTCATCGCTCTATGGGATAGAAATTAATTTTTTTGGTCAAAATTCTGAAACTTACCAATCTAACTTAAAATGAGGTGCTTTTTGCTGGAAAAATATGATAAATTATTACAAATGTTTTTTGGAAACCTAAAACTTATTATATGTTATTATAAATTTACACCCCCTTAACATTATTATTTTTAATTGTACAAAATAAACTAAAATCTCAACTTGTTTGGTTAATTCGGTATTATTCTAATCAGTAATCCGATGATTATAATCTCATATGATATACAAGGTACGACAATAGGTATGATTTTTTTAATTGGATACCCTGAATGTTATATCACCACCAAAAAATCTTTTTTTTTTAAATGCTTTAAAAAAATACTACATTTGATGTGTTTATCTCAATTAGTTTCGAAAATATGACCATCCAAATCTGCAAAATAATTTTAAATTATTCTTAGAAGCGTAATAGAGATACATCTTCCCAACTTTTTTATTTTTTAACATATAAAATAAATAAAAAACATTGTTTTGTTGGGTAGATTCTGTAGAATCCATATCTTTCATCAGAATGCTTTTATCTTTTAGGATATACAGTGTAGGACAAAACATATTAAATTTTAAAATGGAAAACCTTGTAAATTATAAAAAAATCTTGTATCTGTCCTTACACTCAGAAGTAGCAAAAAGTAGGAAGGCAATTGTAAGTACAAAAACTGATAAAGAAAAAGGTAAAAAATCTTTGGCAAAAGTAGCGAGACTTCGCGAGACTGCATCGGAAACCCAACAATAGCTCTTATTATTTAAACTCTTTTACTTTTTTAGTAAACAAGGCTAATAATAAACTAAGTAGATTAAATGTTGTATATTTATGTTTACTTAAAATACATTTTCAAGTTTCTTATTACCCCAATAGAAGTCGTCATATCCTTTTATAATTTTGCGTACATGTAGTTTGGAGTATCTACTTTGAAATACACAGCATGAGCCATTAAAATTTCAAAGTTGCTTTTTGGCCAAAATTTTGAATTTCTATCCCATCGTGTATCGGCGCGTGGCTGTAAAGGATAGCGGCGCCTTTGTATAAAATAGTCCGATTGCAGGCGGCCTTTTTATGTTTTTTGTATTATTTTCAAAGGGTACCGAATTTGCGCTTTTAAAATGTTCTTACTATACCATCGATGTTTGGCTTCAATGTCACATCCCTAGTCAGGTAAAATTTTATTAGGTGCCTAAACGAGAAGCTCCCAAACGGAAATAAACCGGAAAAACACCTTCCAAAATATTTCACGTCTCTTTTAAACATTCTCTATACTATCCTTATTTGGAAACACAAAACCTTAATATCCCAATATCCATTTTATTTTCAATCAAATGTAACGACATCGCCGTCATACAAAAATCTGTATTGAAAGATTTTCGGACATGTGTGTGGCGAATTTTATACGCGTTTTCGCCTAAAGGGAACGAAAACCTAATCCCTTGTCAGTTCTGGCGATAGATGACCCGGGCACCTGTTCTAGAAAGAAAATTTCACACGCAAAATGCCATACATGGGATAGGACGGGGAGATTTAACTACTTTGAAAATGGCGGAAAATGCTGTAGGTAAAATGGTAGTTTTTGATTTATTGTTCGAAGGACATGCATACAGTCTATTTTTTATGGAGTGTTAGTGTATGGTGAAGTTTATCATTTGCCCAGAGTGTATGCACAGGCGTCGATAGCCGTGCCGGGCTCCTGTACAAATCAAGGTTACGGGCCCCTCTAAAAAAAAACGTTTCAAAATGACCCTTAAAAAAGTTAAAGAGCAAAAAACAAAGAGAATAGACAAGGATAGAGAATTAATCGCCGTTTCGAAAAGTGGCACAATTTGAAGAGAGGGTCTGCGGGATGACAGGGCATGCGCATACGCACTCCCGATGTCAAAATCGGCGGTATATTCAAAAACATTGATTTATTGAGTAAATATACATAAAACATTAATAAAAAGTGTGAAATGTGGTTAATACTGAAATTTATTAATAATTAAATATTAGTAATTTAGTGCTAATGGTGTATTAAAATTTATTTGGTAGAAGTCTATTTTTTGCTTAGATCGGAATAGGTTAATGTGGAAAAATATATATAAATTTTAGGAAAATAAGAACTAAAAATGAAAATCTAAATAGAATTATTTCTTGAAAACTAAACTTTTATTGTGAAATTACATATTTAGCATAAAGAATGGTTGTAAAATGTAAAAGAAGTGTATAATTTTAAGAAATCTATGAAAATGTCACGCTTAGACTTACCAACCAAATAAATTATAGATTTATGTTGATCCTATTTAGTTGAAAGGTATTATAGTGTATAAGTTAATATTACTTATACTGAGAAAAGCGTAGTAGGATTTCAGTTTCCATAGGCCACTGTGCTTGGTCCATTTTATTCGATATCTACATACTTGTTTTTTTAGGTATGAGGAAGCAGATAAGATTGTAGGTTTTAATTAACAATGAAAATTTAAGATTCCACAATATTGGATACTAACTTATTTTGAAATAAAATACTTTTGTAAAGGAAGCTCAAAAATGCTCGGTATTGTAGAAAAAAATCTTAATCCAAAAAATTTTTTTTCCACAAATTTTCGATATTGACAAAAATAAGTGTACTTTCCTCTTAAGAAAAATTCATAATTTTTAAGATATTTCATATACCTACCACCGAAAACAATTAATATGGGATGGTTGAATTTTTTCGTAAAATTAATAATAGTTTGCCTTATGTTACGAACTTAAGTAGACACACTCTAATTTTGGTTTGTACCTCAACTGGGTCAGTTATTTAGTGTTTAGACCTTTTTATTTTTTCGCGTTAGTATAATTTTTATCACTATTAATACTTTTTAAACGGGTCATTTGTCTGTCTTACAGTTCAAGGATTTTTTTAAAATATGGAGTGATGCACACAGAAATCCTCTATTGCTTCATTGTGTTTTTACCTCCAACAAGATATTTATTAAATATATTTTACGTATTTATATAAAATATTAATGTATATAATATTTTGTTAAAAAATAAATCTTACATAAAGCGTTAATTTGTTTTTATTCATAAAAAACAACGTAAATAATTTAAAAAATAATTTATTTAAAAAACCAATAAATTTACACAAATGTTGTTTCAATAATTTATATTTATAACACAGGTCACACGTAAAATTAAACCGAATAAAACACAAAACAAATAAACAGCCACAACAATCACAAAACATCAGCCATATTGAACATATTGAAAGTCAAGAGTTTTGACATTTACAACAGCCAATAGCAAGCCGAAAAAAGAACCTCTCATGCGCATGACGAGTAATCCCGCTGTGTTAAGTTAACCATCAAACCGGTTAAAGTTTGCAAGATATTTGGCTGATACTATTGATTCAGACACAAAAATGTTACGTAAAAAGTGCGTACTAAAACAAAAAAATTATAAATAAATCTATACTTTTAACCAAGCACGTGCTTTTTAACAACTGTAAGCAAGAATAAAATAAAACTTTGACGAGCTCTTTCGGTCGCTGAACATCACAAGTCGAAGGTGTGTGCCATTTTTTAATTGGTGGGGTAAATCAACTGTTTCTCTCCCTTGTCCATTCTCTTTGGGTTTTTTCAAATTACGTGAAAAACCTCACCACTAAAGAAAACACTAAATAATCTTTAAATAATAATAGGTGTAGCCTATTGTCCCAAATGGATTAAATTAAATGTCAAGTGTAGTTTAATGTCAATTCCATTTTTATTTTATCTTAGCCTTTTTCTAACAAGGAATGTATTATTTAGGAAAGAAAAAACCGCTTGGCATTTTGTGCAAAAATTGTGGTTAGGTTATAATGTTATAAGGGCGTCATACAGGGCGATTAAAAATGATTGATACCACCTTTAAATAACCCTGTCAAATATTTTGTTAACTGCAAATAATAACAATTACGCCGAGGTTATGTTTTCAATCCAAAGTAAATTTAATGCAAGGACCTATTTTAACTTTAACATAATGGTCAATACCACCTACAAACCTAATTTATTCGATAGTTAGTTTGGCAGTTTTTATTTTGACTGAGACAGGAAGTATCAATATCAATTTAAGAAATAGTGACCGCCATAGATCAAGTGGTAAATGATGGAACAGCAGGCGCTGGAAATAAAAACAAATGCCGTCTTCAATTGAGGTGGCGCCCGACTTGTTGTCAAACGGGCATAACACAGGAGGTGACGTCATTAAAATTGTGGTTGTAGTAAAATCACAGTGTCATTGTCTGGATTTATATTATAAATAATTGAGCCGACTTATAAGATCAGATAAAGACGGTGGGTGCCAACTAATCTTAGTGTTTTTATTGCTTTTTTAGACATATTGTGTTATAAAAATGGTTTTAGGTAATAGTTCGATATAGCGGTTTTCGCTATTTATAAGAGATTTTTGAAAGATTCTTTTTCTGGCGTTTCCATAGGTCGATTATGACACAAATCTGTGTGCGCGTTTTCCAAAATCCATTTCTATAATTTATTATTAATAAAAACATATTACGGGACGGTGGAGTAAACAGGGGTGCTGGGTGGGGACGAAACAGTAGAAATCCTACATTAAACGCCCAAAAACAGTATTTCATAGTACACACCGCACTTTCTGTTTACAAAAATGTCCAAAAAATTGTTTAAAAAAATTAAAAATAAATAATAGTACAACAATCCCGCCATGGCTGTCACTGCATAAAAACGAAGAGTTTGCAATAAAACTGTACATGTCTTGCAATGTTGCCAAATAAAGTGAGAAAGTGACAATAGCTTAAAAAAAGGAAGATACAGGACAATATTCATATGAAAAATTAAGTTATTCCTTCTTCCTATTATAATTTGTAGAGAAAAAAGGAAAATACCTAAACATAAAGAATGAGGCATTTCTACAAAAATACCATTGTTTCTCATGGAAATGGTGGATAATCCCGAAATAGGCTTGGTGTTAATTATTCATAAGAAGTTTGGCAACGCTGCTTCTATCAAGAATGACATTTTTATAATGACGAACTCCATGTTATCAGCTGACCAAAATGAATTTTCCTTCTTTAATTAATGGCGGACGAGATATCTCATATGTGTGGGATAGTTTTTCGAAAATTTAATACTTTTCAAAATTAATTTACATTTTTCATGTGCCCCGAGTGCAGTGTATTAATGTTTTCTTGTGTTTGACGTTGGATTTATACTTTTGTACGTTTTGTCCCCACCCAGCACCCCTGTTCATTCCACCGTCCTGTAAATATGTTTTTATTAATAATAAATTATAGAAATGGATTTTGGAAAACGCGCACACAGATTTGTGTCATAATCGACCTATAGAAACGCCCTGAAAAAGAATTTTTCGAAAATCTCTTATAATAGCGAGAAACCGCTATATCGAACTATTACCTACATTTATTTTATTCAAAATCCTTTTATTGTGAAAGTTATGATACCTTAAATATTTTTAATTTGCTATTGACTTAGGAGAAAAAATTTTAAGACACGTCCTGCTTTTTGAAAAGATTTAGATGTGGTCGCAGCAGCAATTTTATTAAATGGAAGTAATCGAGATTTCCTTGCAGGCGCCAATGAAACAACCTTCCTGATGATATCAGAGTATGCGTGACCGGCATCCAAATTTACGTATAATAAGTCAAGTTAACATGTCGTATTAAAAATCATTGGAATTTGTAATATCGGTTTCTGGCAATAAAAATAATAATAATAATTTAGGTGGGTATAATATTAGGTTTAATTAATTTTAAAATCATGAATTAGTATGTAAATCTTGTACACTGTTTTAAGAATGAACACAGTGGTGCTGATATAAAATATTTACTTTTTAATTAAATAATAAGTAAACAAACTTGCAAAACCGGGGGTTAAAGGAGTTGCTGGGCTAGGTCAAAATATAAAATAAACATTAAAACTAGATTTTGCTGAAAACGTAAACAAATTATAAAGTTAGGGCTACCTTTATTCTTTGGTTATAAAGTCTATATCATGGCCCACTATGCGAAATTCAATTTTAAAATATAAAACATCAATTTAGGGATCTAAAATTTAAAAATATATTTTTTAAAAGCTCTTATCCTCTGTAAATAATTAAATAATACATATACGGGGTGTTTACTAAGAAAAATAATCTTTTCGGTTCAGATCTCGAAAAATATAAAATCTTAAAAAATCTAACGACACCACTGGATTTTAAATAAAAATATCTACCAAAATCAGTTTTTACTTCTATTGTAAGTTATAAGATAACTGAAATACGAGGGGAGTCCAAAAATAAAAAAAGAGAATGTCTATGTCAAAACTAAGAGGACCATGAGAAATTTTTAAGTGTCATTTTTGGTTTCATTAAAAATTAGCAACAGTTCGCGAAAACCACAAGTCTCTATCTCTAATAATATCCGAGATACCCTGCAATTGCAACGGGGCAGGAGTGCCCCCCCAAAAAAATGCCTGGCCCCCTGTAAGATGGAAGGTAAAAGAAAATGAATCTTAAAGTTTAGACATGAGAACCTTTTTTGGTCTTTGAAATTCATCCTTCCTCAAAATTTTTGGCTCTCTCAAAAGTGTTTGGCCCCCTGAGCCACCCATAAACCAAAAGCTGACGTCGCCACTGACCTTAAACTTCAGATTGTTCTTAAAATAAATTAATTATTCTTATACAGAAATTAGGAGTCCTAAAGCTCCTTACTGCCGGAACCAGTGGCGCAACTAGCCACTGGTTTTTGGGGGGCTTAAGCCCCATTTTATAGACTGTATTTGCTAAAAACTAATACATTTTAAATGCCCAATAATATTGGGGGTTAATCGCCGTCGTCGGGGGCTAAGTCCCCTTATCCTGCCCCTAATTGCGCCTCTGGCCTTAACAAAATTGCACTGATAATTTTTTATTAAATCAAGAAATAGCTTATTTCTCCGATGTGATTCAAACGAATTTATCTGATCACTGCGCAATAACGTTGGAGGTAGAGGTTCCTAGAGAAGTAATAAAATGTGAACAACACTGGTACAGGCCTATAACTCGTGCGGGCTTGTCTTGTTTCTATGACTGTTTATCACGAGAATCTCTTAATTTTGTCTCTGGCTCTAACCTATCCGTAAACGAAAAATGCAATATGTTTCTAAATATTTTATTAAAACATACTGAAACGGCTTTTCCTATTAAAAAAAAGGTTGGTTTCTGATAAAAATAATATTCAATGGTTTACTGATGAGCTACGCGATATGCGCGAACACTTACAATTTTTACAGGACATAAAAAGACAATATCCTCAGACTCCCAACATAGCATACACAGTAAACGCTTTTCGTATGCAATACAGAAATCAAATTAAGATTTGCAAACGTAATGCCAATGAGAGGTACATAAACAATAGTGGAAATCAGTCGAAAGCAATGTGGAATATCATAAATTCCAAAAGGAAAAATAATAATTCTAATAATAAATCCAGCACCCTCAACGCCGATGATTTAAATATTTTTTTTGTAAACACTCCTCGCAATCTTTCGCAAAACATAACTGGTAGTTTTGATCCCGTTGAAATAGTTCCTCAATCAAATCTTAAATTTTCTTTTCGTCCTATTTCGTATATACAAGTACGTGATCTTATAACGAATATAAAAAACAATCCGAGTAAAGATGTTTATGATCTCAATATAAATATCATAAAAAGTGTTAAGGATATTTTAATACTACCGTTAACTAAACTTATAAATCTAGCGATTAGTGAGGGCATTTTTCCAGATTGTCTTAAAATTTCAAAAGTAATACCCATTTTCAAAAAGGGAGATCATAATGATCCTAATAATTATCGGCCAATATCGATTATTCCTATAATAGGAAAGATATTCGAAAAAGCTTTATATCTACAGCTAATGAACTATTTTGTGGATAACTCTTTGTTTTCGTTGGTTCAATTTGGCTTTGTTCCAAATGGAAATACCGCTGATGCCATAAATAATCTTGTTTCTTCAATTGCGGAGGCCTATCACAATAAACAGTATGCAGGAGCCAGTTTTTTAGATTTAACCAAGGCCTTTGATTGTGTCCAGCATAATATTTTACTTGGAAAACTAAGAAAATATGGGATGTGTGAAAACTCAGTTAACCTACTTTCAACTTATTTGGAAAATAGAGAACAAATAGTGACCATTGATGGAAAAGCGTCCACTAAGCTGACCTGTAGTTTGGGAGTGCCCCAGGGATCAGTATTGGGGCCTCTGTTATTCTTGATCTTTATCAATGACCTTGACAAATATATGGTAAATTCGCTGTTGACCCTGTATGCAGATGATACAACGTTGTTGAGCATAGATGGAAATTTGGATATTCTTCACCAGAAAATGCAGCGAGAGCTTTCTAGGGCTTCCGAGTGGTTCTGCGCAAATAAACTGAAACTAAATGAAAATAAAACATGCCAAATGATGTTTTCTTTGTGTGATCTCTCGAATGCGGATAACCCTCTTAATGTAAAGTTTCTAGGGGTTCTTATGGATCCTAAATTAATATGGGACCAGCACATAGAGCAAGTAGCTACAAGGTTAACAGGAACTATCTTTTTAATTAGAAATTTGGTAGGTGAAGTCTCAAATTCAGTTATAAAGACAGCTTATTATGCACTATTTGAAAGTACCTGCACCTATGCTATTCTTGCATGGGGACATTCTTGTCATACTAGCCGTCTGTTCTCTTTACAACGCCGGGTGTTAAGAGTTATGCTGGGACTAGGTTACCGAGAAGATGTAAAAATTATTTTAAAGAACAAAAAATTTTAACTATTCCATGTTTATATATACTATATGCGCTTCTACATGTTAAATCAAATTATAATGAATACTCACAACGTATTAATATTCATTCTCATAATACGAGAGGAAGAGGTAATCTACAATTGCCCTTTACTAGAATAGCGAGAAGTCGAAATGCACTCAACTACTATGGACCAAAATTTTTTAATCATCTGCCTGAAGAAATAAAGTCTTTGCCCTTTAAACCTTTCAAAACGAGAATAAAACAGGTCCTGCTAAATGGTGCCTGCTATTCATTTGACGAATTTTATGAAATTTTATAGATTTTCTAATTTTTTTTACTGTGTGTGACATCTATTTTATAGTAATTTTAGTTATTTAAATGTATTTTAAGTGTTAATTTATAAGTGACGTTTGTAAAACCTGTAGGTTGTTGACATGAACACTATCCGATCGGGCGATGCAGATTTTTCCGATGGATGCTACCTTGCAGTGCAAGAAAATAACTAGCAGTAAGAAGCTTTAACTCTCTTTCATTCCTGTATAATGAATTCGACTGCTTGTCAAGAAAACTTATTTTTACAAGCATTTATTCATTCTTAGTTTTTTTTTACTTTTGCAATTAAAAAGCTCCTGAATAAATGAACTACTCTTAAGCCTCCCAATGACTGTCCTGTTAAAAGAACTTAATGACGCATACGATAACATTATTAAACCTACGCTTAAAAACCCAATGTAAACTTGCCTTAATAAACGAAGATTTTTTTAATCCTAACAACGCATCTCACAGTCTTCAATAACGACATCTGGTATCTCGGGAAGTGAAAAATCTTGGGAAGTGATGATGTGAATACTTTAAACTTTTATGGCAAATTTTCGCGTTAAATTTGCTTTAATTTAGGTAATTGTCAAACGGTGTGGGTTGGGTCAGTAACAACCGTGAGAAATCTTGGGAAAAGTGAATACGGTTAGTCATGAATTGGTGCAATTATTTAAAATGATATATGCGTTTTAGGTAATATTAATTTTAGTTAATACCAAAGAAGATACTAGAGCTAGTTATTATGTGTTAATACCAGAGGCAACAATGAGACGAGCAACTAAATGTAAATAAATTATTCGAGAGAGAGATAGCTGCTGGGCCTTCCTTGTCTGTCTTCAAGGAAGGTAAACGCAGATGGCGCGTGAATCGACTTTATCGTTTGCCCGCCAAATTCAAATTATATAGCTGTGCTATTTTTGTCCTTAATGTTAGCTACTTGTTTTTGTTTCCTATTAATATAAAATATTGGGGTTTAGTTCAATAATTACACACACCTAATTAAAAATGTCATTTATTTGGTTTTTATAAAGATTTTCTCTTACAGATAACCATGTCAACATTACCTTAAATTATCTGTTGAAAATCACAAATTTAATATATACACTGTGATCACTAATAAAAGTCAATATTCAAAGTCCAATTAAAAAAAAACACGAAACACACAATAAATCACAGAAAATGTAAACAAACTGTCCAAACAAATCGGCCATTGAAAATATCAAACACAAATATCGAATAACATTTCGGCGTGACTGCTGTTAAAAATATTCGATTCATGGTATATTTTCTTTCTCTTAATTAGATGTGAGCCAAAAAGAGGACATTAAAGTTTACATGCAGAAATTGTAAACAGCTTGGCAAACAGGGCAAAGCGATGATTGCTCCAGGCACTATACTTATTAAGGAGTCTTTATCCTACCATGCATCTGCGCAAGCTCAGATGTCAAAATAAGACCGGTATTTTTAGGGCCTGGCCTTATTTCACTGTGCAATAATTTTCTATTTTTAATACCGGCCTTACCCATAATTTAGAGTTATTGCAAATTATGTTGACAGTGCCATTAACCTAAAAAATGGAGACAAATTTTTAGTAGTTTTTCTTTATTGTTTTGTGTTGTAGGCTTTTGTTTTACACAATTACAGAAATACATTTAAAAAGCAAAGTTTCAAGTATTTTTACTTCCAAAAACTTTTATATTTTGTGATCGGCAGCCGTTTGGTTATACGAACAGTTCCAAAGTTAAAATAAGACCAAAATAAGGCACGACCAAAAACCGACATAAATAAAGCCAGGCACTATCCTTATTAAGGGAGTCCTTATCCCATCATGCATCTGCGCAAGCTCAGATGTCAAAATAAGGCCGGTATTATTAGTGTCTGGCCTTACTTTACTGTGCAATATTTTTCTATTATCTGAAATTTTAGAGAAAGTCAACAAAAACTTTATTTTGTAAAACAATTTTTTAATTTTGTTTTATACCTTTTTACTAAATTAGCCTGGTTTTAATAATCGATATAAACAGGGTATCGGTTTGTCAAATATTTTTAATTTTATTTCTTTGTGTACTGTGTAAAAATTAGGTAAAAAAGGTGTAAACGTTGCCTTTTAAATGTTTGTTTACATATAGGGGCCTATTAAAATGAGAATTAGCTTCGAAAGTTAAAATTACGTTCTTCTAAGTGAAAAGATAAGATATTGGATGCAAATTTAATTCTAAGAAACTTTTTATTTAAAGTTAGGCTGTATTATTAAACATAAATAAATTTTTCTCTTGACTCGCCCTTACATCTCATTTTTTTGGGTTTTGAGGTCCCGGTTCAAGATAAAACATGTTTCCCAACATAAATTTTGTTTTTTAACAAGCAAAAGCATAATATTCATACACGAATTTATCAAGTATTAAAATTGTTGGTCTATTTGTACTGTTGCAAAGTCCATCCGTGGACTGTATACATATGAGAACAGAAAATGCATCTTATCCGGATTGTAATATTTTTCGTCAACAAACAACAGTGTTGCCGCTGAGATGAAAGATTCTCGTCAAGCTGAGGCGAAAGACTGATGTTTGTCGAGACTACGAGACGAGATTGGAAAATGCCGTTCTTCTGCTGAGAATTTCTTATTTCTTTTAGATATACTCTTTGTTTGACCTCCGGACAGTGCGGACGTGCGTAGATGACTATAAAGTTCTTCCCGGGGTGGCGGTTAGTGGTGCCTTACGGACGTTTTTACCTTCGGCGATCAAGGAAATATTCACACTAAATTGACGGCATCTTTCTTCTGGAGCTAAGCGCTGTGAGCGAAGATTCCTATAAGCTGATGGTATCCTGTTTGGTAGTAAACACGAGGTATTGCTCAAATGGCGGAAAATAGATGGGTGTGCCATGCGCCAGTAGTGAAAGTGAAGGTTATACGTAACACCAGTAGCAGGTCTTGGTTTGACAGCCGACAATTTATGCATTGCATCAATTGTAGAATTATTTTTGTTTTCTTTTTGGAATTTCTGGGAGCTACGAGCTCGATTATCCAGATTTTCCGCCCAGCCCTGGAAAGCATAGTCCGGAAGGGGAGAGCTGGTGGATTAGACCTGAAGGGACTAAAA
Organism: Listronotus bonariensis; assembly: GCA_014170235.1. Classification (NCBI taxonomy): domain Eukaryota; kingdom Metazoa; phylum Arthropoda; class Insecta; order Coleoptera; family Curculionidae; genus Listronotus; species Listronotus bonariensis. Next base: position 202,978 of record JACEGR010000149.1, on the reverse strand, counting down.
CCAAGAAAAAAGAAAAGAATAGATATAAATTTTTACCGACCAGGACCCCTATTCTCGAGTCGTGAGAACGATCACATTAATGGAACTTTGGGTGCGGTTCTGTTTAAATTCGATTCTATTGTATTTTTGGAAGTCGTGGAAATAATCATATCGTTCAAAAAGTCAGAGAAATTGCTTCTCTTGGTTTCAAGCCTGCGCATAGTAAGGATTTTTAGTTATTTACTTATTTTTTAACCTCAAAATTAAAGCGCACTGTGGCGCAGTATTCAAGAATTCGAAATTTAATTACTGAGAGAAACGATCGATGATGTGAACGCTCCCATGGTAGAGAAAGGTTCACTTCCCTCAAAATGGAGAATAGGGGTCCAGGAGAAATAAAAAAATACAAGCCAATGTAAAAATAGGAGTTTGAATAAAAAATTGTATGATTTAAAGTATTCTTAGACTATAAGCGGTAAAAAGTGCCGCGCGGTACAGCACAGCGGAAATAATACGACATCTTGTTTACAAGTCAAGTATTCATTGTCTAATCTCTCCCTGATAGTGTTCTACACGCCTTAGACTGTCTGGTTTCTTCGCATTGCCTGTATACCTTTTTATTTGGCTAAACATGTGTTAAAGTACAAAAACATATCATTTTAGATTAAAAAGTAATAAAGTAATCGTCACTCCATATGGTTAGATTTCTGCTCAGATTAGAGCCGCGCGTAAACAATAAATTCATATAATCCATAGAAAAGTGACAGGCATGTTGACTAACTCTTATAATACCATAATAATAATTAGGGCATAATTATAGTCCTTGTCGAGTTTGGGGTCCTCTAGCACAAACAGTCCTAGGTGGACCAGGAGCAGGCCTACTATGTAGATTGTTAGTAGGGAGAGATGGCGGTTTTACCATCCTCCGTCCCCGGGGAGCTTATTATCTCAAGATCTCTGACGTCATTCAAAATTTAGGAATCTTGCGCAACGCGTTGTTTAGGGCGTGGCCCCTACTATCTGTCAAACCATAAATGTCATCTGTCAAATGTCAAATGTCACCTGTCACCTGTCATATGTCAAAAATCACCTGACTAGGAAAATGGCCGCCATGCGTAGGATACTTGCGCTAGGGTCATAAATTGATTTGCGCAAACGCGAAAATTCCAAGTCATACCGTTCGGGCGCTATCGACTAAAATCGTTATTTAACTTTGATGATGAGTCATTGGCGCGCGGTTTAAATTTTTTAAATATAGTGTAACGTCATACCTATCGAATAGCGAAAACCGCATGACGCCATCTTTAGCCATAAGGGCGCTACAGCTGTTTAAAATATGGCGAGAGACACCAACCAGCGATTAGGACGGTAACCCCATAGCAAAATTAACCATAGCGGCCTTATTATTAAACTTAGAATAATGAAACTTGAACAAAGAATAGTTGCTAACGGTAAATAATTTCAAGGTCAAACCTGTCACATGATAAGCCTAAACTTCTAAGAATTACGGCCCCCAGCACCCTGCACCCCCGCTTAAGCCGTTGGTTTAAGCGGAAGGCGTAACCAAACGCATGCGGTGAAAAATGGCGCAATTCGCCGTCAACATAACCTTAAACTTATCTTAGCGTCTTGCGCATGCGCAAAAAAATGACGTCAACACAACCTAGAAATAGGGTATATTATTGATTGACATTAGTTGCAGACACGTGGTTTATTAAATATATAGACAAAATGGTGAAGGTGAAAAATTATTAGGGCCTTAACAGTTTTTAACGTATATTTCGGTTTCTAGTAGACCGATTTTAGTTGTTCTTTTTGCTAATAATTTAATTTTTATAAATCTACAAATATTAATACTAAAATTTTTAATAATTATGTTATTTGAGTGTAAATAGGGCCTTAACAGTTTTTAACGTATATTTTGGTTTCTAGTAGATCGATTTTAGTTGTTCTTTTTGCAAATAATTTAATTTTTATAAATCTACAAATATTAATACTAAAATTTTTATAATTATGTTATTTGAGTGTAAATAGGGCCTTAACAAATTTTAACGTATATCTTGGCTTCTAGTGGTTTGATTTTAGTCATTCTTTTTTAAACAATTTATTTTTAATAAATATATTAACCTAATTTTTAAATAAATATGTTATTTGAGAGCAAATAGGGATCAACAATTATGACGCCTGCGCAAAAGTCTAAACATGAACAGGTAATTAAATATGAACAGCAAAATAAACAGCTGAACAGCCCTGTAGTTTCAAAATACACCCCTGTATTTTCCAAATACGACACCGTTTTTCTAAAATACAGTGCCGTATTTTAAAAACGGTGCCGTATTTTAAAAAACAGTGCCGTATTTTAAAAAACGGTGCCGTATTTTAAAAAACGGTGCCGTATTTTAAAAAACGGTGCCGTATTTTAGAAAGACGGTGCCGTATTTTTAAAAACGGTGCCGTATTTTAAAAAACTGTACCGTTTTTCTAAAATACGGTGCCGTTTTGTGGGGTCCCAGGGCTTAGGCGGGGGCGTTATCGCAGGACCCGGAGCCCTAATTGTTAGACGCGGGGCGAGGGCTTATCCGAATAAATTTTAGGTTATGTTTCAATCATAACAGTGTCCGAATTTCTAGGTTATGTTGACGTCATTTTTTCGCGCATGCGAATGAACTATATAAGTTAAAGGTTATGTCATAAGGCGTGGAGCGCAACCTCTGCACGTGGCGCTCGGCGTACAGGGTCCTGCAATAGTGCGTCAGGCTTCCGTAGCTCCTATACAAATAATGTTAGGAATTCCGTTCTGGTACCAACTTATAACGTGGATTAGGTTGCATTTTTGCAAAATATTTTTGCACATACAGGGTGGCCCAAAAAGTTTGACGACAAAATGTACATTTTTTTAAATGGAACACCCTGTATTTTTGTGCACATTTAGGTTCCTATTAGTGTATTTCATAAGTACACAAAATTTTATTTCATTGGGTTCAGCGGTTTGGGAGCTAAAAATTAAAAACCTACAAAATAACATTTTACCGCCCTGAAAGAAAATTGGTTAAAAAATAACTTAAAGATTTTTTTTAAACAAAATTATGTAAAAGCTAATACCAAAGATATGAAGATAACAAGGAGTTATAAGTTTTTTTCCATTATATACAGGGTGTCCAAAATCCTGTTTTGAAAAGTACATATTTCAAACACGTTTTTTCCAAGTTTTTAAATGGAACACCCTGTATATTATTCTACCATTCGATGAACAATTTAAATAAATTTTTTTGGTAATTACAATTAAATTAAAATTCTCAACCGTTCTCAAGATATTTACCAAAAACCTAATATGAAGGTATCGATAGTGAAACAAAATACTCAGGCGGCCATGGAAACAAACAAAATATTATTTAATTGGACACAAACTATTGAAAACTAGTTTGGCACTTCCTGTTTTATTAATAGATAGATATAGATAGAAAAAAATCTATAAATTTTTAATCAATTTAAAGCTTCGTCAGATGATGGTCGCGATAATGCATAGTAGGTCCGTAAAGATGACATCGGATAGGGGAGGCACGTATCATTACGCCCTGGTTACAGCTCGCTGGCTCCGCACAGCGATGCTGTTGCACAAGACATCTGTCAGTTCTCAACAACGCCAACGTGGCAATTGTACAATAATAATTATAACAATATTTTATATCTTTAGAAGCAGATTAAAATTTTTACATTATACAGTGTGTCCCAGGATAGGTGTTACAAGAGGATAAATGGTCCAAAAATTTTGGATTTTTTAAATATTCTTTTGGGAAAACTGGTCGCAAGGTCCAAAACTAATAAATACAAAATTTAACTTCGATTCGTAATATACAGGGCGAGTTATAACCTAAAATATGAAAAATGGCCAAAAGTAAAGTACCCCTATTTTTAAAAATAGGACAAAGTTTTATAAGTACATATTGTAGAGAATTAATTTTTTTTTCAAAATTTAAAGTTAAAACATTAAAGTAAAAAAAACATATTTTTGTCTTTTTTTTACGTCATGCATTTTTTTAAATCTTTTTGACATCCCACGAACGCATATGCCTAAATACCAGAGTACCGTGGGTGTCGGGTTATTAGATGTTTAACCCATCATCTATTCCGTCAACGTTGTCCAAGCATTGAAACATGCAGTTATGCATTTTACAGCACCTTTTAGACAACGCGGTAGTGCCACCACGGTCGTTATTTTTAAATAACTACTACCTAAATATGTCTCCCCCGCTGGGAATCGAACCGTCGACGTCTGGCTTCGAAGATCAAAGCTCTGTCCATTGCGCCACGGGGGAGACAATGCATTAACAGTTTTTGAAATACTTGGTTTAACGCATCGAATTAAAGAAAAAAAAATCTGAAATTATTAAAATTTCTTTAAAATTTTGCTCCTTCCTTCCGATTATTTAAGTTGTAATACGTAATGTAAAAATTGACAATTACATTTTTTTACTCTCATGCTTTAACTTTAAATTTTGACACAAAATTTAATCCTCTACAACATTTACTTATAAAATGTTGTTCTATTAAAAAAATAAAATAAAAGTAGTTAGTTTTAGGGCATTTTTCATACTTTTAGTTATAACTCGCCCTGTATAATAACAATTGGAATAAAATTTTGTATTTATTAGTTTTGGACCATGCGACCAGTTTTCCCAAAATTTCGTTTTAAAGTTCAAAAATTTTTGGTCTATTTGTTCTCTTGTAACACCTATCCTGGGACACACTGTATGTGCTAATCTCTAACTCCAAATCAAATGTATTTGAACTATTTTAAACTACAATTGCTTTTTTAACAGGACCAAAATTCGTATTTGATTTTTTTATTCCTTATGGTTTTCGAGGTATCTTGTAAAATTCGTGAAAAAAATAATCCTGTTCAATACTCAAATTTTTATCGCTTATAAGTCTGGAACGACTAGACCGATTTTTAAAAACAAAAGTTGTAACGTAGATATTTAAATTGCATTGAGAACCAGGTGCTACGTAACCTCCCTCTTTATTTTAAAAATAAAATGAATGGTCTTTTTTGGCACTAAGCCACGGAAACACAAAAATTTTATGCCAAAAAGTAGTTTCGGTGATACCCTTTAACAGGGCCGTATTATCCATTAGGCTGACTAGGCTACAGCCTAGGGCGCCATGAAAAAATAGGCGCCAGATAGGGAGTAATAGGCGCTAGACAGAAGAGTTTTTAAAAAAGTTTAGAGACTTTTGGTGAATAATTTCTCTGTGAATAAGGCGCTTTGAAATAAAATAGGAAATAGGCGCAAAAAGAAGGGAATGCCCTTTTTTTGCTCTTGGTGGGAAATAGGTAAATAGGCGCTCTAGGAATTCTAGCCTAGGGCGCCTCAAACAGTTAATACGGCCCTGCCCTTTAACCAAAATGATACCCTATCTCAATATCTTGTTACATTAAGAAGGTAAAGAGGCATTTCGTAGTCATTACAAAAATAAAAAAATCCATTTCAAACTTTAAGATTATCCATAAAAATGCTTAAAAAACTTAAAACATTTGTTTGAATGTTCTAAAAGATCATTTTAAGTAAAAATTGTTATCCTTCCTTCCTGCAATAATTTTGAGGAAAAAAAAGTCCTCAGGCCCTTTTAATTTCTACTACCTATTTCTTTCCTTTCTATGTTTCATCCACCTTACAGGGGAGGGCCTGCCAACTTTTCGGGCGGTAGCCCAGGCCACCCCTGCCCCCCTGGCCTCGCCACTGGGCTTGATGGATTGAATAAAAACTTTTGGGGTTTTTGTAGGCACATTGACTGTAAAAGCACATTTAACATTAAAAAAGCTTTTTTACTGTTCAAAGTTATGTAAAGACACCTATTTTTTTAACCATAGCCAATTTTTGTGAAGAATTTATTTAAGATTTCAGAACCCTTCTTAATTTTTTTGTGTCATCAGTAGTTGTTGAGATATTGATGGTTAAAGACAAAAATATCCTTTTTCATTCAAAGTTTAATATCTCAGCGAGAAGTGGGCGTTTCAAACTTAAAAAAAAACAATTTAAAGTTGAATAAACAAGTTATCCAGTTCATAAAGTGATCAAGTTGAAAAAATTCCCAAGACTTAGAACAAAAAAATATATATAAATTTTGGTATGCGTAAGGATTGGTTGAAAGATTTTTTATCGTTAGATCCCAAAAGTGGAAACTACAAGCTTTAATATGCTTTTTTTAAATTTTATTACGGCCATTTTTAAGCGAAATACCACTTGAAAAACCTAAAAAAATGGGTTTTTTTGTATCTTTTAATTTTTTCACTAGTAGGTAGTGTAGGTATATATTATAAAAATAAGCTTCTTTTTGGTATAATATAAAATACAATTTATAACACTCGGGTGTCCCGCCGGGCATTTCTCAGCGGGACACCTTGTAGGGGAAAGTGGGGAGGCTTCATACAGTTTTTATATTTTGCTTTGTGAAATGTCGTGTTTTAGGTATACCCCTTTTAATTTATGACACACTAGTAGCTTAACTATTTTATTTTATTTTATTTTTTTTATCTTTGGACATACCACGAAGGCTTAAAGCCTAAATACTAACGTACCGTGGGTGTCTTAAGCGAGGTAAGAGGGAGTTTGTTGACACGGGACTTAAATACTTGAAGATTTGGGGGAAGGAAAGACCTCCGCGGGCAGCAGGTTCCACAATCTAGATACTCTAGGGATAAAATAACGAACAAAGTGAGATATTGTAGTAGAACCTTAATATTAATAAAAATCTACAACCCCATTAGTGGGGTACATTCATACAACCGAAGGGGCACATTTAACATCACTATTAATTTGTCATAATTATTGTTTATTATTGTTTTATACCATACTTTATAAAAAAAAACACAAATACATTTTTTTACCATACAAAATAAATAGTAAAATGCAAAATTAAAAAACAGTTTTTATCTAAATCTGTTAATGCCTATTTTAACATCGCAATAGTTTCGAAATATGAACATAAGTAACGAATAGTGAACAGAGTGTCATTAAACGATCTTTACGTTACAGGTATGGTTATCTACCAAAGACACATTTTTTGTTTTAGTCAGTTATATTTATTAAAAGTAACAATTTTAAAATGTAAAAAAATATTGCCTATACATTATTAATTATATCAAATAAAAAACTCTAGTTAACACAAAGATACCTTAACTTACAAAACCTAAAATTAATATGCCTATGTTATTAACAGATTAAGACCTAAGATCTATGGTAATATCATCACTATGTCTGATAAATTAACTGATCCTTGACATTCAAAGACACAAAGTTCATAAAGCACCCTTTTTTCCGTAAAAATGAAACTTAAACTACTTTATATAATATTTACAACTATAATCGTCGGTGTAACAAAAAATAGTAGTTAAAAAAATATTCATAAAGGGCCAGGGATACAATTATACAGTTTGAATGTGCCCCATATACTTGTGTATGGATCTGCCCCATCACATGCTAATTAATGAAAAAATTTGAAATAGAAAAACCGTATTTATCTATATTAATTTACACATTAAATTAGTGCCTTTGTATTATTAAAAGTAGGATTAAATAGCAATAATTAATCCAAAAATAGTAACTGTCGATAATATATGTCCAAAGTTACGTTACGAAATTACTTACGCGAGGCAAAAACACGTTCCGTGTTGTGAACTCGATCTTACCGCACCGAAAATTCTGAAACTTCACTAGTCTGTAAACACACATAAAAACTGTGCACACCCACTTACGTTACTATTTTACTTCGTGTCTAACTTCAGATAAACTTAGTGTATGTGTGTACCCCTTGTATGAATCCACCCCACTTTCCCCTATATTATATTAAATCTATTTCTTAAATTTTATAACCACCACTGTTAGTAATTAATAATAGCAACATGCAACAGAATTTTCTTTGAAAGATAATACCCGTATAGCATTATATTAATCAAAAGTAATGTAAATAATTAAAGAAAATTAGAGATTTGACGTATCAGAGTCTCCCTAATGAACGTTAATTAATTAATGGATAAAACGACTGAAACCAGTAAATTTAAAAAGTGGTCATTTAAAAGCAGACATGAAGACTATGTGGGTTCCGATTTAAAGATCATTATAAAGATTTTAAATTACATTTTTTGTTTGGATATGTAATTAAAAATGCGTATACAAAGTGTCTCATGACACGACACATAGATTTCTAAAAAGTAGGTTTTAGAAAATTTTGAAAAATTTGGTAACATAAGATGGGACATACGAATGACATATTGACAGTTCTGCAATAAAAAAATATTTTTTGTACGACTGGGTGCATTTGAGGGCGCAAAACTGCACTTTTATGCCCTAGGGCAAAAAGTATCAAAAACGCCCGCATTTATAAATTTATAAAGCAATATTAAAATTAAATAATGCCCTATTTTTTTTGGTAAAACAATAGTTTATTTAATTAAACATATGTAAAAAGTATATTGATTACAATTTAAAACATTCAAAGCTGGAAAATTTACTTCTTCTGGTTTTCTATACAGGGTGATTCAAAATCGATCACGAAACTTAAGCGAGTAATTCTACTTGACAAAATACTGGCAAAGCTTCATATAATTTTTTTCAAAATGTCATTCGTTTTCGAGTTACAAGCCGTCAAAGTTTAATTTTTATTTTGGTTTTTTCGCCATATTGCATTTATTTTTAACCAATTCAGTTGATATTTGGCACACAAATCGAGCTTTGCAGATTCTAAAATTTTAAGACAAAAGTATTTTTTTAAATGTCGCCAGAGGGCACTTTACTAAAACTTAAAGTTTATTTACATCATACCTTTTTATTTTGACAGATATCGCAAAGCTTGGGACGCCATTTTATAGACAATCAAAAACCTAATAAATAATAATCTTTTTTAAAGTCGATAAACCTCACCGTTTAGGCATTAATAGACATAAAAGTTTTCATCCATTTTAATCACATTTCCTACATTATTACATACAGGGTGTCCGGTAACTCAAGCGACAAACTTAACCAAACGATTCTACAACAAAAATAATAAAAAAACTTCATGTAAACATAATATGTCCTAAACGTCTTAGTTTAAAAATAAAAAAAAAAAAAAGTTTTTTTAAATATTTAACACACCGTAGTTCAAAAACTAAGACGTTTAGAGAATATGTTTATATGAAGTTTTTGTCTTATTTTCTATTGAAGAATCGTTCCGTAAAGTTTGTCGGTTGATTTACTGGACACCCTGTATGTATGTAGGTAATCTGATTGAAATTAATGAAAACTTTTATGTCTATCAGTGCCTAAACGGTGAGGTTTGCCGACTTTAATAAAGAGTACCTTATTTATTAGGTTTTTGATTCTCTATAAAATGGCGCCCGCAGCTTTGCGATATCTGTCAAAATAAAAAGTTATGATGTAAATAAATTTTAAGTTTTAGGTAAAGTGCCCTCTGGCGGTATTTAAAAAAGTACTTTTATCTTAAAATTTTAGAATCTGCAAAGCTTGATTTGTGTGCCAAATATCAACTGGATTGGTTTAAAAATAAATGCAATATGTTGAAAAACCAAAATTAAAATTGAACTTTGACGGCTTGTAATTCGAAAACGAATTGGGAAAAAACTTCATATAAATATGTCTTAAACGTCTTGGTTTATAAACCACGGGGTCTTAATATATTTTTTTAAATATTGTATTTTTATAATAACTTTTATACCCATTTAGATATTTTTAAAAAAATTGGGAGACGCAAGCGTATATTCTAAAAAAAAAATAGTACGCCACTGATTTTTTCTAGAATAATTTTTTTGTTAAATCCCGTTCAGTTTAGAACAAATTTGATATCTTGACTTTTTTGTTTGATGTACGGTTTTAATATAATAGAAACTGTATTTTGGCATGGTCAGTGTGTATTCCTTCGTTATTTAATATTATAGATAGAGATAGGAATTTGACCATGCCAAGAAATGGTTTCTATTTATTTACGGAAAACTGTATATCAAACAAAAAAAAATTATGAGACTAAATTTTTTTCAATCTGAATGGGAATTTAAAAAATAAAAAATATTTTAGAAACATTCAGTGGCGGACAATTTTTTTCTTAAAAAATAATTAACCTTAAACCCCTCATGGACGACACAGGTAAAATTAAGTTTTTTTGTATTCCAAAAAAATATTCTGAAGCAAAGAGTGCGTTTCCCCAATTTTTATAAATTTTTGATTGAGTATAAAAGTAATTATAAAAAAACAATATTAAAAAAATTAACAATCCGTGGTTCAAAAACCAAGAATTTTAGGACATCAGTTTATATAAAGATTTTTTCTAATTTCGATTATAGAATCACCCCTAAAGTATGCCGGTTGAGTTACTAGACACCCTATATATCCGGGAAAAATTACTTACTTTTTCCCTGAAAAAGTAATGTAATGAAAAGTTACATTTTAGTACCTGTTAACACATACCGGGTGATGCATCGCCGGGCGGGACATAGGAAATCCCATGTAATTTTTAATGAGGTCAATTATTGGCTCCCTAATTATTTTAAAGAAAAATTCTATAAAAGTTTATTGAAGAGCATGCAACTCTACGTACATGGTAAAAACTTTAGATTTTTCGGTTAACCCCTTTGCTAGTTAGATGCTAATATATTTTTAAAAATTGTTACATTATTATCGCCTCATATTTATGAACAACAGTAAAAATACCAGTTAGCGTGACATTACGTTGTCATTTTAAAATTTAGTGCTTTACTATTATTAAAAAATCGTACAGTGAAAAGATTAAAATTGTATTTATACAAACGAATTAAGTTAAGTTAAACTAAACTAGAGTAACAAATTTTAAGAACTTATGACATTTATAATATTTACATGCTTCAATAAATTATTAATCTTATAACAATAATTAATATGTTGGAAATAAACTTAAGATTTGAGAAAATTTTCAAATATTCCTCCATTGACTGCTAGACAATAACTCAGACGTTCATAAAATTGTCTTCTTACATTGGCTAACTGGTAAATTAAAATTTTATTGCATTCTGCAGAAATACCATTTTTTAACTCATCTAGATTAGAGTAATTTTTATCCTTATATATCATGTTTTTTAAATGGCCTCAGAGGAAGAAGTCATTTGGCGAAATATCAGGAGACCTGGCTGGCCAATTTATGGTGTGATGTAGGCCAATAACATTTCCATTAAAAGCATTGTGTAAATATTCCCGAACAGCCAGGGTATTATTTGCCGCGCAGCCATCACATTGGATACATCATTTAAAGCGGGTAAAATTAGTTCTTCGAGTAGTTCCAAATAAAATTCTGCATTCAAATTTTGATTAAGAAAAAATGGTCCAATAATATGTTGTCCGAAAATCTCCGCCCAAACATTTACTTTCTGTGGATAATGCGTCCTCGTTTCGACAAATCTGTGTTGGTTTTCTTTGCTCCAGTATCGGTAATTTTGATGATTGGGTTCATTGTTTAACGTAAATGTGCACTCATCAGTAAAACAAATATTTCTTAAAAATTCCCTGTCCATGTTTGCACTTTTCATCATGTCAAAACAAAATTCCTGCCGTCGTATTTTATCCCCATCCCTTAGCTCTTGATAGAATTCATATTTGTATGAAATGTATTTATGCCTTTCAAAATCCGGAGCACTGTTGATTGATCTTTTCCTATGATATCCTGAAGTTTCCTTGTACTCACCTTCCCTTCATTTTCTTCCACGTGCAATAAAATTTCCAAGTCTCTATCATCTCTTACATATTCTTCTCTTTGATACTCCCTAGCTTCACATCTGCAGTTATTTATCACTGTGCCTTTGGTCTCAAATTTTTTGATAGTCCTATCGACTGTTGATTTTCCGGGTATCGGTCTATTCGGATACTGAGCAGCGTACAAGTCTGACACCTTTTGGTAACTATTTCCTTGATAGTACCATTTAATCATCAATACTTTTTCTTCAGTAGTATAACTCATGGTTAATCTTTTCGCTCTGCGACTTTTTGATAATAATAAAGCACTAAATTTCAAAATGACAACGTTATGTCATGCTAACTGGTATTTTTATTGTTGTTCATAAATATGAGGCGATAATAATGTAACAATTTTTAAAAATATATTAGCATCTAACTAGCAAACGGGTTAACCAAAAAACCTATGTTTTTACCATTGACGTAGATTTGCATGCTCTTCAATTAACTTCAATAGAATTTTTCTCTAAAATAATTAAGGACAATAATTGACCCTTTTAAAAATTACATGGGATTTCCTATGTCCCACCCGACGATGCATCACCCGGTATATGTATATATTTAACTTTTTTTTCTGTCACAGAGAAAATATTTTCAATCAGATTATTTTAATTTAATTATTTTTTTATTTTATTGGACTAGAAATGCGTATCAATGAATGTGTGACTGTTTACAATTTGTATAACTCGGTTAATTCAGACATCGTTAAAGTTGGAGTAGTCAATTAAAGAAGTCCATATGTCGTTTAAAGCAAATCCTTTGGACAGATTCGCACGATCTTGTGACCCGAGGAGCCTCGATGACATCATTAGAATTGTGATTCATGCCGTTTAAGGCTGAAAAATCATTGGCGCTTTTTTAAGTGACTTAAATTGGTCAATAAGATTTCATGTACACACAAATTATTATCACTTTGAATAGAAACACAGTTTGGCACTGATTGAGCGTTCTGATTATTATTTATCACAGGAAAGACCAGAGGGAAAAATTCCTCTTTGGAGGTTGTGGTTAGTACAGTCAGGCTGAATATAAAAAGGTATATTTAATTTGTTGTGTTGTTGTTTAGACTTGTAAACAAGGAGCCTGAACAATTGAAGCGTTTTAAAGAATGCGATCTCTAGTATATTATGAAAAAGTAAAAACACTTTAAATAACCAAGACTCATATTCTGGATATCTACTCAATTTTAAAAAGTTTCCATATTTTAAATTTGCATCACAAATATTTTGCGCAAAATCTGTGATGAGCTTCTTAAGCCTTAACTGGCCATTTTGACTGGCGGGGCTTACCCATAATATATAGTTACCCATATATATATATATATATATATATATATTCATAACTGAGATATCAGGGTGTATTCATGACACACTGTATATATATATATATATATATATATATATATGTATATATATATATATATATATATATATATATATATATATATATATATATAATATTATTTCTGGCGTTTTTACATTTATAAATTGCGTATGGATTGTAATCTAAGGCCTTCAAAAGGGAAAAATTATAGAAATATGATGAAAAAGATACTTTGCTAAAACCGACGAGTTTCTAGTACCACGCCACGTGCCACCGGTTTTATAGAAGGCAGAGGCGAAATAAGAGAATGTTTTGTAAGTAGGTGATCGTGTTTTAGTAATGTATTTTTATTATTTATCTAAAAATAAAAGTTTGTTTACTTTATCATTTTTTGTGTACTTGGCGGCATCGCTTTCAGAATGAATTAAATATGGGCCCATTTATAGCAATATCGAATAAGTTGTCGACTAGATACCATTGGATAATAACACTGACTTAGAGATCGGGGTCAACAAATAAGACAAAGAAAATAAAGAGGACATTAAAAAGTATAAAATATTTGGCGATGGCAACTTCTAAAATGATAAAAGTCGCTACAAATGGTAAAAAAATTCATTAGTTCCTAAGAATACACTTACGCTACAACATACCAGCACAAAAACTCTTATAAACCATATTCTTATTATTTATTTTTATGTATTTTGTTTAAAATTGTTAATTTTTTCATTCTGTAATTGTGCTGTGGTTTTTCTTTTATGTCTATAAATGTTTATCGGTGCATATGACAAAAATATAAAAATTAAAATAATTTTATCAATATTTACTGTTGTTTTAACAAAAATACTTAAAACCGTGTTATAATAAAAAATATAAAACACTAAATTACAACTGAAACTAGGGCAATGACTTAGGATTTGTTTACAGTTCCTTTCTCGACTTAGTTAATTAAACCTAGTTGTCGAAATTAGAGTCGCTCATTTCCTTAACCTAATGAATCACTACTTTGATGATGTAATCTTTTCATAAGATTTTTTTAAACATTTATACTTGAGAAGCTAAGTAATAATCTGCAAGTGTGTTTTTTTTGTAAATTTGAAGACTGTGAATATATGCTTACTTATGTTTATATTTTTTTAGGTAACCGCTATTTTCAAGTTTGTTGCAAGGATATTTATTAAGGCCCCAAATTATACAAATTTGCTTTTGTTAGGGCAAATATACTATAAGTAATAAAATGCATATAAAAATTCTCTATTAACCTTGTAAAATTTTTGTTTTAAATTTTTATTAAAGTGTGGAACAGATAATTTAAAATTAAAAAATAAATAAATAAACTCTTGATAGAAGGTCATGATTTGGTATTTAGGCATAACTTTTAATTTTAAATAACTTTTCTATTAACCATTTCTTTGTATCTTTAGAAATAAGGGTACTTTACTCCTTAGCAGTTTTTAATCGTTTTGACCTACCCTGTATATCATAGAACTTTATTTAAAACTAACTACTGCTGCACACTATATACATATACTAAAAGCTATTGGTAATTTGTGCATTTTTCTGATTAGCTTTCTTTAAAAAAGCAAATCCCCATTTGTAGGGTAGTTTTGTCAAATTTTATTGAGAAACCCCAAATTTAGCAAAATTATCTATATTTTTAAAAAACTATAGCCAGTTTTATATGTCTTTTATTAAAAGACAAATGCAAATATTTTGGCAAAATTTGTAACTTATTGAAAAATACAAATAAATTCGCTTACAAAATATGTTTAAAAAAATATACAGTGTGTCCCGCTTTTCATGAATACACCCTGATATCTCAGTTATGAATAACGCGATTTTCTTAAAATTTTGGTGGTGATTGTATGTTAGAGAAATGAAGTATTTGGCATAGTGAAAACTTTCATTCACCATTGGCGTGCGGTCTTGGTGGCTAAAAAAGACTTGATTTTTTAGGAAAAGGATATTAGGGCTTATTCAAAAAATTTTTTCTGTCAGATTTAGAATCAGCATCCCCAAAACCCCTTAATTCATATTTTAAAAATCTCAAGAACTGATTTTAGCAAACAAATAATTTTAAGTAACCTTTTTAATAAGTCCTTTATTTAAAACTGTGATATCAAAATTACTAATTGCATCATTTTAGATTTCTGTATTTTCAACATAACTACCTTCTAAAACAATACACTTTTCAACAATTCTTCTTAAATGTAAATTCACTTTTCTTAAAGTTTGGGGAGTAATTTCCTGGCACGCTTGCCTGATTCTAATGCAAAGTTCCTGTCTATTTCGCGGCCTAGTAGCATACACTTTATTCTTCAAGTATCCCCAGAGAAAAAAGTCACAAGGGGTAATATCCGGCGATCTGGGGGCCATGGTTCTAACGGAGAATTTCTACCTATCCACTTCATAGGAAAGTTTACATTACCAAAAGTTAGGAATAAATAACCTCTTAAAAAAGTTAATTAAAATAAATATTTTTTTCTGTTAAAATCAGCTCTTGAGATTTTGAAAATATGAATTAAAGGGTTTTTGGGGATGCTGATTCTAAATCTGACAGAAAAAAAATTTGAATAAGCCCTAATATCCTTTTCCTAAAAATCAAGTCTTTTTACCCACCAAGACCGCACGCCAATGGTGAATAAAAGTTTTCACTATGCCAAATACTTCATTTCTCTAACATACAATCACCACCAAAATTTGAAGAAAATCGCATTATTCATAACTGAGATATCAGGGTGTATTCATGAAAAGCGGGACACACTGTATACAGGGTTTAATTTAATTAATGGTTGAAAAATACAGGATATGATTCCTTAGCCCATTTTAGAAAGAAAAGTTTATATTAACATATGTCCTTAACCTCTTTACTCTTAAGCTAGAGGGTGTTAAATTTTAAGAAAAAAAAGTATTCTTGTCATAACTTTGAAACTGTGCGAGGTATTTTAATAATATATAATAATTTTAATGTAGAAGATTTTTTAAATATTTTTACCAGTGGCGTCCGTGATGGGATGAACACTAAATATTAAAAAAAAAAAAAAAGGTACGCCATTGCTTTTTCAAAAATATTTTTTTGTATGCAAAAACGGTGCATCGGACAAAAAGATTAAGAAACCAAATTATTTGTTGCAAAATAAATAGAAATTTTTAAAATTTTTATTTTTGGAAAAGCAATGGCGTACCATTTGTTTTTTATTCTCCAGTATTTATCCCGTTACGATGCTACTGGTAGAAATAATTAAAATTTTGGTAATTTTCTAGAAAACTGCGGCAACTCCGATTTTAACAAAATTTCGTATACGGGGGTTTTTGGGGCGCTGATCACGAATCTGAGAGAATTTTTTGGCGGAAGCGTTTGGTTCTTAAGATATTTATCATCAGACTTGAAATTTAAACTAATCCTATTTTCTGACAATATCTTCCTTCTTTTTGCAATCTTGATTTAAAGCTAAGTGGCATACAATATTTACTTTTACTCTTTAAAACCCTGTTTTTTTTTACATTTTACATTATATTAACATATGCATTAAATTGCATAGCTATACTTTGAATCATTTCAATCCCAGTGTGCCATGAAGCCCTATGTGTATGTATGGTTGCCGCATTATCAAAGAAAAGCCACGCAATTTAATGCAAAAATAATGTAAAAAACTTAGAAAACGGGGTTTTAAAAGGTGAAAATCAAATATTGTGTGACACTTTAGCTTTAAATCAAGAATTGTGTGCAAAAAGAAGGGGGAATATAGTGAAAATAAGCTTCAGTTAAAATTTGAACTTTGATGATGAATATCTCGAGAACGTGATCAAGCGTCCCAAAAAACCCCAGTATACCAAATTTAGTTAAAATTGGAGTTGCTGCAGGTTTCTAGAAAATTACCAAAATTTTCTACAAAAAGCCTATTGGTGCTGAGTAGATGCGTGGCACATTTCATAAACACATCTCGAACAGTTTTTAAGTTGGGATAAGAATACGCGTTTCTCTTTTTCTTAAACTTTAGCACCCTGAAGCTCAAAAGTTAAGAGGTTTAAGACATATGTTAATATAGCTTTCTTCTCTAAAATGCGCTAAATAATTGTATCCTGTATTTTTGGCCATCAAATAAATTACAACCTGTATAAATAGTAGATGTTGATCATTTTATTTTGTTATTTGAAATGTTGGTCCAAAACTGAAAAAAGAAAGAGTCTTTAAATCTGGTGATTTTAAAACGATCTATTTTATAAATACGTACCACTCTTACATACTGGTATTAAAAAAAAAAGTCATATGTAGGTAAAAACACACAGCAAAATCAACATTTCCTTTACATGCACCCTCAATATTTTCGCTTCCGCCAGAATTCACTCTTTGCTTTCGATGAGGTAGCAAAGTTTCAGCTCCGTATTTGGGTTTCTTTACATGCTGAATTCAAATTAAGCACTGTTTTAAACTTTTTATTTTCTTAACTGCAAATCTACATAAAATCGTTTGATGTCAGCCAGATGGCTTAAAGGCTTCAGTTTCAGCTTCGAGACGCGGCTTTGCCACGGGCGTAACGCATTTGCATCGATGAAGGGGTTGGAAAATGGATGGGGTGGAGTCGAGATATTCTCTCTAAGTTTTGTCTTTGAGCTTGAAAATATTTATATTGAGGGAATTGCTTTGTTAACTAGCTACTAACTGTTATCAGCGGTATTAGGTAACATACTTTGGGGTTGCGACCTGTAATTTGGTGGTAAAGCTACTTTAATGGTCTATTAAAGCAAAAGGGTTGTTGTAATATAGTTTATGGGATAAGAGATTGCATCAGCGGTATATGATACGCCCATCCATTAGTTGAGACGATGCCATTTGGTTTTAGAACAACATGCTGATATATATTAGTTAAACGCATTAAAAAACACAGATTATACATTAAAAACGCAGAATTTTATAAATCAAAAATCTGTCAACACGCATTTGATAACAATCATTAAAAGCCCTTGATAAAGTAGCAATACAGCCACGAAACGTTAGGATAAATATAGATGGGTCCACATTTATTTTATTCTGAGAGCAATACTGCCAAGTACACAAAACATGATAAAGTAAACAAACCTCTTCGAAGGCATCATAGCGGTGACACAGCCTGATTTCATAATTTTTAGATAAATTAAAAAAAACACTGCTAAAACACGTGTCACGTACTTAAAAAACATTCTCTCATTTCGCCTCTGTCTTGCCATAAAACCGGTGGCACGAGGCGTGGATTAGAAACTCGTCGGGTCAAATATTTTTTAGTCGTTCACAAAAGGGTTTATTTACTTTATCATTATTTGTGTAGTTTGCGGTATCACTTTTAGATTGAATTAAATGTGGACCCATCTATACAATAGTTATTTTATTTGCCCGTCCTCATCCGGCTATACTACTCAAATTGTTTTTAAAAAAGGGTACTATTTACTCTAATACAAAAATTAAACAATAAAAAACACAAAAAACTATCAAATCAAAACACCGAAAATTTTTAATTCAAAGCCCAATAAAAAATTAAATACTGAAGATATAATTTTAACTCAATAATTTTTTTATACCAAATTTTATTGGTTAATAAGATTCACTTATTTACTTTTTGTTTAAAAAAATTACAGCTTGCAGGGCAAAAAAGTGTTAAAAACTCGGGTATTCATGCTATTTAGACGGAAAAATTAAAAAACCATGGAGGAGAACCTCCTAAAATTAACAGTTAAAAGCGCAGCTCACCGCTTTTAACTGGACCTTTGTTTGGGCATCCTTTAAGATATTTTTGGGTGAGAGCGAAAACATTTTTTGACCTAAAACTAAATGATAATACTACTACACTAGTGCAGAAAAGTGACACTTCTCAAACTAATGCGTGCGAAAAAGTGCTGCTTTCCACACGTTAGTAGAAAAAATAAATTTACCAAAAATACCCATTTTAAACGAATAATTTATATTTTTAAGCATATAATTGTAAATACGTTTATCTTTTAATTCCCTCCTGATTGTTTTAATTGTTTCTGTTAACTATTTCTACCTGGCTCCCGTGGGAATCCCCCTTTTCTTTTCTACTTTCATCTGAAAGTTGCATATTATTACACTTCGATTTCTCGTTTCCGACCACAGTCCTCGTAAAAAATATAGAATACCTCATGGTTTTTAAAATGACCGTTTATGCTTTGTCAATTGTTTAGTAACTTTTATTTCGCGATATTGGGAACAGTCACTTACTTCTGTTGGCAACATCGTTTGAGTGCTGCAATGACGTTTATCAGGTGATCACGGGTTCTGACATAAATACACTGCCCTCATAAAAAATATAACTACTGGTTTCCTAAAATGGCTAATATTGTCAATTGTTTAGTAACTTTTATTTTGCGATGTTTTAAACAGTCACTTACTTCTGTTCGTTAAATTCTTTAAGTGCTGCAACCGGCCAATGATGAGTGAATAAACGAGACGGCCATATTGAAAAATATATTGGCGTGACAAGTAACAATGTTACCAACAGTAGTAGCTGCTAGTAAAGAAAATAAAGTTACTAGTGAATTGTTCACGCACGATTCGCCGTTTTATTTTCCAGACTTAAATACGGAGTAGGTATTCTAGTTGTTTTATGAGTCGTGTGTTTTCGACGCGGTAAAGACGATTGCTTTGTGCTCGAGGTTTAAGTGAAGATTGCAAGAACAGTTTTTTTTTCGTTTAAATTATGACAATTTAAATTAAATGCGTGTGATATAAAAAATGTGTTGAAATGTCCATTATATTTAGTAACGATATAAGTTTTATATGAATAATAAAGTTGCGTCATTTTAAATGCAACATGGCCGAACACCTAAGATGGCGGACTAGTTATTTTTGTGTAATGAGGTTATATGTTGATATTAAAAGTTTTAAAGAAAAGTTTATTTAATTTTTTAAGTACATTTTATTAAAAGCTTGTTTTAAAAAAGTATTTTTACTTTAAAATTATTTAAGCATAGAATTGTAAATACGTTTATTTTCTGATTCCTTTTGATTGCTTTGATTGTTTCTGTTTCCTATTTCACCTGGCTCCCGTAGGAATCCCGCGATTCTTTTTCTACTTTCATCTGGAATTTGCATATTATTACACTTCGGTTTCTCGTTTCCGACGCGGTAAAAGACGATTGCTTTGTGCCTGAGGTGTTTTACGAATCAGAATGGACTTGTTAATATTAAATGAAGATTGCGACGAATTTTTTTCCGTTTTAAATGGTATGATTTAAAATAAATGCGTACGATAAAAAAATTGTTAAATTGTCAATTATAGTTTTTAAGGATACAGGGTCCCTGGTCCCCACATGAAACTGTTGCAATCCATTTCCCAAAAAGTAGACTTTAGAAAATTTTGAAAATTGGATTCACGGAACAATACCTAGGTCGTAAAATAATCGTCAGGGTCAACAATACATGTTTAATTACTAAACAAACGAGTTGAAGTTTTATATACAGGGCGGCCCACCATATTCGACACGGTCTGTAGCTGGATAATCATGGGGTTTTAAAAGAAATTAAATACTGGAACATGTACAGGTCGGATAAGACCACAGTATAAAATTATTTTAGTCCATACAGGATGTCTCAAAAAAGTGTGACGTATCAAAGTTATATTTTTTTAATGGAACATCCTATATTTTATGACGGTTTTAGATTCTACTTTAAAAATTAACTCAAGTTTGTTTATAGTACTGAGTGTCTAATATTATTCGTTTTTGTGATATTTGATTTTTTGAAAAATGCAGAGGTAAAATTAAATTGATTTTACTTTAACACTTTAAACTTTAAAATGTGTAACAAGATTAGAAAAAGTCTGCCATATCATACGTAGGTCAAATCAAGATCAAATATTGTACAGGGTGATCAAAAAATAATTTCAATTTTTCAGAAAATCAAATAGCCATATCTCTCTTATTTTAAATGGAACATCCTATATTTTTTACGTCACATGATGACAAATAAAATACTCTTTCAAATGGTGTATAGGTTGCCTATACCTATCTTTTGTGCTTTTTAGTAAAATCTGTTTTTACAAATTTTTAGTCCAAATGTTTATTTAAATTAAAGTTGGCTGTGACATAGCAGCCATTAATATTTTCTTAAGAAAATAACAACGACCATTTATTGATTACTAGTGTTTTAGTCAGTTTAAAAGAAATTTCGATGATTTTAAATTAAAACCCTTCTTCTACAACAACAAGATGATATAATACTGGTAGGATGTGAAAAAATGGTTTACTTTAGTCTAGAGTTAATCCTGAAAAATATTCCAGGAAAAACCATCTGATAACCTTAATAGTTGCTTTAAAAAATTTGACACAATGATTATGGATAATGGAAGAAACGAGTTATAAGTCACAGAATGTCGTCATAACTGACCAGAAGCGTTATTAGGATTGTTTAAAAACACAAGTTTTATTATTACCACATTCAGCTGAAATAAGTGTAAATGGAAGTAGCATTATAAGCAACAAATTATTTTTTTCTGTGAATTTTAAAAATTGTGGCAGATATTACAAAATCTTTTGTGCTTTTTTTCCAACAAATTTACATTTTGCAATAACGGCTTAGTAAATAGGCATAGCTATATCACAGCTTACTTACATTTAAATAGACATTTGGAAAATAAATATGTTAAAACGGAATTTACTTAAAAGTATAAAAGATAGGTATAGGCAACCTATACACCATTTAAAAGAGCATTTGGTTTGTTATCATGTAGTGTAGAAAAATACAGGGTGTTCCATTTAAAATAAGAGAGATATTGCTATTTGACTTTCTAAAAAATTGAAATTATTTTTGATCACCCTGTATAATCTATGATCTCGATATGACCTACGTATGATATGGCAGACTTTTTCTAATCTTGTAATAAATTTTAAAGTTTAAGGAGTTTATATTGTTAAAATAAAATTAATTCAATTGCACCCCTGCATTTTGAAAAAAAATCAAATATCACAAAAACGAATAAAATTAGACACTTGTATCTATTAACAAACTTAAATTATTTTTTTATGTAGAATCTAAAACCATCATAAAATATAGGGTGTTCCATTTAAAAAAATATAACTTTAATACGTCACACTTTTTGAGACATCCTGTATAGAGTAAAATAATTTTATACTATGGCCTTATCCGACCTGTATATGTTCCAGTATTTACTTTTTTTAAAAACCTCATGGTTATCCAGCTACAGACCGTGTCGAATATGGTGGGCCACCCTGTATACACACATTGACCCACCAAGAGGGATTAAAAGAGATTAAGAAAGAATTAGAGGGAATAATGAGAATTAAGTAGTAGAAGTTAATGTTTTAAGTGAAGTTAACTAATAAGTTAAAGTTTTAGTTAGGCCGGTACGGGCTTCTCCTGGTTCGGGGGATGCTCGTACTAAATTCAGTTAGTTTAGTTAAAAATAGTGTTGGGCGATATATTAATAACCGCGATATTTCACCGGTGAATGGAAAATCACTGGCGCTACCAGTGATTTACTTTTTGCAAATACGGTGATCAGTGATCGAAGCGAATACTGCAATCGGCATCGACACGACACGCATTGGATGATCGCTGATGGCGCCGATCGAAATATGGTATATCTATGAATTATTATTTAAAAATAATTTGAAGGAAAACCGTGATTTAGGCTGATATGATATTTATATTGTTTAGACGCGGAGGGTGGCGGGCACCGCCAAGCCATTGGAAAAACTGTTTTCCAAAACCGTGTTAATATTAACCGACCGTAGAAATAAATTAAGTGCAAACAAAGCTGAAACACTTATCTTTCTTAATGCTAATTTTTCATTTTCATTGGGAAAAAATTAAGCTATATTTTGTTTTATTTTTATTTATTTAAAGAATTTAAAATTTTTATTTTTTATTATGCGTTTTCGTTTTGCTTTAAAAACGTTTTTATTTTATATTTATATTTTTTGTAATTGATTATAAGTTAAAAATGTTATAATGGTGTTCGATTAATAAAAAATGTGTATTTTTAATTTTGAAAGTAGGTAATGAATAAACCCTAAAACTTGATATTATTTTTACATAATAATATTGCAATATATCGTATTAAGCTTGTTGTTTTCACACCTTATATAATAATGATTATTTGAGTTACGAGCCCAAAAATTTAGATTTCGTACTATTGCTGTTAATTTAATTTGCAGCATTATATTTATTTTTTAAAATCAATAAATATTATGCTGCATGTCAATGAAGACCGATAAGAGCTGCATAAATAATATATTCGTATTCGTTGCCAGACACCGAGCTGTTTTTATATTTCCATTTTTAGTTAAATATTTATGTATATTCAAGTCACTGCAGTGATTGACATCACTGTTTAAAATCACGGCGATTTAGAAGTCACTGTCGTCGTTTAACCGGTTACGGAAAAATCACCGTATTTCCCAACACTAGTTAAAAACGCCGAAATAGTCCCATACGGTATTTGGTCCCAGTGACGTAAAGTGGTCCCCTGCATTCTTACAAAGATTCTTGATAATTTCCACATCTTTTTTTCATGTTTGACAAAATATAAAGCTTTATACCTTTAACTTTTTTTTCCTATTACTTATTTTTATCAGAATTTTCATGTGCCTAAAACGACTCTAAAAATAAACTGATCTACCCAGTCATTATCCATGTTTACATTATGTCATTGTTATTTTCGACTCAATAAAATAAATCTGTAACTAGATCAATTGAAAATAATTGACCCCATCACAAACAAATATGATCTTATTAGCCTAATGCTCATTTAGGTTCAATTGAATAAAAAAATAAATTACTTAATCAATAACAATAATAAGGCTCAATCTGAATTTACTGTGCTATTAGGATTTTCTAGTGGTTAAAGATTTTTGGGGTCCTTTTTAAAGATGCATTTAAAGATGGGTTCAAATTTAATTCATTCTGAAAGCGATGCCGCCAAGTACACAAAAAATGATAAAGTAAATAAACCCTTTTGTGAACAATGATTTATTGCAGCAAAAATATTTAACCCGACGAGTTTCTAGAACCACGCCACGTGCCACCGGTTTTATAGTAGGCAGAGGCGAAATAAGAGAATGTTTTGTAAGTAGCAATGTATTTTTTATTATTTATCTAAAAATATGTAATCAGGCTCTGTCCGAGGCTATGTGCATTCGAAAAGGTTTGTTTACTTTATCATTTTTTGTGTACTTGGCAACATCACTTTCAGAATGAATTAAATATGGGTCCATCTATACAGAGTAGTTCTTAACCAATACGAATAAAGTCAGGAAATGATGGCTAAGGACTCATTTTGATGAGACGATTCTACCATTGTCATTTGTCACCACTCTCCGAAAACACCCTGTATACTAGATGCTATTGCTCTAAGGGGAGACACTTTGGTAAATAAACATTTTATATTGGAGTAAAAATTAATTATATTTTTCAAGAAACTATACCCAGTTAATTTTTTTTACTCCACAATTATCGTATGCAAGACATTAAGATGCCTCTATATAAAATAATTAAAAAGTAAATTTTACTAAAAGCTAAAAAATAATTCGGTTAGTCCTAGCTACCAGATCGTACCAATCTTCTCATCAATCTGGGGTATTGATCAGACAAATAATATAATCGTTGGCAGTAAATGTTCTGATAAAAACTTCAAGTCCCCAACAATTTTAATATTTGTTTGATTAACACCTCAGATTGATGAGAAGATGGGTGTGATCGAGTAGCTAGGACTAATACATTTTTTAGCTTTTAGTACAATAAAACCGTTTAACATATTTTTTTAAATAATTTAGTTTCAAGTTTCTAGTTTTGTTGTTGGTTGATACTTTTCATTCCACTGAATTTATTTGGTGCCTCACTATAACTAAGCAGAACTAATCTACATTGAGGTAGTTGTAAAAATATCTAATTCGCCATTTTGTGGCGGTGGTCATCTTCAATTTTTTATTTTTTCATAGTGAGCTCTATTTTACCAAGCAACCCCCTTCATTTGATACCCATGTTGAGGTTCTAGTAAAGTAATATAAATGTTTTTAAAGTGCTCCTCTAAAGTTCAATAATATCTAGTATATATTTCGTGTGAGTTCTCTGTCTCAGCTTTTAAATAAAATAATTTAAATATCCGAGCTTGCTGAAACTACTTAAGTGGTAAACAACCAAGAGGAAGAATATGGGGATAGAGAATGAGTCCAGGGCTCCCTCCGAATACCCCGATATAGCTGATATTTTTTAACATAAAACATAGAAGAACGGGGGTTTAAAGGTGAAAATCAACTATTGTATGCCAATCTAGCCAGAGACAAGAATGAGACGAGCAACTAAATGTAAATAAATTATCCGAGAGAGAGATAGCTGCTGGGCCTTCCTTGTCTGTCTTCAAGGAAGGCAAACGCAGATGGCGCGTGAGTCGACTTTATCGTTTGTCCGCCAAATTCAAATTATATAGCTGTGCTATTTTTGCCCTTAATATTAGGTACTTGTTTTTGTTTCCTATTAATATAAAATATTGGGGTTTAGTTCAATAATTACACACACCTTATTAAAAATGTCATTTATTTGGTTTTTATAAAGATTTTTTCTTACAGATAACCATGTCAATATTACCTTAAATTATCTGTTGAAAAGCACAAATTTATATACACTGTGGTCACTAATAAAAGTCAATATTCAAAGTCCAATTAAAGGTAAAAAACCACGAAACACACAATAAATCACAGAAAATGTAAACAAACTGTCCAAACAAATCGGCTATTGAAAAATTTCAAACACAAATATCGAATAACATTTCGGCGTGACAAGTTAAAAATATTCGATTCATGGTATATTTTCTTTCTCTTAATTAGATGCGAGCCTAAAAGGACATTAAAGTTTACATGCAGAAATTGTAAACAACTTGGCAACCAGGGCAAAGCGATGATTGCTCCATCTACGATAGCCTGCCATGATGAAAGACAAAGACATATTTATTGGAACTTGCGTTAAACCAGAAAGAGATAAATACAATGGACAAATTGTTAGGACCAGTTACTCGTCTCAATAGCCTAGTTTACACCGGAAGAACCAAATTTTTAGTTCGAGGTCTAAATTATGTCACGCGTACTTTATTCACGGTGTAAACACTTGAGTATTAAAATTTGCTACTCCAATTCAGTCCTTCTCAAATGGGGGTGACCAAATATGATTTTCCTTGGTGTAAACACGTCGGACTTTTTTAGTGGATCAAAATGAGATCCTTGATCTTTGACAGTGCGCATTTCGATGAAAAAGAAGTTGAATTTCGGTCTTAACCTAATAATTTTGTTGTTTGTTTATATTTTTAAAATTTTGTTGATATTTAACCAAAACTGTTTGCGTATTCTTTTTTCATATGGAATTTAAAAGCGATACAGTTTTAAAAGATAAAAAACGAGGTTAGGTTCTGGTCATATACTCAGCTGTCATTTTGGTACTAGGATTAAACGTGAATTAAATTGATCCATAAACTAAGTTGGTGTAAACACTAGTGAACTAACAAAAATAAGTCCTTGGTTTGGTCCACGAATCTAATTGGTCCTCGCGGTGTAAACTAGGCTATTGTTGTCTCTGATAAAACTACCTGATTTTGTTAGCCCATTTTTATAATCGAACTTCAAATAAACATCAACTTAATAAAACCCCTTAAAATACCGCAATCACTTATCTACCACCATAATCAAAACCTTAAAAAAGTTTATACCATGCGGGAACGAATTTAACTCTAGTTAACTTTATGATATAGGTAGTTAAAAGCAGCTGAAAAACAATAACTAATAATTAAATTGATGAAGGACCGTTAAAAAGAGTCCCTGAAGAGTGTTTGATTGGGAGCCATAAAAATAATATCAATTAGTGTCATTCGCTGTGTATTGTTTTTTATTTTCTCACATTTTTTTTTATGACGACTTTAGCCCTTATGGGTTTTATTAAAGGTTTTATTGCTAATAAACATTGCCGTATACAGGGTGTTTGGAAAATTCGTGTACACAATTTTTTGGGATATTTCTGATGTTAAAATAGGTCGATAAAAGCTGACTTACAGCTTTTTGATTGGGAAAACAAGCTACAGTATATTAGGTGGAAACATATGCTATCCAATCGTCATAAGTTTATGTTTAGAGAATGGGTTTATTCCAACCACAACATACAATTTTTTCAGAGAGGTTGCTCTCTGCCGTGTTTGAACTTTCTAACGTAAAAATGTCTATGTATCATATTTCGTACGTTCGTAAGTTTTTAAGGCTTAAGACAAGAAAAACTCCGATTCACTGATACGCTTGTCGACGGTATCGTTAAAATTAGCAAAAAAAGTTTATACGTCTCGGTAAAAATGTCTTTATTTGCGCCAACTTGTTTCATTAACTGCTGCAATGAAATATTTTTATAACTTTCATCAGCAAATATTAGGCCAAGTTTATTTTTAAGCCGCTGATTTTTTGGAAATGATTCGCATATGTTTGAAAAGAATCAGTGGAAAAAGTTTGGTTATACTGGCCAACTTTGCAGTATCAGCAAGACAAAAAAGTGTAGTTTGTAACAATCTTTGAATCTTACTTTCATTTCCATCAAGATATAATCTAATATTTCATAGAGAAGTGCTCTGTACTGTCCTTTAATTTCTTCCTGTAAAAAATCACTGTCGCGAATAATTCTCAAAAGGAAACAATCGAAATAATACGTGAAAACCAACAAAACAACCCAGACCTATATTATCTGCCCAAAATTATCTGTTTAAGGCTAGCGATTTACCAAGCAACACACCTGATACTCTCACCCGCGATTCTGGCCGCTGACAAGTTTAGCGTTGTCATGGCAACGGAGCGTCAAAGCATAAACAAAAACCCACATGAGGTGTATACTTCGGTCCGTTTTATATTTGCAATACACTTGCTGATCGCGGATTGCGATGTCGCGTTGCCGAAAGTGGAGGAAAGCGACTCGCGCCAGCGGTTAATTTATATGCTAGATTTTCCATGGCGAATTTTACAAATAAGGATTAGAAATGAGAAAAATAAATTAAATAATGGTAATATGTTTTTTTATGTTTTAGGTATTATTTATTTTTGGTGAAGTGGCACTTCACTTACTACACCTGAATAGCGCTACTGCAGCAAACGGAAACAGAAACTTCATTCTATATATCCAGCTTCAAAGTCGCGATGGTATACCAAGCCATTTATAAAAATATGAGCGTAATATTTCAATAGGGCAAGGACTTTTGCGCCACTTTCGTATTGCTTCGTATGCTCGAAAAAAACTTCAGTAATAATTGGTGGTGATATGAATTAATAATGTCAGAAATCGTAAAATTGTATAATAACACCGTCTATTTCATATTCAACGAAACATAAAAGGATCGCTCCGGGATATCAGAGAGATATCAGAGCCATATTATTCAAATAAGTATTTTCAATTTTCTCGACGATAACCGTCAGAATGTGGCAAGCAATCTCCCCAAAAGATTTGAACTGGAGAATTAAAGAGCGTAGGCAATATCATCTTTGTCGGTTGAAAATTCAGTCAATCCAGAGCCGAAAACCGATTCCATGTCTCTGGGGCGCCGTTCTCGGCATGGTGGTTGGAATTGCGGCCCCTTTTGCATTGCAAATGCCGACTGGCAGATCGCAAATCGACGCCGCTCTAATTCTGAGCCCGTTGTTTTTCCTTTAAAATGGCGATTTTCCGGTTGCAAATTGAAAATTGGACTGTTATGAGATTGTTCTTAATAAAATGTTTTTGCTTTGTCTTGATAAAAGAAGGAACAAGAAGTTACAAAATATGGTTTTAAAAATAAGGTTTTTAATTTGTTTTAAACAGCTCTTTATTTTAAAAATAATGACTTTGGATTATATCTAAATTTTATTAACTTTCTGGCAACTTGGAGTGCCTAGGCCAATAATGAAATGGCCTTTATGATAAGAACCCTTTGAAAACCTTTTAGGGAGGTTCCTTTTGACGAGTCTACCACAAATATTCATACGGTCATAAAAGGAAGCGGCGCTTTAACCTGGTATGTCAATGTCAAATATTTCGGGTGTCGGACTGGGCAAACGCATCACTTTTTGTCGATCAAGTTTACCACAATGTTTTTTATGCAATTTTTAAACATTGTGCCCATTGTGCTAAAAATCGTAAGGGTTACAGTCACGAAACCCGTCTAGTCCGACCCTTGATTAGTGGCAAAAATGGGCATAAATCTTTTTCCCCTGGCTCTTAATATGTTTTAAATACAGAGTGATAGAGATTCAGTACCGAGTTAGACTTCCCTACTATGGTCTTTCAACTAAACTCTGTACTTGGCTCTCTAGTTATCTATCTGATGGACGTATATTATTGTGGACGGCCATTCTTCAAGCTTTCACCAAGTTAATGCTGGGGCTCAGTTCTGGCACCAACATTGTTTCTTCTTCACATCAACGACCTCCTCTCGTCCACAACTAATTCCATTCATAGTTTCGCCGACGATAGTACCCTTCACTCCAGTTTTCAGGTTTCTAAACCCATCACTAAACCTGACTTGGAAAACAAACGCAGAGCGATGCAGATATCTTTTCGCAGGATCTTAATTTAATATTGCATGGGGGCGCCAAAAATCTCGTTCATTTTAATGTATCCAAAACACAATCATGTTCCTTGTCGCGAAAAGAGTCATCAAATAGTTATCCTCTACTTATGAGCGGCTAAGTTTTACAGAGCAAAGACACCTTCAATCTTGTGGGCGTCACATTTGAAAGTAACCTTAAATGGCATAAAAACATTGTATCTATAGCCACGGCAGCTTCAAAAAGCTTAGATTTTTTTTTTTCGAGCCAAAAGTATTTTCCCCTTCTAATTTATACATTTTGTATGTGTCTCAAATCTGACCTTCCTTAGAATACTGTTCTCATATCTGGGGCATGGCGTCTCCTACAACCCTAAGCATTCTTGATTCCATTGAAAGAAGAGCTATTCGTCTCATTAATTATCCTTTACTTACAGAAAGGCTTCCCTCTCTTGGACATCGTCGGGCTGTGGGGGATTTATCGCTTTTATAGATACTTCCACGGCTTTTGCTCCTCCTAGTTCCTCCACTTACGGCTCCCAACAGAGAAACTCGTGGCTCAGCGCGTATTCATCCCTATAAGGTCCAACTGGACAAGCCCCGAACTTCCCATTTTTTCGTTTTTTTTCCCTAGAGTTTTTAGAATGTCGAACCTGCTGCCCGCGGAGGTCTTTCCTTCCCCCAAATCTTTAAGTATTTAAGTCC
The DNA here is from genome assembly GCA_014170235.1 of Listronotus bonariensis. Classification (NCBI taxonomy): domain Eukaryota; kingdom Metazoa; phylum Arthropoda; class Insecta; order Coleoptera; family Curculionidae; genus Listronotus; species Listronotus bonariensis. The sequence continues at coordinate 172,671 of JACEGR010000149.1, read as the reverse complement.
CGTGTCAACAAACTCCCTCTTACCTCGCTTAAGACACCCACGGTACGTTAGTATTTAGGCTTTTAGCCTTCGTGGCTTGTCCAAAGATAAAAAAAAACTATAATTAAACTAACCAATTGTTTAAGGCATCACGTTTTAGGGACACCATGAAGAGCACAAAGAAACCAAATTGTTTAAAAATCCGCAAAATGCATTTTGTGTGTATTTTATACACGTGACGACTTTTCGTTTTTTTTGGTAGTCAGAAATTTTCACAATAATTTTTCTTTAGAAATCCACTTGGCCCCCTCTAAAAATGCAAAGAGCTCACGTACCTTTGATAGGGGAGCCCACAGGGCACCATATAGTCTTAATTTGGCACTGTACAGAATGTTGTTAAGAAAATTTAAAGACAGATTCTACTATTAAAAATATAAAAAAAAGTTTATATATATACATGGGTCTGAAAATTCATCGTTCTCTAGATACAGGGTGTTAAACTTGTAAAAAATATTTTCTTTAAATATCATTTACCAAATTTTCTTTAAATTGGGCAATGTTATTTATGGCTGTAAAAGGGTAATTTACCACTATCTTAATTGCATTTAAGTCCAGTGGCGGCTCGAGCGGCAACTGGATAGGAATACTGACAAAAAACGATACGCCACTGACTGTGTAAATGTGTGTAAAACTTTTGTGCTTTCTTTAGATTAGGCAAACAAAAATACAGATTTTGTGTCTCTATTATATCTTGTTTGGTATTTAAAGAAAATCCATTTAATTACATATTTTTAGATCATAAAAGAAGCATTGCGATTTCTTTTAAAGGTTAGGTTTTTATCAAAGTCGGTCTATATAAGGTCACGACATTCGGCCATATTGCTTTGACGTGTTATGACGTCTCATCTCCTATTTTTCGGCTATGTTGTTCAGTGCCGGAGATATACAGTTTATTGTATTATTAGTACAACCGTTTACACAACAGTTTTTAATTGTTATTAAGTTGTAAATTCTTTTACTTTAAATAAAAACATTTAGAATTACATCCTTCAACAAATATCACTTCCAAAACATTGCAAAATAAAATGCGCAAATTCTAGACGCCACTGGATTGATCATCAGCTTTGATTTTACCCAGTCTTGCCAACTATTCTCTGTGGAGTGCCCTTCCTTGCGTCCCTCGACCTCGAACCGCCTAAAAGTTAAGGATATGTCGCAACCGTATAAATATAAACTAACCTTGCGTTTTTATAACTTTTTAGTAGCAATATGTAACAAAGGCAATAAATACTGGTAACTCTCTAGAAGGTAGGAGCCACTCCGATTTTGTATACGGGGTTTTTTGGGGCCGTGATCACGAATCTGAAAGATTTTTTCGAAAACGTTTGGATCTCGGAATATTCGTCATTAGAGTTGAAATTCAAAATTTCCTTAGTTTTAGGGTAGGGCGGGGCTAGTAAAGCAAAGAGGTAAGTTGGGCAATCAAAATATCTCAAAAACTACCGACCGCACGCGAAAGCATCAAATAGCATAAAGAAGGGGTTGCGCAAGGAAACTCATTGTGCGACCACTAGTGGTAACGCGGCAATCGAGAAAAGTATCCGTGCGCATTGTTTATTTTGTGATTAAAAAGTAAAATATTTGCAAGCCGGAAAATTTTATCTGTGATAGTTAAATGTATTCCGTTCTCAATCAGGTAAGTGTTAATCTTAAGTAAATTTATTGCAGTTTAATTATGTATAAAGAGTTTGGATATAATTCTAACCGGTTTTCCAATAAATTTACTTTTCCTTTAAAATTTCAGGTTGGGGTTAGTTGAGCTACAGTTGCCCAACTAACCCCACGGTTTTAAGTATAAAATGTTTATTTTTTATTTTTTGGGATACGGACTTATAACAGTAAGACTACTAGAGTCTCCTCAGGATTTAAAAAAGGCTGCAACCCGAACTTTGTACAAGCAACAAAGAAAACGACCTGACCTCTCTAACTTATAAATTTTCTCTGGATATAGTTTGACCATACCCAAGAAAAGGAGCCAAATCAAACAAAAGATAGAGAAAAGCTGCAATTTTAACAGATACAGAAGGCATTACAAGAGAAGCAAAATAAAACTGCCTTAAAAGTTTAAAAACGAAGATGAATTGATAGGTATTAAATTCAATAGTTCAAGCTAGACAAGTTGCTGTTTTATTAATGAGATTTGTTGTAAGATTATAAATATAAAAAGCAAATTGTCAAAATGTATTTTTATTGTTAACGTATCTAACGTTCAAGCCATGATTTGACTATACTTTCTAAGTGCTCCACTCACTCAGCCCTATACCCTGGCTCAACTTACCTCACCTATGGGATACGTTGAGCATACTTGACTATCTACATTAAAATAGATGTAGCTCCTAAATTTGACTTATTAGAAAGGAATTACTATGGACACTATTAATAAGGGATACATTGCTTATTCATCAGTATGCATTATAAGCCATTAAGACTTATTTTTGAGGAGCTATAACCGATCAAGTGAAAAATTGCTCAACTAGCCCCGCCCTACCCTACTATATTTCGCCTTCTTTTTGCACAAAATTCTTGATATAACACTAAATTGGTACCCAATATTAACATCTTTGAAAAATCTCTTTTAGTTATTTTACACGTTTTTTCATTAAATTCCAAATCTTCTACTCCTGCAACATAGGTGTATGCTGCAACCATGCATACACCTATGTTTATATGTAAATGATTGCAGACATGGCGACTTGATTTAAAGTAAACTTTTTATAATTATAAAGAAAGGCATAAAATCAATACAAAACATGTTTTTAAAAGGTTTTTAATGTAAAATGAAATATTGTGTGACAATTTAGTGTTATATCAGAAATTTTGTGCAAAAGAAGGAGAAATATAGTACAAATAAGAAGAGTTTAAATTTCATCTTTGATGACGAATATTTCGGGATTATACGTTTCAAAAAAAATAAAAAAATTGTGATCAGCGCTCCAAAAAACCCCGTTTACCAAATTTCGACAAAATCGGAGTTGCTTCCACTTTCTATAAACAATTACCCAAATACTTATTTAAATAAGGTTTAGTCAGAGACAACAATGAGACGAGTAACTGGTCCTAACAATTTGTCCATTTTATTTATCTCTTTCTGGTTTAACACAAGTTACAATAAATATGTCTTTGTTTTTCGTCATGGCAGGCTATCGTAGATGGAGCAATCATCGCTTTGCTCTGGTTGCCAAGTTGTTTACAATTTCTGCATGTAAACTTTAATGTCCTTTTTTGGCTCACATCTAATTAAGAGAAAGAAAATATACCATGAATCGAATATTTTTAACTTGACAAACTTTGCCGCAGGCAGTCACGCCGAATTGTTATTCGATATTTGTGTTTGATATTTTTCAATGGCCGATTTGTTTGGACAGTTTGTTTACATTTTCTGTGATTTATTGTGAGTTTCGTGTTTTTTTTACCTTTAATTGGACTTTGAATATTGACTTTTATTAGTGATCACAGTGTATAGATTAAATTTGTGCTTTTCATCAGATAATTTAAGGTAATATTGACATGGTTATCTGTAAGAAAAATCTTTATGAAAACCAAATAAATGACATTTTTAATTAGGTGTGTGTAATTATTGAACTAAACCCCAATATTTTATATTAATAGGAAACAAAACAAGTAGCTAACATTAAGGGCAAAAATAGCACAGCAATATAATTTGAATTTGGCGGGCAAACGATAAAGTCGATTCACGCGCCATCTGCGTTCACCTTCCTTGAAGACAGACAAGGAAGGCCCAGCTGCTATCTCTCTCTCGGATAATTTATTTACATTTAGTTGCTCGTCTCATTCTTGTCTCTGGTTTAGTATATTTAGTCTAATAATTTTTACCAATAGTGTCTTCAAGATTTTTCAGTTTTGGTTTAACACCCCCTATCTTAAAAATAAAAAATTTGCGGACCCATGTTTATGTAAACTTTATATTTTTGATGTAAAATTGTTTTTTTATAACATTCTGTAAAACCCTGTATAAATTTAACACGAAATTTAAATATAAAAAGCAAATTCTTTTAGATTTTTTTTTATTTAGAACATATTAAGATTGCAAATATAAAATTTTAGGTAAGTCATCGATATAAACTTAATGTCAAAACTTTACACAAGAAAAGCTCTTATACTGAATGAAAAATTAGTCTAGCCTGAAAAAGCTTTTGGTTTGTACCGAGCTTGAACTTTCTATGACCGGACTTCGTAATCAAGTAAGCTGTGCCAGATTCTAAAAACATCTGAGTCTTTAACGTAGGAATGTGTTGTATGGAATTCTCGTAAAAAAGTTTAGCTAATATCAGAGTTGGGTCGAATACTGAAAATTGGTATTCGAATACGAATACAAATGCCCAATATTTGAATACTTCGAAGAAAAAGGGTAATTTTCTAGAAACCTGCGGCAACTCCGATTTTGACGAAATTTGGTATACGGGGGTTTTTGAGGCGCTGATCACGAATCTAAAGAATTTTTGGCGGAAACGTTTCGTTCTTAGGATATTCATCATCAGACTTGAATTTTAAACTAATCCTATTTTTACAATATTCCCCTTCTTTTTGCACACAATTCTTGAGTTAAAGCTGAAAAGTGACTATATATATTTGATTTTTACCGTTTAAAACCCCATTTTTTTACGTATTTTACATTATTTTTGCATTAAATTGCATAGCTATACTTTGAATCATTTCAATCCCAGTGTGCCATGAAGCCCTATGTGTATGTTTGGTTGCCGCATTATCAAAGAACAGCCACGCAATTTAATTCAAAAATAATGTAAAAAACGTAGAAAAACGGGGTTTTAAAGGTGAAAATCAAATATTTTGTGACACTTTAGCTTTAAATCAAGAATTGTGTGCAAAAGAAGGGAGAATATAGTGAAAATAAGCTTAGTTCAAATTTGAACTTTGATGATAAATATCTCGAGAACGAAATTTTTCCGTTAAAAAAATATTTCAGATTCGTGATCAGCACCCCAAAAAAATCAATTTCGTTTAAATCGGAGTTGCCGCAGGTTTCTAGAAAATTATCAAAAAAGTATTCGAATACCAGAATGTGTAAGCAGTATTCAAATACCCAAATTGTCAAGAGTAGAATACCAAAGGGAACAGAAAGTAGGAAAAATGAGGTGAAGACCTTTTTTCTTGCTGTTCAAATTTTTAATCATCGGTTTTTTTCTTTTCTAGTATTCAAATCTTTTTTCCAGTATTCGAATACCAATATAAATACCAAATACCAAAAAAGAACTTTTGTTTGAAATATCCAAAAAAAAAATCTTTATCAAAGTGTATATAATATGTGTATGTATAATATTTTGTATGGGCTCTATGTTTTACTTTTTAAAGTAAAAAAATAAAAATACTTGGGACGGCCTTAAAAAGACAAGTCCCAAACCCAGCCGCTACCGCCACTAAAGGTTTTACTCCCAAACTTTGTTAAAAGAGATGTCCTCCTCTTCGACTGTTAACAGTGTGTCCGTAATTGGTAGGAAATGTATTGGGATATTGGAAACTAGAAGAGATAAAAAGATGGTTAAAAAAGAAAGTTGTGGGCCATACAATCGTTAATCTAATGTAGTTTTGTTGACGGCTGTATCCTGTTTGGTTTTTGAGTTATTTTGATAAAACTGAAAGTGTGCATTTTTAAAAAAGTGCTGTAAGTTTAAAATTTTAAATAACTTTTGAAATCTGTAAGAACATTATTAGGAGAATTTTTAAAAGCAAAGTATTTCTGTTTTTAGATTCTAATTTTAACGTTTCGGTTTTCAGATACCATCATCAACTTTTGTTTTTGTTATGGCGGTCGTTTTGTTTTTTTGCACGTTTTTAAAGAACGTTTTTTGTTTATTAGGATGATGTACACCACTTCAAAGTTGGGTAGTATTCGAATACTCGGTATTTTAAATACTATTCAGAATATATTTGTGCGCTATTCGAATACTATTCGAATAGATTTATGTGTTTGGTATTCGGTATTCGACGGAATACTTTTTGTTCAGTATTCGGTATTCTTTATTCTGAATATTGTTTTTGAATATTCTGGTATTCGAATACTGGTATTCGAGTATTAGTATTCGAATACCGGTATTCGAATACTGATATTCAAATACCTATATTCTGGTATTCAAATCCTAAATTAAAATACTGTTTGCTTATTTTATGAATATTACGTTACTTTTTATGCATCTTAAGCGGGTTAAAACATGTTCGCGGTGGTTTTGCCGACGACGGGGTAAAATTTGATATAATTCATATATGTATACCATCATTTGCAAACTAACAGTTTAGAAACTTTTACAAATTAAAAAAAATGTAATTCAATATATTTTTTAAATCTTGATCTGTTGTTTCTATGACCCTAATAGGTAAGTAATTTTTAACAGATATATATTTATTTTTGCAAACAAAAATATATCTAAATTAATTATTTTAACTTCTTTGGGGTTTTGCTATTAAAAAACAAGTAACTTGGTACAACATATAAAAAGTGACATTGCAAACTATGTTTTCTATGTATTAGGTTAGATTAATATATATTTATCTCCATTTTACACAAAAGGGATGTGATTAATAAATTTTATTATGTCAGTTTAAATCATGACTATCTGGTAAACCGTAGATAGTATGTACATATATTCCCATTCTAAAAGTGAAGTCAATAGTTTTAAAAAAAAAAGTTATTTTTGGAAAATTTGGAAGAACAGGGTACGTCACTGCATTTTTGTTATGGAAAAACGTAGAAAAATAAGAATGAGTTGCTTTTTCAAGAGAAAGGAGGTTTTTGCTCTTCAGTATTCATGAATACCCAATCGTGGTATTCATGAATACCGAGTATTCGAATACTTTTTTTGTAGGTATTTGAAAATATTCGGTATTCAAATAAATTTTTTACGGTATTCGTATTCGTATTCGAATACCAAATTTCAGTATTCGAACCAACTCTGCAACACTTTATAGAAATTTTTAATTTTTGTGCCAAAAATCGTTAAAATTAATTTTTTGCCTGAGTAGTCCATGCCATGACTGCGAAAGTCATTAGCTTTTGAAACAATTGCCATTTAATTTCTAATAAGGACCTATGTTGGAAAAGATAATGCAAGTTAATTTTTAATTTTTATAAAATTGTGTACTCAAACAAAGATGGATACTTACCTTGCGTGTATCGGCAAATTAAAATATGCGTTAGTAATATCAGGCTGTAAAATTTCCACCAGATATGGGAATATGTGCTTAAAAACAGATTTTTTTAAATTTTATTGCTCATAAAAAATAAGATACCATACAAAGCCAAATTCATCGTGTTTTTAATTTGGCACAAACACAATTGAAATACCAAATTTTACTTACATAATAATCTGTGAAAAAACAATGGTCTTTACACTTATTACCAACCTTTATGAATTATAGCATGTTTTTTGTCATTTTTTATTCCTTATTTTACAATTATCATAGGGCTCAAAAAATTGAACTCTCATTGCAGCTTATGTAAATGTAAATTTAAGATAACCAGCATTTGTTTTTTTAAATGTTTGTATTTAATTTTTATATTTTTTTGGGTTTTTAGATTGGTTAAAAGAATAAGTGTAAATACCATTGTTTTTTGACACAAAAATTAAAAATTTCTATAAAATGTTATATATCAAAACAAAATGGTCGCCGTAAGAAGAAAAAATGTTAATGGTATCTCAAAACTAAAACTTTGAAATTAAAATCTGAGAACAGAAACGCATTACTTTTTGAAAGTTGTTCCAATGATGTTTTTAAAGATTTCAAAAATTATTTAAAATAAAAAAGTTATAGCTCTTTTTTTAAAATACACATTTTTAGTTTTTTCAAAATAACTCAAAATCCAAACAAGCTACAGCCGTCATTAAAACGGCATTAGAATAACGGTTAAATGGCCCACAACTTTTCTCATTTAACTATCTTTCTATCTTTTATAGTTTCCAATATCCCAATACATTTCCTACCAATTTTGGGCACACTGTATATTTTTATTTATGTATACCAACTACTCCCGCAGTTTTGAAGCGATTTTTGTTTTTTATTTAAAAGAGAACACTTTCCCGGTGGTTTCATTGGAACCAAGTCAGGACCTAGTGGTGGAAAATCGATAGAAAACCTCAAATTTTAAAGGCACGTATAGGGTGGCTTCTTTTCCCAAAATAAAGTTAAAGTATTACTGCATACGGATTCTCGATAAACAAAAATATCGCACATGCCTAAACCAAACCCGACGATATGGAGACGCAGGTGCTCCGAATTCGAGCTTTTATCCAGAGTGCAATCTGAAAGTTGGCGAAGTCCACTTTTGTTAAATCAGCAGAGAGCTTTAATCTTTTGTAATGCAGGTAATTTGATTTGTTTTTCTATTTATGAGGACGGAGCTTTTATTTTGATAGGAACGTTGGGAGAAAACATGTGATGATTTGATTAAAATCCTTTCTGTCTTTTATAGCGACTTCTTGTCGATAAACCAATTCGTTTGTAATCTAATCGAGTGGGACCAATAAAAGTATTTTAATAATTAAACATATATGCAGATGTGTGTAAGTAAAGAACTAATATGATAAATGTAAAATGTATTCGACAAATCTAAAAAGTCTTTAGTATGTACTTTTAAAGTCCTCACTAGCAATGATAAATAAGAATTTAAAATTACAAATTAGATCCAATATTTGAAATACATGTATAACGAGCGTGTGATTTTATGAAAAACGCTCCAAGATATCGCTTTCAATAAGGTATTGCTTTTTAGTACAAAAATCATAAAAGAATTAAACGGTCAAAGCCAAATATCAAATTTGTTACCTGTGTTAAAAATGCATACATTAAATTTTAAAAAATTTGTCGCACCCTGTAAAATTCCGATTTTTTTAATCTTTGGACAAACCACGAAGGCTAAAAGTCAAATACTAACGTACCGTGGGTGTCTTAAGCGAGGTAGGAGGGAGTTTATTGACACGGAAAGCAGCAGGTTCCACATTCTAGAAACTCTAGGGATAAAAGAACGAACAAAGTGGGAAATTTGGGGCTTGTTCACTTGGACCGTATAGGGATGCATATGCGCGGAACCACGAGTTCCTCTCCGTGGGTGGAGGAACTATACTGGACAACTCTTCAGAGCAAAAGGTGTGGAAGTACCTATAAAAAAGCGACAAGTCCCCCACAGCCCGACGATGCAGCGATGGGCAAGAGAGGAAGTCTTTCTGTAAGTGAAGGATCATTAATAAGACGAATAGCTCTTCTTTGAATAGAATCAAGAATGCTTAGGGTTGTGTGGGGGACGCCATGCCCCAGATATGAGAACAATATACTTACTGAATAGCTGGTTACCTATTGCATAATTTAATAAATATACAATTATACGTAGACTAAGAAGAGAGCTGGAACGACTAAGACCTTCCAGGCTCAACGGAGCTGGAACAACTAAGACCTTTCAGGCTCAACGGAGTGGAAATTAACTTTTCAAAAGAGGTCAAATATCTAGGAGTCATCCTTGACCAAAAACTGACCTGGGGACCACACTTAAGCAAAGTCACTTAGAAAGCAAAAACTACCCTGGGTATAGATGCCGAAGACTTTGCGGAAAGAATTGGGGACTCAGTCCGAAGATGAACCTATGGATATATACAATGATCGTCAAACCAATGATAACCTACGCTACGGTTCAATTGCCTGGGGTGCAAAGACGCTACAAAAGACGGCAATAAGGCAATTACTAAGTATACAAAGTCTCGCTTGTCTATGTATTACGGGGGCCATGAAATCGACCCCTACTGCAGCACTGGAAGTGCTGCTTAACCTACCGCCACTTTACATATTAATACAAAGTGAAGTAAAAGCGATACAATACCGTCTCAAACAAGGCCAGAGTTCTATCATAAGACAGCAAAGGGCCATACAATGGAGATTCAAGAAGGACCAATAAGTCAACTCATTATGTGAGATGTCTTCGGACAAAATGGTACCAAGCTACTGGCTAAACAAAGGTTTTCAAACATTGATACCGGACAGAAAGGACTGGGTGGCAGGCCCTCCCATTAAAGCCGACTTAATCTGGTATACGGACGGCTGCAAAACAAACCAAGGAGTTGGAGCAGGTATATATGAGGACAAAGCAAGGACGAAAATAAACTTGGGTCTAGGACAATACCCTACTGTGCTTAGTGCCGCATTTACCAGAAGGATGAGTAGGCTGGAGCCTAGGGTGGCGTTTTTAGGGGGCGGCAGATTTTGTACTTTTCTACTTTATAAATTGTTTACTTGATTTCGATTTTCATTTTGGACGTAGAAATGAAAGTGAGGACTTTTTTTTGTTTTGCTCTTCAAAATTAGGGGCGGCTAAAATTAATAGCTTACGGGCGGTAAATATTTAAATGCGCCTCTGACTGTGTTCCAGGCCGAAATTGTAGCCATAGAACAATGTGCTAGGGAAATCATCAGAGGGAGCTATGTAGATAAAAACATAGCAATCTATTCGGACAGCCAGGCAGCCAGCAGGGCAATCAGTTCATGCAAAATCAGCCCTAAGCTAGTGCGGGACTGCGTAGTTGCCCTGGAAGAGGTGGAGTGCGTCCAACAAGCTAACCATTGCCTGGGTACCAGGACACGAAGGCCTCGAAGCTGATAAATTGGCAAAGGAGGGGGCTGGCAGGACAATGGTAGGTCCCGAGCCCTACTGTGGTATTCCATCATGTCAGGTAAGGTCATCTATTAGATCATGGATTATAAGGGAATCACAAGACTGGTGGATGAGAACACCAGGACAGTGTCAAGCAAACATATTCATTAAGGCTTCCTCGCGAGAATTTACAAAAGACCTTCTGAATTAATAAGGCCTGGGATACCCAAAGACGGTGGTATTCTAAATAAAGTTTAATAAGATATATTTTGTCCTAATATCGGATATTCCATGTAACTGTCTTCTTTTTTCTTTCTTAAGTAATAATAAAATAATTTCGGACTTACATTGTCTTTATTGCAACTATTCTCGCACTTGAAAACGGATAGAGATAGGACTGCCGGAAACGTGGTGTGAATAGTTAAAATAAGACAAAGAAACTTTATTATTACTTTGCACTGCTTGTATGCACTAAATTAGAGTGAACATATTGTAGACATATTTGAACTATAGAGTCAAAATTAATAATTTACCTTAGTGTCTAAAAACTGCGTCACCAATTAGCACTTATAAAAACTCAAAGTTTCACCGTTTAAAAAAGTGACTTTACAGCCCTTTAGGTTCTATTATTAGCATTAAAATACTATTCCGTGGCTTTTGCGCCATATTTAACTGCAAAAAGGTTTTTTAATTATCAGATTACATATTTCTGAGAATCATCACTTTCCGATATTAGGCAACTATCCGATATTAGGGCACTTTACTCTATGAGGATATTTAGTTGCTCAAATAATATTAGTACTGTGACAACAGTTTAAAAGTTAAAATAAAAAAGTTTTTATTTTATACCAACTTTGAAGGTCAATATCTCCCTAACAAAGCGCGATATATCGGGTGTTGCATCGCTGGGCGGGACATGGGAAATCCCATGTAATTTTTAATGGGGTCAATTATTGGCTCCCTAATTATTTTAAAGAAAAATTCTATAAAAGTTTATTGAAGGACATACAAATCTACGTCCACAGTAAAAACTTTAGATTTTTCGGTTAACCCGTTTGCTAGTTAGATGCTAATATATTTTTAAAAATTGTTTCATTATTATCGCCTCATATTTATGACCAACAATAAAAATACCAGCAGCGTGACATTACGTTGTCATTTTGAAATTTAGTGCTTTATTATTATCAAAAAATCGTACTAACTGGTATTTTTAATGTTGTTCATACATATGAGGCGATAATAATGAAACAATTTTTAAAAATATATTAGCATCTAACTAGCAAATGAGTTAACCGAAAAATCTAAAGTTTTTACTATGGACGTAGATTTGTATGTCCTTCAATAAACTTTAATAGAATTTTTCTCTAAAATAATTAGGGGAGCCAATAATTGACCCCATTAAAAATTACATGGGATTTCCTATGTCCCGCCCGGCGATGCAACACCCGGTATATATTTTTTTATATGAGGTACTAACATTATTTTGGCTGACCCCTATCATTTCCAACCTTACCTCTTCGGACACCCCGTATAAGACTGTTAAAAACACTATTTTGTTTAATTGATGGTAGTTATTTGGGAACACGCCAAAAAATTAATTAAAAATACCAAAAAATAAAAAAATTAAGCAAATAAATAGCTTTTTTTTGCTAAAATGCTCGAAGCATCCCAGTTTATTCTATGATTGTTATCGAATGCGTGTTGGCAGATTTTTGATTTATGAAATTCTGTGTTTTTAATGTATGATCTATGTTCTCCATGCGTTTGGCTAAGGGTCTACAAGTTTCACCTATATAAAACTTAATAATAATAATAATAAACTGGGATGCTTCGAGCATTTTAGCAAACAACTTGTTCTAAAAAACGCAAAATTAAAGAAAGTAGCATCAATTCCTCTTAATTTAAATAGCACTTGGTTGCCTTTGCTTAATACTGAAGTATCTTCAGGAAAACTAAAAATCAACTAACTCATCACCTTTTTTGTTATAAACAATAAATACACCAGAAATCCAGAAACCAGTTATGTATGTCACTACGACACTTACCAAACAAACATATTTGACCTTAAATGTCAAAGGTTTCAGAATCTCCTATCTAAAACTTAAATAATAATAGTTAATTTTTATTTATTTTTTATATAATTTGTCTTGACAACCGCCGATTTTTAGTTCTCTATTTACTTGTTTTAATTTTATTTTGGTATTTTTAAATAATTTTTTGGCGTGTACCCAAATAACTACCATCAGTTAAATGAATCAGTCAAACCAATACAGAACATAATATCTTCACTATTCTATATATATATTACTTTTCGCAATTAAGGCAAAATGGTAAATAATTGATAAAACTGCTAATTTACTACCTGCAATTTGTCTTTGCCTACATTTGTTTGGTCAATTTACTATCATTTTTGCAAAAGTTCATGTCTTAATAAATGACAGTTTTTAAATAAATTTAATATAAATAGGCAAAAATTATTAATAATAAATTGAGATAACACTGAAAATGCAATTATAAAATTTATACGGTCGTAGAAAAATATAACATGCAACCCATCCGTGAAAAAAACATATTATTTTATACACTTCTTACATAAATTACTATCTAATGGCAAATAAATGCAAAAGACTAATTGAAAAAAAACTTTTTAAATTTCTTTAGATATCAGTGCAAAAATTTTATTTTTGGTGTATACTTTAACGAATTTATTACTTATTTAAAATCATGGTAATAGTTCGATATAGCGGTTTTCGCAATTATAAGAGATTTTCGAAAAATTCTTTTTCAGGGCGTTTCTATAGGTCGATTATGACACAAATCTGTGTTCGCGTTTTCCAAAATCCATTTCTATAATTTATTATTAATAAAAACATATTTACGGGACGGTGGAATGAACAGGGGTGCTGGGTGGGGACAAAACAGTATAAATCCAACGTCAAACACAAGAAAACATTAATACACTGCACTCGGGGCACATGAAAAATGTAAATTAATTTTGAAAAGTATTAAATTTTTCGAAAAATATCCCACACATATGAGATATCTCGTCCGCCATTAATTAAAGAAGGAAAATTCATTTTGGTCAGCTGATAACATGAAGTTCGTCATTATAAAAATGACGATCTTGATAGAAGCAGCGTTGCCAAACTTCTTATGAAGAATTAACACCAAGCCTATTTCGGGGATTATCCACCATTTCCATGAGAAACAATGGTATTTTTGTTGAAATGCCTCCTTCTTTATGTTTAGGTATTTTCCTTTTTTCTCTACAAATTATAATAGGAAGAAGGAATAACTTAATTTTTCATATGAATTTTGTCCTGTATCTTCCTTTTTTAAACTTTTGACACTTTATTTGGGAACATTGCAAGACATTTACAGTTTTATTGCAAACTCTTCTTTTTATACAGTGACAGTCATGGCGGGATTGTTGTACTATTATTTATTTTTAATTTTTTAAACAATTATTTGGACATTTTTGTAAACAGAAAGTGCGGTGTGTACTGTGAAATACTGTTTTTGGGCGTTTAATGTAGTATTTCTACTGTTTCGTCCCCACCTAGCACTCCTGTTCACTCCACCGACCGCCCCGTTAATATGTTTTTATTAATAATAAATTATAGAAATAGATTTTGGAAAACGCGCACACAGATTTGTGTCATAATCGACCTATAGAAACACCCTGAAAAAAATTTTTCATAAATCTTTTATAATAGCGAAATCCGCTATATCGAACTATTACCAAAATCATAAACAATACTTTATTTAGTAAACTTTTAGATTTTAAAACCATTCCCTAAGTAGGTTAATTTATTACCAGTAGGTCTCACAATATTAAATAAAATATTTATTGTGATAAAAGATTATGTAAAACAAAATCCATCATTCTATAGGGGCAAAATAAACCTTAAACGAGGGTAGGTAAACAAAAAGGCTACTAAATATCAGACAGACAGTGTTTAACCCTAATCCGACTTCGCGTAATATTTACCCTCTTATCTAACGTCATCGCGGGGCAGTTTGAGGCACGCAATACCCGCAGTTTGCGCCTCGTTCAACCCCTTTTTATGCAATTCATTTACTAAATGCATTTCGATTTACATTTTTATAATAAAGAGCTTAGAATTAATCTGAAAATGACTAGAAATCGGATAGAGTAAACTTCGAAGCATGTGTTACCTACCTATTTTTGCTTTTTAAATATCCATATTACTTATACCATGTTAGCTGTAAAATGTAATAAAATAATAATTATTAACTTTTATTTAATAAGTTTCTATCATGTTCCACTATGCGAAATTAAATTTAAAAACTAAAAACATCGATTTAGGCCTGGCCGCACACATCCTACTTTTAATCGAACGATCTAAAGGTTGATCTTATTTATGACATGTTTGACGTAACGTCCGATTCAAAATCGGATCGGATTTATGCGTCATAAAAACCTATAATCATTTGACCTTTAGATAACGGTAACCAAGAATCGTGTCTGATTAAAAAGTAGGGTAATCGTATCACGGCCAATGCCTGCAGGCAACCCTTGATACAATGAGTGAATACGTTGTATCATGCGGTTGCCTGCATCATAATGCATCATATTGTTTTTCACTTTCTCGGCCATTTGCCTTTGGTGAAGGCGCGAGGTCTTATTGTAAAATAGGTTTGTTCCAGCAGGCTGTCAGAAATGTTTGTAACCGTTCGGATTCTGCGCACGTCAAATTTGTCGTTCCTGCAGTGCCATGTTTCTAACATTATACAATTATTGTTTGTTGTTCCAGCAGTAGTTTTAAGATGTTGGAAACATGTTGGAAACTGTTTGAAAAGTTTGCAAACTTTCCTCAAACAATACTGACAATTTTTAACATAACCTTTCTTGTATTGACGTATCAGCAGTATGCACGCCTTGTTTATTTTTCGTTCCAGCAGAAAACTGTTGCCAACATTTCTGACTATTGTTTGTAACAATTTCTGCGTTTTACGATTGTTGCTAACATGTTTTCAACATTATGCTGGAACAAACCTAATATGCGCATTGAATAAATTTAAATTTAGTTAGGTTAGGTTTTATTTTCGTGTAATATGTAAACTTACAATGGGTTTAACTGTTCAAGAAATATTACAAATTACAATGCAAAATGAGTGGTGCTTAAAAAAATTGAAAAACGATTAAAAATAAAAAAGGAACGTCCAAAACCTGCTCTGAAACTAAAGCCAAGAAACAAAAAGGTTAGTTCTGAACGAAATCTGGACACCCTGTACAACACTGATTTAAAACATTGTAGTATTCCATGCACTGTTAAACATTTTGGCAATCACGAGATAAAAATCACATTGGGTTTATATATTTCATATATCATTATTTAAAGTAATTACTAAAATACATTTATTTTGTCATTTTTTACGTATTATTGTGTCAGCTTTATCAAAATGTACTTTACTACAATATTTGCTTTATTCTGTAAGTAAAACCTATTCTTAATTTCTTAATTATTTTTTAATATACTATTCCTAAATTAAACTTTGTCATGGACATTACCATTGGCAAAGTAAAAGCACAACTTTAAGAACGATAGGGAAAAAACTGAGTTTCGATTGAAAAAACATATGAAATGTTTAAATAAGACGGTACGTAGAACATAATTTTTGGGAAGAGGGAGGCAACAGCCACAGCAACAGAAAAAAAATGTAGACTTGTTTGGGCGACAACCAAAAAAAAAAAAAAAGAACACAGGTAAGTAAGGGGTTTAGGCATGTTTGCAACAAAAAAATGGCAACACACATAGGCACCGGCGCGGCTGTCCAGAACAACTCTTTAGGAGAGAAATTCTTTGGTTCCTTGGTGGAAGGGGGAGGCAATTGCCTCTACCCTACGTTCGGCTCTGGATAAAAGGTATATTGGTTAACAATTTTCAGATTGGAGTTGAGCCAACAGACGTTCACATTTTTTTTTATGGTGGACACTGAGTACCTGTAGATATGGACAAAGGGCTGAACTAACCATAAGAATATTTTACCTTCGAGTGTTCCATTAACACTACACATTTTTAATTTACAAGCAGGAAATTATACAGGGTGTCCATTTAAAAACTTTCCACTCAACTTATCTGCTAAAAAAGACAGATTTAAGAAATTCGCCGAAACACGTCAATATATTTATTGGGGGAGGGCGTTTTTTACAAAAAATTAGACGGCACCCCTATCAACGTCTTAACCACCAGGGCTACCACCCCAATATTCATAAATAAGAAGGAGGGTCAAGTGATACATTAAATTAAAGCTCCTGACGAGTACATTATAACCCTAGGAAATAAAGTCAATATCTTACCTGAGAGGAGGCGGGCCGCGTTTGGGGGCCCCCTAGGCCTCCCTCGTAGTTGGGTAATTTTTAAAGTACCGCCATTTTGTAGTAGGTAATGGTATATTACATTACAAGTGTGGAAAATGACTAATTTCACCCGAGTGGGAATATTGTTACACACGTTAGCCGAGTGCGACAAACCCACGAGTGTAAGAAAGTGATTTTCACACAAGTAATGTACACTATTTTTCCTACGACCACAAGTTATTTACCAAAACAAATAAAAGTTGTTTGTCTTCACAGAAAAAAATAAGAAAACAATTGAAAACTTTGCGTCACTAGGGTGATATATACTTTTCCTTACTGCGATATATTATACTGTTCAAAAATGTTTATATCAAAAATCACCTACCTAGTAGCTTTTTATCATTTTAGAATTAAAAAGGTCCTAATTTAAAAAATATTGCATGGCTTTTTCAATGTAAATCCACTTAACGCCTTGTAACTCCAAATTTATTTTAAATAACAATGACAGCGATGACAACTTTATATTATACTTTGCAACACTAGTGCTGTAAAGTACTTTGCAACACTAGTGTGATATAAGGCATTTTCTATGCATGAAAACAGTGTGCTATTTACTATTTTCACATGTGGTCGTAGGAAAAGATATTGATTTTATATTCTTAGGTTATAAAGTAGTCGTTAATAAAAATTTAAATAATGTATCACTCGATTCCTTTTTTTATTTAAGAATTTTGGGGTGGTGGCCCTAATGGTTATGGAGTTGAAGGAGCACCGTTCAATTTTTCGTAAAAAACATTCCCCCTCAATAAATATCTTGACGTGTTTCGGCGATTTTCTCAAATCTGTCTCTTTTAGCAGATAAGTTGAGTGGTAAGTTTTTAAATAAACACCCTGTATTAATTTGTTAGGATGTTATGTAGTCTTTTTTAATGTCTATCAATAAATTTAAATTTGGCTTTTAAAATACAGTAAAATGTAGAGCAATCGTTATGGATTATCACAATTATTATTTTTATACGTATTTCGCTAAATGCGGATGATGCCGCTTTGAAATCCTTATCACGATATATTTTATCCACCATAATCCTTTTAATCGCATTTTGAAAAAGCTGCTGCTTGATAAATTTTACAGTAATGATGATTTAATTTTAAACTACCTAATTATACTTCAAGGTTGTAACTTATAAAAATGACATTAAAAATATGGGTATAACTAACTCTAGTCCGAACAAAAGTGATAACTAACTTAAAAATTTTGGTGAATATTTTAGTGATTTTATTAGTTAACTTTACCTAGAAGAGTTTAATTTAAAAATCTCATGCTATAAAATTTTTAAACCGTAAAAGCAGCTGTAAAGTCCTGCCGTACCAAAGCCACACCGATCCCGGATTCACAATGATAGAGGAGGATATATATATTTGTATCTACTATTATATCCAAAGACCACATTTTATTTTCTACTTCTAATACTTGTTCGACACATTTTTTCCAGTTTTCTGGGGAAGCATTAGATATGGCAATTTGAAATAGTTTTTTTTATATCTACTAGTTTAAACGTAGTATTATTTCGGCTACTTCACCTTTCACCTGTGCCCATATAAGTTCTATGGGGTTTAGTTCGCAGTGATAAGGTGGCAACCGATATACAGTTATATTTTGTTTCTTGGCTATTTCATCAATTACAAAACGTATGTACTTAGCTTTATTTGTGGCGACTTCACTTTTTACTAGCTGCAACAACTCTAGTTTAACACTATCTGTAGGATGTTCAATATTTTGCTGCATCAACCAGGATTGAATGTCTTTTTAAGCCAGCTTAAAGAGCATTTTGTACGCGCTTCCTGCCTCCGAATGCCTCTGTTCCAGACCGGAAAACAATTTTTAAATGGGTTGCTAACTTAAGGGCAACTGGTTCTTGACTTTCCTAAATCAAGACAGCGATCCGAGATGAAACTGCTGCTATTCCTCAAGATATGGTGATACAAGTGATGCGGAACTTCTAGGAACGCCTTCGCATGTGTGTCGCTGCTAACGGCCGTCACTTACACGATATAATTTTGAAAACATAGTTAAAAAACCTTAAAGTGTGCTCTTTTGAAAATAATAAAAGTTTAGCTTCATATTTTATAGTAGACTTTTTATTTGCTACCCAAATGTGGGAGTCCATTCTGCCGCACCCTGTATAATCGAATACGTTTTTAACAATCTGCTGCTTTTCGTTTACAGTTAAATGGCCGAGACATGCGCGTTTCTGCGGAGAAGCCATTTTCACAATACTGTAATACTTTGAACAATACTTTAACAATTTATAACCACTCAGTTGCACATACGGAAAGATACTAAAATATATATAAAATTTATAATCCTTATTTAACGCAATTCGGTTTATTTCTACCTGTTCTTTGCACAGAGACTGGTGCGCCTATGGTTTACAACCTTCTAACCGTCCCGAGACATTTTTATTACTATCTCTTGCAAAAAAATGAAGTATAGTAAACCAAATTATATATATATATATACGTGGGAAATTATTGCTAAGGGCAAATAATGACTAATAATTATAAAAAGTAGGTAAAATATTTTACGTTGGACAGATAATAAGTTATTTTAAATAAAAAAGACATCAATTTTAAAAACAAATATTGACTGATAATAAAAAATAAGGGTAGTTACAGAGACAACAGTGAAACGAGTTACTGGTCCTGGAAATTTGTCATTTGCGTTTTATCTTTCTCTGGTTTAACGCAAGTTCCTACATCTATTTGTTTGTCATTTATCATGGGAGGTAATCGCAGAGGGTGCAATCATCGCCTTTTTATGGTTGCCAAGTTGTTTACAATTTCTGCATGTAAACTTTTATGTAGTTCTTTGGCTAACACCTAATTATACTATATACCAAGAATCTAATACGTAGGGTGTTCAGTAAGTTTTGAGATACTTTGTAACTAAATGGTGCAGGAAAGTAACATTGATGTTTTTTGTTTGTACATACAACATACATGGTTATTAGTAAACTATCAGTTTTGCGCCAGTTCGTGCCCAGCGATTTTAGCGCAATGGTGTCGTGGACGACTATCAAGTGCCTTGCCATTTTGAAATACAACTTTTCACGTGGGTTATCTCAAGAACAGTGTTTAGAAGAAATAAAGCCTATACTTGGTGATGACTTTCCATTTGGTGCGACCATATACAGATGGTATAAACAATTTCAGCGGGCTCATTTTCGCTTGAAGACGCATCACGGTCAGGTCGACCGTGTGAAGTAGTTACCCCAGAAAACATATCTGCCGTCCAAAAAGCTATAGAAACAAACCGACGAATTACCTATCGACAGTTAGAAGGGACATTGAACATTAGTTTAGCAACATTACACACGATCATACATGAGCACTTGGGTTTTAGAAAAATTTGTACTCTTTGGGTTTCACACTAGTTTACTCCCGAGCAGCAGACACAAAGAGTGAATTGTTGTAAATAAATGATGTCCAAATTCTAGGAGGGTAAATCTAAAGACATAGTGTCGATCGCCACGGAAGATGAAACTTATCTTTATTATTACGACGTCCCAACTAAACAACAGAATAAGATATGGGTTCTCGAAGGTGAAGAAACTCCGACCGAAGTTCGCAAATTAATATTTGTAAAAAAATTTAGGATAGTTGTTTTCTTTGGTTCAAGAGGAATAATTGAACGTGTAGTGCTCCGAGAACAGAAGACCGTAAATGCTCTCTGGTACACTACAGTATGCCTTTCAGAACTTATAGAAAAGTTAAGAGTGATTCGCCCAAACTCGCAACTCGCTAGCTGGTCCCTTCATCATGACAATGCCCCACCTCATCGAGCTGAACTTACCAGTCAATTTTTGAGAGATGCAGGCTTAAGACTTTTGGAACATCCGCCTTATACCCCCAACTTGGCGCCGTGTGACTTTAGGTTGTTTCCTTTTGTTAAGAGCTAACTGAAAGGACAAAATTTTAAAACTGCAGACGCACTACTGGAGGCCTGGGATAAAATATGCGCTGAAATTTCAAAGGAAAAGTGGAAAGCTATTTTCAGTGACTGGTTTGTTAGAATGGAAAAGTATATTCAATGTGGTGGAATTTTTTTGTAAAAATCAAATAAATGTACGTATATCTCAAAACTTTTCGAACACCCTACGTATTTGTAACTTGACAACGCCGCCACAGGCAGTCACGCCGAAATGTGTTTGATATTTTTTAATGGTCGATTTGTTTGGACTGTTTGTTTACATTTTTTTGTGATTTATTGTGTGTTTCGTAATTTTTTACCTTTAATTAGACTTTGATAATTGACTTTTATTAGTGATTATAAAGTATATATTTAATTTGTGCTTTTCAACAGACAATTTAAGGTAATAATGATATGGTTATCTGTAAGAAAAATCTATTTAAAAACCAAACAAATGACATTTTTATATTAGATGTGTGTAATTAATGAACTAAACCCCAATATTTTATATTAATAAGAAACAAAAAGAAGTACCTAGGCTAATGGCACATGGCCATATAATTTGAATTTGGCGGGCAAACCATAATGTCGACTCACGCGCCATCTGCGTTTACCTTCCTTGAAGACAGATAAAGAAGGCCCAGCAGCAATCTCTCTCTCGGATAATTTATTTACATTCAGTTGCTCGTCTCATTGTTGTCTCCGGTGGTTACCTATTTTTCGTGTCAGAAATAATTTGGTTTACTAATTTTAAGCTATAATTTTAACTCAAATCACGTAAAAATACACTTACAACAACCACGACTAATAGAAGAGTACTAGCTGGCATACAAAACATTACCATAACTTGTTTGTTGGTTTCGTTTTTACAAAGAACAAAAAATTTAGCTGGTTATTTCGTAACAAAAATAGTTAACATTATAATAAAATTATTAATAATCTTTATTCAGATAACCATAGTTTACGATCTTTTTTTATTATTTGTTATTATTTACGCTCAGAATTAATGTTTTTTGTTTTATTTAAAATATGGTGATCTGAAAATGAATGATTATCTCCCTAAGTATTAGTAAAATAAGATTATCTCCCTAAGTAAAAATTTAACTAACTTTTTTCATTATTAGTCATTACGTGTTTTAGGAATAATTTTCCAAATTTATGCGTATAGGTTAAACATCACCCTGTATATCTCTTTGTTTAAATTAAACAAATTTTCTGCTTATCTCTGTCTCTTTTTATTCAAACTTTGACTGTAATATAGGTAAAACTGTGTCACTGTATTTGTGAAGCTTTATTTTACTATCAGGTGTAATTTAAAGCGTAGTATAACAGACTCATAATCAATGCAGTTTTATTAAATGCAAAACTTTTTGCACCGCATCCCCCTACTTTCTACCAGCGAGACGCACGTCTGCAGGCTCGTTGCGGTTATGTGTGGCCAGACCTTTATAGTGTATTCGTATGTCTAGTAGCTTGTATTTTACTCGTAACTTTATTAAATTTCAGGTATTTTAACTACGATATATTTATCTCCAAGTAATGCAGCTGACAATCCTAAATTAAATGCATTTTTCAAAAACTGTCAGGAAAAAACTGGTGCTAGTAATAATGACTATGAAATAATTAAAATGAGAAAAATACCATCAACAAAAGAAGGTATGAAAAATTGCATGCAGCTTTTATCTTCTTAAAAATTTAAGGAAAGAGGTTGAAACTTGCATTTTCTCTATGTTTCGACAAATATCGTCATTTTGAAAAAACGGTCTTCATGGTATCCATGGCTATTGCTTTTTTCTTTGGCCAGACCACCCCATATAACATTTTTTGCCGGCGTTGTACATTTAATTTACTGGCATTGCCAACACTCTTTAATGGCAAGGCATTGGCAAAAAGGTATCAAAAAGACGCGAAAGTGGGCAATTGGCCGTTATTAGGCCACGTGTTGCAGATAATGTGATGGCATCCGTCATTAATAAGTTATTGGCAAAAAAATACATTTAGGATGATGGCATCCATCATTAATAAGTTATTGGCAAAAAGATAACAAAAGACACGATAGTGGGCAAATGCAGATACTCCCAAGCAGCAAGCTGACGTCTTATTGACGAAAATTGTCGCATATACTTTTTTTAAAAGCTATAATGATGCGATATTTTATTTGAAAATTAAAATAGGAAAAAACTCCTTACTGCTGCAATTTCCTTGCAATGCAAAGTAGCATCTCTCGGAACACTGTCCAACTTGGAGATGCAGATTTTTACACTAGCCGAAGATATTTCTTTCAAAGTTAAGTGAGATCACCTACCGCAGACCGCTCTCGAATTATTTTTGTCTAATGGGTACGGTTTAGGCGATAAAAAGCGAAGATATTGCAGAAACGTAGTAGTTTATTGTCCATTACGCCATCTATCGGTATGTCAAAAAACTATTAAATATATATAATATTTTTTATTACCATGTCTTTAAAACTTTTAATAAGGTTTTAAACAAAATGTTTACAGCTCCTAACAGTCTACTTGAATATCTTGCCTTCTCGACCAGCCATCACCAATTAATCACACAACACACACTTATTAGGTAATGAATACACTTAATTATGTCTATTAAAAACTATTTTCTTTAAAAAAGAAACTGAAAAGCTAGAAAACCACGTAGAAAACAAATGCACAAAGCGGTCACCTTCGGAATTAGGTAAAAAACATAAAATAATGTTGTTTAGCTGCCATTATAAATAAAACAGATCAAAAAAATTGCTCGAATGTTAGTTAAATACCAATGTTAATAATATGGTTTAAAAAGTATGAATATGCGTTGAAGGTTTGCATTCAAAAATCCAATACTTATTTGCCTGCAATAAAAACGCGTGCTTTATTTAATCAGGATTGGTATATGCCGCCATTTTTGTATGCTTGCCGGCAATTCGCCTGCATGTAAAATTTATTGGCAATTAAGTGTTTATTTAGGGTTGACTTTTTAATGCGTATAAGATGTTGGCATAATATTGCCACCAATTGCCAATGCTTTAACATCAATGCCAATATGAAAATGTACATTGCCGGCAAATAGTGTTTGCTGGGACGATTAATAATTAATTAAGTTAGTTAATTACCGCACTGCATTGTTTCTCTAAGTATGCAGGGTGTACCACAAAAATTGGAAATAAATTATTTACTCTACGAATACCACTTTCTAAGCTACTATACTCTGTTCACAATAAATTGAGAAAACCTCCTAAACAGAAAATGTATTTTATTGGTTTAAAAAGTCAGTACCCTAGTTACCACAATAAAAAAATTATTTTATTGGTTTAAAACTACAGTAACGTTACTTAAGGTCCGTGCGTTAAGTAAAGAAGCCAACGACGTCATCATTATCTACGCGAAATCTTTTGTAACTCTTTTTAATCGCGGTTTCGAGGGCTTTGTATCGTTACCTACGAAGTAGGCATTTTAAAGATTTGATTTAATAATATAAATAGCATTTTAAATACGGGATGAGGGAATAAGAGGAGATTTTGCGCAGAAACTGATGACGTCGGTGGCCTCTTTACTAATCGCGCGGACCCTACTAAGTATTCATTATCAATTTATAGTGGCCAAAGTATAAGTACAATTAAAAAAATTGTTTTTGTGTAGTGGCTTTTATTGTTAGAAGATAAAGGAACAACATTTTTGATAGTGTCCAAGTAATAAATCAAAAATGCCTTTTCCCAGTGGCGTGCTTGTGAATATAATCGTAGAGTTTTTATTTAAATATGCCACTGATATTGTTTTATAAAAATGTTATTTTGTTGTATTGTATGATTCCACGAAACCAAAAAGAAACTTATAATAAGTCAGTGGTGTTAGTCAAACCAAATTTTTAATTTATTTTTAGGTGTTTGTATGGTCGAATGTATTTTCACAAAACTCCACATAATTACAAATGGACAATTTAATAAACGCGGGTTTGTTTTCACATTTTCTCCAGCCATGAGGGGGATTTAAACAAAGTAGCAAAACTAAACGAAATCGCAACTACATGTGAAAAGGATGTTGGAACAGGAGCTCACAAGGATTGTGAAGCGACAAGGCGGGTATTGAATTGCTTTGCTAGAAATAAGGATCAATTAGATTTATCGAAGAAAGCCTAATTTTTTATTTAAACTCAAGATAGTTTTTCTATTAAAAGAATAGTAAATTTTATTTTGATTTTGATATACAGGGTGGCTCGAATTCGACGCTCATCATTGGGATTTCGGAAACCGTAAGAGATACAGGATCGGTTAAATGAGGCAAAGTTGCGCAATTAGATGCTCAATAAAATGCCGTTTTGCGTTTTAAAAATTCCGAGTACTTCCAAAGATATTCTAAAAAAACGGAATTTTCAATTTTGGTTTCTATTCTTTCCTGGCTATATTTGTTAAGATAACTTAAAATGAAAAACACGTTTTCATGGCCACTTTTTCTGCTCTATAATTCAGTGTGATTAAATATTAAATCTGACGTTTCGGCTTCTGGCGACCATCATCAACTTAATTTTTTTAAATACGGACCTGATATTTTTTTCAATTTAATTAAATCCCTTTATCTCTCTTAAAACACTATATATCGCCCTTTTGATATTTGCCGACGTTTCGTACAGAAAATTCCATCACCAGAATATTGCATATTTATTTCACCATAATACGGCCCTGAACTACATTTTTAGGTAAGAAGGAAAAAAAAGAATAAACTTATTACATATTCGTAATCTTTTTATTGCAACTGATTGATATCTAATAGCGGAAATTACTTTTACCGAAAATTTCATGAATATTATACATAAGATACAAAAAGGTAGACAACAAATCAGCTTACATAAACAATTTGTAATACTATCTTGATGCCCATATTAAAAATAAACATAATTTAATCACTATTATAAGTGTTCAAAGAGATAACCTTCCGCCTCGATGCATTTTCTTGCTTTGCCTTGTATTTTTAATACAGCTCGATTAATTGTTCTCGCAGGAATGGCAGCGACTTCCCTTATCAAATTTTGTCGTAGTACTTAAAGGTCGTGAGGTGCATTTTTAAATAAACGGTTCTTAAGATATCCCCAAAGGAAATAATCTAGGGGACTAAGATCAGGGCTCCTAGCGGGCCATCTTGCAAAACCATTTATGAGGAAATATATGGTAAAGGAATTGAACTACTTCCCTTTCATGGTGGCAGGAGCTCCGTCTTGCTGCCACCATATTTCCGGAAATACTGCCAAAGGTTGATTATCTAGGGCGTCTAAGACATCATTCCTAATCAAATTTAGATATCGTTCGGAAATTAAGGTCCCTTCGTAAATGAAAGGTCCAATAATTTTGTTCCTCCACATACCAATCCATACAATAAATAAAGTTCTCCCTTGAATTCGTACCTGCTGGTTAGTTTCTGTTAATAAAGTAAGTTCCGCTGTTAGATATCAATGACTTGCAATAAAACATTATGAATATGTAATAAGTATTTTTTTCCTTTTTACCTAAAAATGTAATTCAGGGCCGTATTATGGTGAAATAAATATGCAATATTCTGGTGATGGAATTTTCTGTACGAAACGTCGGCAAATATCAAAATGGCGATATATAGTGTTTTAAGAGTGATGAAAAGATTTAATTAAATTGAAAAAATATCAGGTCCGTATTTAAAAAATTAAGTTGATGATGGTCGCCAGAAGCCGAAACGTTCAATATTTAATTACACTGAATTATAAAGCAGAAAAAGTGGCCATGAAAACGTGCTTTTCATTTTAAGTTATCTTAACAAATATAGCCAGGAAACAATAGAAACCAAAATTGAAAATTCCGGTTTTTTTCGAATATGTACTAGGAATTTTTAAAACGCAAACCGGCATTTTATTAAGCATCAAATTGCGCAACTTTGCCTCCATTTAACCGATCCTGTATCTCTTACGGTTTCCGAAATCCCAATGATGAGCGTCGAATTCGAGCCACCCTGTACATCAATATTTAAAAAAAATGTTGGTTTAAGAAAAAAGTTTATTTAAGGTCACTACCTAAGTAGTTAGTTATTAAAATAATATACACTTTGCTTAATTACGATTTTTAAACTTGTAAAGCATAAACCATCCAAAAAATATTTCAACTGTGAAGCATACATCATTTAGGAAATGTTTTAATTTTTGTTACAATTCTTTAAATAAAATCTTTGCAGGTTCTAAATAATTGCTTTTTACATGAAAAAACCTTTCTAAGGGGTGTCTACTAAGTAATAGCACACGAAAAACCAAATTCCTTTTTAAAAATATTGGGATTTAATTTAACATACTTACCTATGTTTAAAAGTTGATAATAAGAAAGATACAGAGTCTCAAAGTAAAAAAAATATTTGAAATGACAAATAACAAATGACAAAAACAAAAAAATTATCATCAAATCTAAATTTATCCTTTTAAAAGTCCTAGATACAACGTAGATACCAATGATATCACATTGTTCAAAACTTATTAAAAGTTTTCAAAATAAATAAAAAATATTTGTTTTTCATTTGACACTCTGTATATTCCTTATCATCATCATCATCAACTTTTGAATACAGGTATGTTTGGTTAATTCCATATTTTGGCATAAGGAATCTGTGGTTTCTCTGTGTCCCATTATTTAGTGGACACCCTGTATAGTCCTAAATAAAGAAGCAAGTTAGTTAATAAGTTTAACTTACACATATTTTAAAAGAAAATTAAATTTTGCAACAAAAAATTCTTTTTGTAAATTGTCGTTAAATATGCCATATTCATGTAGTCGGGCTTTAAACATTTAACTATTTTTTTTTATTTTTTTGAGTTTGGATTTTTGTTTCTAATACAAATATTAATATTTAATTAAATTTATTGTGTATATTTTAAAAGGAAAGCTACAAAAAAGGTTTCTTAACATTTCCAAAGGTAATTTGTCTGAGTGAATTTTGAGCTTTTTTGTAGCTAAACAAATTTTCTTTAAAAATATATATTGAATTTATTTAAATATTAATATTTGTAGTTCTAACAAAAATCCAAACTCAAAAAACAAAATTTTAAAAAATTGTTTAATGTTCAAGCCCGATTAGATGTAAACGGATTATTTGACAACAAAAGCTTTTGTTGTAGGCAATTTAATTTTCTGTAAAAACAAGTGTTGGTAAATTGTTTTGGGTCAACCATTTGCGAGTTTTGCATTAAAAAAGGTTGTTTTCAGAAAACTACTCGCAATTATAAACTTTTTAATATTAAGGGTTTTAACTTAAAATAGGTATTTACATTACAAGATGCGAAAGTTTACTTTTTGGTGCGAGGTGGTTTTAAATGGCCGAGGCGAAGCCGAGGCTATTTAAAACCTCCGAACACTTGAAAGGCCTTGCGCATCGTGTAATGTATTATATTTTTCTGCTACTGTTCTATGTATCCCATAATTTAATAATCATTAACATCATGTTTTAATAGAAATATCAGAGATTTTGAAATTTTACCTGTTAAAAATTAATCCATAGCAACACATTTATTGTTGACATTGTCTGTCATCAGCACTTGTCAGATATTGAATTATTGTTAATTTAGTATAAATCCATTCCCATTTTAAAATGTTAAATGAATATGAAAATGGCATCCAAAAGGCAGCTGACCTTGCGTGTGCCTCACTTCTGCCAGACAAATCTAAAGAGACAAAAAATGTGGGGCGGATTGATGAGAATGTGATGTTGGCGTATTTTCAAGAAGAATCCGAGTCTTTATCACCACCAACCCTCTGGTCTGTATATTCCATGGTCAAGTTAACAATTTCCGTAAACAAAAATCAAGATATTTCGGAGTTCAAGAAACTAGTTGCTTTTATTAAAAGGAAAAACGATGGTTATGAGGCAAAAAAGTCAAAAATTTTTAAAAAGAAGAAATCATAAAGTTTTTACTTAACGCGCCTGATCAAAGTTACTTTGCAATGAAAGTAATAGCCATTATGGGA
The DNA here is from genome assembly GCA_014170235.1 of Listronotus bonariensis. NCBI lineage: Eukaryota > Metazoa > Arthropoda > Insecta > Coleoptera > Curculionidae > Listronotus > Listronotus bonariensis. The sequence continues at coordinate 143,765 of JACEGR010000149.1, read as the reverse complement.
GTGGCTGGGGCATGCCGGACAGACGAAATATACAGAATGAAGCTAAGTGATGTAGAAATAAGAAATGACGTGGCTATAGTAAAAATAGTGGAGTCTAAAAATAAAGTTAAAAGAAACTTTGTAGTAACCAACGATGAAGGCTCAGTTCCTTATGTCAGATTTCTACAGGAATATATTAAGCTGAGACCAAGGAATGCTCTAGATGAGCGCTTATTGTATCGTTATGAAAGAGGTAAATGTGTTAATCAAGTAATTGGAAAGCACACTATTTCAAATGTACCTAAAGAAATTGCGAAGTTTTGAAGCTTGAAGACATCAGTAGATACACTGGCCATTTGGCCATTCTTTTAGAAGAACGTCAACTACGTTCCTTGCCAATGCTTCGGATGTCGATATTTTGGACTTAAAAAGGCATGGAGGTTGGAAGTCTTCTTTTGTTGCGGAAGGATATATTGCTCCTATAGTAATAAGATGGAAATTTCAAAGAAGATTTATATTTCCTCTAATGAAGTAACAGTGAAAAATATGAATATTAACGTAGTTAAAGGTGATAACGATACCCCAACAACAAATTTAAAAACTGTTAATTCAAGTATTATTCCTCCAATTTCTTTTGCTAATTGCTCAAATTGCACAATTACTTTTAATTTCAATACCTAACCTAGTTTTTTAAAATATTTTGTCATAAATTAGTTACTTTTTATAAATAAATCCTAATATTTCTCACAAGCATATTTTCTTTTTTTTACTCTTACTTTTTTGTCCAGGCGCTGAAAATATTACTTTCGTAGCTAGCAACGCTTAGCAACCAGGCAACACGAAGGTTCTTTTTCGTTATCATTCGCGTTGCTAGGATCACAAAGTTTTCTTATTTATACAGTAGTAGAAAAAATATTTTTTTATCATGACTGATATTTTTACAGTAGACTTTGAAAACAAATCATTTGTCTTGGCTCAGTCTACTGAAATGACTATACGAATGAAACTGTAATAGTCAGAACAAAAAGCTTTATGAATGAAGCTTATTAATTAGTACAGCCATTAATAAACTTAAACGAACAAAACGGATATTATGACCCAAAATAAAACTAGACAACATTCTCTGATCCAATCCGAAAAATTAAACACGCCAGCTCAGTGTGTTTACAGACAGATGCGTCCGTCGTTCACACGCTTCTCTGTTACCCCTTTCCCCCGGCCCGTGTCCTGTATCGTTGCAAGTTAATTAACAATTAACACTCTAACTTAGCTCGCCGTTAATTGTTGTAATAGATTTCACACAGGGTCATCAACTGTTACTGTTTGGATTGATGGTTTGTGGTCCCATATTGTCTTCTGGTTCGGTTCTATACCGGATGACACAAGATGTTGTTAGCCCAGTAAATTTTTTTGCCTTTTTTTATACAGACTGTCCACGGATGGGGTTAACAAGAGAACAAATGGACCAAAAATTTCATTTTTCGAGAAACAGTCATTCTTCATAAAACTTTTTGCTTGTAAAAAAGAACTCACAAAAATAAAATGTTGATTTTGTATAAAGGGTTCGCAAAAACTTAAAAACATGATTTTTCTACAAGAGTAAACTACCTTTATTTTTTATTTTTAAGCAAAATATCATTTAAGAAATGTGTTTAGAAGAGCATTTTGAATAACTTTATTAAAGTTACAAGGGTTTCAAAAGAATTATAAAACTGAATTTAGAGTTATCAAAAATTATTTTAAATTTTTATAAAAAAATTACCCAAAAAACTTTAAAAATTGGCTTTTAAAACACCTGCTTTCTCCAAATTAATACAAAACACAATTTTTAACTGTTAACTTCAGTTTTCGCCAAATTATGGATTTTAATAAAATTTTGTATTATTGTTTTATCGATTACAAACATTATTAAAAAAAAGTTTCTAATGACATTTTGCTTAAAAATGAACAATACAGGTAGTCTACTCTTAGAAAAAATCATATTTTTAAAGTTTTTGCGAACCCTGTATACAAAATCAACATTTTTCTCTTCGTGAATACATTTTTTTACAAGCAAGCATTTTTATAAAGAATGACTTTTTTCAAAAAATTAAATTTTTGATCCATTTGTCCTCTTGTTAACTCCATACGTGGACAGTCTGTATAACCCCTTAAAAACTTTACCTCTTATTAGGTTTGTCACAAAGAGTGCCAAATGCGTCACCCTATCAGGACTGTTTCCATGCAGGCATTCTTTCTAATCTCTACCTGCTACTGTTCAACACACTGAAAGTCAAGTTTATCGTATTGAACTGGATGCATACAGTGGCCTTAAAAAGTACGTTGTTTGAAACTATATCAATAGATTTTTCAAATATTTTTCTGCTTCTTGGCTGTATATTTTTATTTAAAAAATATTACTCGCTTACTTTAAATGCTGGAATTTCAAAACAAATCACACCATTTTTATGTCGCGTCCTGTATATTTTAGGGTCGTGCTCGATGACGTAAATTGCCATTACGAATATAAACAATAGTTATGATAATGATATTCTTTCAAAACATGATCAGTTTCACTTTCGTCAGTTCATTCACCTATAAGTAATCTTTGTCCTTTGATCACGTAACAAATGTCATTGGATTTATCAATAAACATTTAGAATGAAGTTACCCACATAAGTTTTAAAAGAATGTTATCAGTTTTACTTTACTTCCCTCACTTTGTTTATTGATCATGTCAGTCAATAATAGAGACATTTTGCACCCCTTATTTTGCAATTCCGTTGTGGTTAACGTTATTCTGAGACTGCGTAGTAACGCAAACATGATCCGTTATCGTTATTAACCATACCGGACTCCTTTAATTACGGATAAATACCGAAGAGCTTATTGTTATCGTTATCGTTATTGTTAAACTGCGTGGTTGCCGGATTGTAGAATTTTTATTATCAATTATTTAAGAAGGTTGACATTTTAATGCCGTATTAATTAAAATATCATTTATACATAGGCTCTAATTAGCGAAAAATCTATAGCAGTAATAAAAATCAAATAGTGTTAAGAAATTCAAACGGACTTGCACTTATACGGATATTCTAAATCAGTAATTAATTTAGATGTTACAATCTGGCACACATGCTTTTTATTCTACTACCAAACTTAACCTTACTTTTTGTGTTTTGCTTATACTGTATTGTTTGCATCTACTTTAAAAAACGAAATCAACAGAAGTGTTTGCATACATTTAAATATGAATTTATATCTAATCTAAATCTAAGAATAAAAGTGAACCACAGGCAAAAATAAGGTTATGTGTCGAAAACGCAGACGCAAGATATATTTCTTAAAAGAGGCTGCAAAATCTTTGTCTAAAACTGCTGCCGTAATCGTTATGTTTAATAACGATAACCATAAGGAGGCCAAAAAACGTCTGTTATTTTAAGAGGTGCAAAATGTCTCTAATAACGCTTCAAAAGAGCGTTAATTTATTTTTGTCTTATTTTAGATAGGTTGCTAAATGATTATTCTATAATTTATTTTTTCCACGACCGTTAAAAAAGCTGCTTTTTTAATCAACATAAAGTTAAAGTACTCCATTCTAGTACACTACGTAAAGTGTTGAAAAAGGAACTTTTTTAACACTTCCAAGCTTTTTTCACACTTTGAATTAGCGTTTTGTTTCAATGCCTACTACAATGAACTTAAATATCTATTTATGCAATGTAACAGTAAACGCGACATCAACTGAACCAAACGGTCAAGTTATAATTATTAAAAATTAATAGTATCTAATAATGAATTTGGCTGACTAAGAAATTAAAAAGAAATTTATACTGTTTTAGTATTATTTCTACAAAAGTAAGTACATACAATTTACTAAAAGAAAATAATAAATGCATAGTTATGAAGAGGATAATTGTCTCTTAAAAATAAGGAGGCTATGATTTTTTGTTGCAATATATGGCTGTGCTGCAAAAATTAAAATTAATAAGTTTAGATAAATAAAATATGTATTAAATGGTATTTTGGGAAATTTTTATATAGTCGTGGAAAAAATATAGTATGTAACACATGCATAAAGTGTCTTTTTTACTCATGGGATTGCCGCACTCGCCTAACGGCTCGTGCTGTCAAACTTTCCATTCGTAAAAAAAAGTATCACTTTAGCACTTGTTTTATAAATTACTAGTTTTAATTCTCAAACAAACAAAATTCTGTAGTAAATCTTCTAATATCTAGGTTTCTTTTTTTTGGTAGAAAGTAAACGTATAAAGCTACGGCCACAATACTAAGTGTTTGCGGCCAGCGGAAACCGGAGAATGTGAGAGCGCTGCCTTTGATCTGTATGGTTGCATAAAATAATTTTTATTTTTAAATCAGGCGGCTGCAATATACGTGAGCAAAAAGGCCTGCCGCTTTCGCTTAAAGCGAACCAATATTATCCGCGTTTTTAATGTATATAAACTTGTTTAAACAAACTATTATTTGGTTTTTCTTTACTGTTTACCACATTTTTGGTAAACTATTTACCACATTTTTGAGACGCAACCATTGGCCCAGTTCCCGTCTGGCGTCTTGTTAAGATTTTATTTTATTAGATTAAAATAATTTCAACCGAGTGCTAATGAACGTTTGTTTATAGATTGAAACCTTTTTATTGTAGGTAACTTAATATCAAATATTTCATTATTTTATTTCTTTTAAAGTAATCATAACTTTTATTATATTGTGTAAGAACAGAATAGTTTTTCACAATGTATGAAAGTTTTAATTTTCTTTAAATGTAAAATAAACTTTTTAATTTTATTCTGGAGAAAAGCCAAATAATATTTTGTTTAAATTTAATCTTCCAGAAAACAAATAAAGCATAAAATAAAAACTTGTTTGAAGACGCTGTTTACAACAGTGCCGTAGCAGCAAGGCAACGGGCCTGGGTTCGAAACCCTATCCACGGGCCCTCGTGGTGAAAATAAGGTTTTCCTTAAAAAAAAAAGAATAAAACTCTTATTTTTAATAAATGTCTTTAAATAGATACATATAAAAGCTTTTATTAAATATAACAAACATAAAGAAATAGTCGTAAATGTATAGGTACCTACATATGTAGGTACGTATGTACATATACATATAAAAAACAACATAGTTTTATTAAAAAAATGCCAACCCAAACACAAAATACAACAAACAAAATAGAGGGAAACGAATTCAGAATGAATAGTACCTAAATAAATATACTGTGCATTAAAAAGCTTCTTTCCTAGATTTTGCAGTAGCAAAAATTTTAATAATTTTCTGTAAATCTATGGAGCGAGCAACATTATTTTCAATAGACAGCATTGCCAAAGAAGATAATCGATTTTGATTCATCGAATTACTTAGATAAGTTTTTATTAATTTTAATTTTGAGAACGATCTTTCTGCCGATGCGACGGTTACAGGAATTGTGAGATATAAAAACATACCTAAAGTTATAATTTCAGTAAAGCTACTACTCGATGAGTAATTGTCAACTATGATAAATTTTAACAAATCTTTTACTGACTTAATATTTGTGAGATCTTTAGAGAAACATGTTCGAAAAGCTAATAATTGATTTGAAAGTATGTCTGATATGTCACCCTTATATATGTTACAAATATTTTCTGCCATATGATATATAACTTTATCATCGGAATTTAATAGAACCTCTGCATCCAAAATTTCGAAGTTAGTAGATAGTTGTTGGAAACTAACTGTTCTATGTTGTAACTGGCCTATAATAATATCCAAACTTTTATAAAATACATTAACCCTAAAGATATCTTCACTACTTTGAAAAACAAAATCACTGGCAACATCATCAAAAAACCGCTTACGTCTGAAAATACGTTTTTCTAAAAATTCTGGAATTATACTCCATTTACTTGCCGTAACCTGGGCTTCTTTTTTATATTTAAAAATTCTTCTCGAAGGGTAGTTATTGAATTTAAAACATTTTTTAAAAGTTTACTTGATTTTTGAATATCTTGTTGCTTATTTTGTAAAAGTTTGGATACCGTATCTATACTGCTTAAAACTTTAGATTCTAAAATAATTAAAAATACTGTTTCAAAGCTTTCTAACGTACTTTTAAATACTTTAGAATCGTCGATTTCAGATTTATTATTCGATGTTAAAATTATTTTTGATAAAGCCTTAAGGACATCGAGGTACCTAAATCGTAGGGCTTTGATTGCATCGTTACGTGACGACCAACGGGTTGTTGACAGTTTTTTAAGTTTAATTTTTGATTCGCTCGTAAGTGATTCGAGTAACGCCCATCTTTTGATACTATGTGCAAAAAACACATACAAGCTTTGAACAAAATCAAAAAAATTTCTTATTTTTTCTACATTACTTACTGAATCGTTTAAAACTAAATTAAGATTATGGGCAGCACAATGTACAAAAGGAGCATTTTTGCCACTTTTAATATTCTAGCCTGAACCCCATTATACATCCCGCTCATATTTGCGGCATGTACCATCGTACCCTTGACCACGTAATTTGTTTAAATCACTAATTTCATTAATTGCTTTTATAATTTCATTTGACAGATTTTTAGATGTCTGATTTTCAATTGGAATAAAGCCTAAAAATGACTCTTTTATTTTAATATCAACTGGTTTCTTATCTTGATCATATTCAATAGAAACATATCGAAAAATGAGACTTAGCTGGTCAATTTTAGATATATCCTGGGTTGTGTCTATAATAATTGAAAAAAAGGAGCTGACTCTATAGATCTTTTCAGACTATCTTTAACAGCTTTTCCCAATATATTTATTAATTCATTCTGGATTTGCGGACTTAAATAGGTTGTTGACATTTTAGAATGATTATCTAATAAATTTTTTAAAACTGTATCATATTTAGAAAGTAACTTAATTATTGACAAAAACACTCCGGGATTGGTTGAATTTAAATTTTCAGTTGTGCCTCGAAATGGCATATTTGTTGTTGCTAAAGTGAGAGTTACGTCGATAATACGCTCTAGTATTTGCTGCCATTTATTAATTTTCTTACGCATCAAATCTTCTTGTTCCTTATCTAATGTTGTATTATTTTTCCACTTATCGAAAATAGCACAAGAATTATTGTGTTCAATATTTGTCTCATGTCTTTTAATGCTGCGGTTTAAATGATTCCAATCACTAAAACCTGTAATCATTTGATCAAGCTTTTGTGGAGAAAACAGCCAACATGGTTGACAATAACACTGGTTTAATTTTGCTGAATAACATAGCCACCATCTTTCGGTTCTAATACCACATTTAGATATTTCGGCATAATAAAATGAAGAAAAACTTCTGTTCTTACTATCTTTGGGAAATGGTCCTCTTGGACGACAAGGCTCGTTATCAATAATAAATCTTTTTTCTTGGGTGGATAAAACGTTGCCAAAATTAGCTTTATCCGTGGCAAAAGTTACCTACAAAATACAAATATACATAATATAGTAAGTACAGGTAAGTAGGTATATAGTAAGTACAGGTAAGTAGGTATAAATTATTTATCACATGCATGTTTATACTGTTTATAGGACAAGTGGATTTGCTACAGTAAAATAATTTAAACACATTTTTAATATAAAAATATAGCGCTAGGCAAGTCCAGGCAATACAAGCTTGCTACAAAAAAAAAATTTATGATTTTTTCTTACGCAGATCCATTTGTCAGCGTCAGCCTATTTTATTATGTACCCATATCTACTTACATTAACATCTGATTCATGTGTGATATTTATATCATCTGAATCGGGTTTATCTTTGCTGCTTGAACATTGAACATTTCGCCCATCAGGCTCAGGTATTTCAGGATTTTCCTCAGGCTCAACTTCAAAGGCATTTTCACCTTAAAATGATAAAATAGACTTAATAATGTGCATGTAGGTATGTGTATTTAAATTAACGAAAAACATCTGCGGTAACGGTTAATTTCAATTTTTTAATTATACTATTTTATAATTTTTAATAAAATAGTTATTTATGTATCAAGGGTATACTAAGTAGAAGATTATGCTCGGAGGGCAACAGTCTTAAAGCCGCAAGGGCCTCTGGCCCGAGGGATTGTAAGTTGCCCGAGGGTATATCTATTAATACCCGTGGGGCATACAACATTTTATGTCATACTTCTTCGTTTTAAATAAAAAATATTTTTTTAAATTAAATATTTTTTCATTTTGACTTTGACAAAGTAAACAAAAAGTGGGAAAACAGACAGCATAAAGTAACTTTATGCCCGCACGGGTATAAAGTAATCAATTATTTAGCTCGTATCAAAGGTATAAAAACACAATTATGTATTGGTATGACATAAAATAAATAATATACCTAGGTAAGTAAAATTTTTCTAGGCTAACTGCATTGTAATATTAAATTAAAATTAAAAAAAGCAAAAATTCTCACCTTTATCAATTTGATCTTCAATCGCAGATGTAGAGGGTATAGCATTGTCACTGGATAAACCATTAGGTGAAGATGAGCTGTTTATATTTAAAAAATGGTATATTTTTGGAAGTTTTCGGGTTTTTTCTTCAATTTCAGCTCTCTTTTTTCGCTTACTTGCACCTGACAAATGTTTGTAATTGCTCATTTCAATGTATTAGAGTAGGTGCCTATCTAATAACCAATCCAATGCCCAAATCTAAACCTTTAATTACAACGTTACGCTAGCTCACTGTCTGGATTTTATAAAACCAATAAAACTTGAACACTGAATTATTAACATACGAACTTTAAGAAGGACCGATGCCGATGACAAATGACAATACAAAACACAAATCAACCGGCATCGTTGTTTTTCAGGCCTTTTGTGTTTGTTTATTTAGACCGTAGAAATGCCGTCTCGGAATAATTGTGCTGGTGCTGGATAAATTAATTGCTCCGTGAGGTTTTTATAAGTGGAAAAACATGCAGACTTGCATAATAATTATAGAATTATACGTTTCGAAGAGACATATTAAAGTAAACAAATCTAATAGATATATATAGATATACGCATGATGGGGATTAAATAGGTACAATGTTTCTGGTCTATAAAAGCAAATAAAACTATTTGTATTTACTACTTAATTTTAATTTTATTTTTTCTAACGCTAAATAAAAAAAAACAAAGATTTTATACTTTCCGGTTATGCTTATTATCGTGGCCGAGACCTAACGGATTAGATAAATTAAAGGAAGTTTAAGTATTTGCTCGTAGCGACAGGTTATATTTGTTTAAAAAAATAACGTTTTACGACTATTACTTTTAGAAATTTAGTCGACGCGTTTTGTGATTTTTGAAACACCCTGTACCAGAATTTAGGCCTTCCTAAACTGTTTTGTGATTAAAAACAAAGCTATAAAAATATTAACACAAAAACGGCTGCAATTTCAGCAATAATAAAAATAATTCGTTATCTAGCAAACAGATAAAAACTACACTAATGTTTATTAAATAATAACAACGTTCACCGATACAATAATCAAAGATTAATTTTATTACGAAGATAAATTGGGCAATAAAACATCGAAGCTGTTTAAGGCAATAACGCTTCAAAAGAGCGTTAATTATTTTTGTTTTATTTCAGATAGGTTGCTAAATTATTCTATGATTTATTGTTTTAATGCTCGAACAAATAAAATTACGTAGTAAATCTTCTGATATCCAGGTTTTTATTTTTTTGGTAGAAAGTAAACGCGTATCGGATTAGATAAATAAAAGTTAAGTTTTGGTATACGTGATTGTATACGGAATGTCACAAAAGTACCGTAAAAGGGGCTACTTGCACACCTTTTTAGCATATTTTCCCATATACCGTTGTATGTTGTAACTTTGCAGCTTCGAAAAATTACATTGTACCGACCTAGTCATGGGGTATCCATGGCTGGATGTAAAATTTTGAAATTCCAGCCATGGGACCCCAAAAAAATTTTTTAGGTGTGCAAGTTACCCCGTATTTGGGGCAACTTGCACACTTACGAAACGATTATTATAAAATGAATGCTTATGACTTTTGAGTGCATGTTACCCCGCAGTCGTATCAAAAAAAGATATTTTAGACCCATGGCAATAAATTCCGAATAATACTAATTAAAAATCTTTATTTTAAAGAGAAAAATTTATTTATGCGTCAAAATGCAATAAACTTAAACAGGTTATATACAAAAATACTTATAAAAATGTAAATACCAAGTTATCAAAAATAAAAATAAACACTTTCTCTCGCTTACTAAAGCTTTGGTAAATTAAGGCACATTCTTTGAAACATCACAACCATTAAAAAACACTGGCTAATCGTCAATTTGGAAGTCTTTGTCGGCATCACTGTCATCGAAGAGAGACTGTTCGTCTTCTGAATCATCGCATCGCTCGCACACGAAAAATGGGTCTTTGCTATCTTTATTACAGGGTCCACAAATCCATGCTTGACATTTCGTGCATTGAATCCAATCACTTGTGCCTCTGTAATCTTTCCAGTTAATTCTGCAGATAGCACATTGCGAGACGCATCTGTTCCAGGTTCGACTTTTTTTCCCTTTTTCGTCTTTTCTCAGCCCCCGTTCCACGGTGTTCTTTCAGCAAATCAATCAAGCTGCTGTCTAAAATTCTTTCGACTTCCGCATCTTGCACTCCGTCAGGAATGCGCTTCAAAACTTCGTCAGGATTTGCAGGATGCAAGCCGATGGCTCTAAATCCTGATAGTTTTTAGATTTTCTGACACTTTGGAGCTTATTCCTCTCCACAATCTATCCAAAAGATTCGGAAATTGTTCCTTCGGGATAGTTCCTTGGAAACGAGACTCCTTTCTCCACTGATCGCTCCATTTCTTTTCATAGGGGCAAAGACAGCAACATCAAGCGGCTGCATTAAGTGAGTGGCGTTGGCTGGGAAGGGAGTTATGTAGATATTATTAAAACCACACGCCTCTATCACTTTTGGTAAAAAGTGACTTGCCAAATTGTCACCAATGAGGACCACTTTGTCGTTATTCTCTCTGGTTGATTCGACATGAGGCAGGAAAAGCTTGAAAAACCACGTTTCAAACAAGTTCATATCGAACCATCCGCTCGAACTGTTTGCATATTTCATTTATTGTGGTCCACCTTTCGTCCAGTTTTCGTATAGATTTAATGCTTTATACACTACCATAGGTGGTAAAAGGTCTCCATTAGCATTTCCGCTAACCTTTATGCTTATGGTAGCACGGGAATGCTCCTGAACTCTTTCCACCCTTTTCGTATTCCTAGGCACAACCACCTTCCTGGACCCAGGATCATCTGTTACGTTTGTTTCGTCGTAGTTGTAAAAGTTTTTACTTTTCACTTCCCTAATTGTTAAGTCAATATTGTCGAAGAACTGTAAAATTTCATCTGGATCAACCGATGCTCTGGATCTCTTTATGTTAGACGCCATTCTGGTGATCAACTTATTTCTTTTATAAATGAATCTAAGAAATCAGGTCCAGGATAGTTATTGTTGAACACTCTAACCGTTTTTCCCTGTTTGTCCAAAAACTTTTTGATCACATCTCGAATATCAACCTAACATAATTTTATACTTTGGTCTTATCCGACCTGTATATGTTCCAGTATTTACTTTTTTAAAAACCCCATGGTTATCCAGCTACAGACCGTGTCGAATATGGTGGGCCACCCTGTATATTCGGAACAACGGATATATTTTTTATAATATAATTTTGCTACAAGGATAATTGTATTACCACTTTTTAAATATAACTGTTTTTCAAAAATAAACTTAAGGGCTTGATTATTTAATTAACAGTTACTCCTGAACGTAATTAGCAGGGTAACCGTATTCTCTACTTATCCCCAAATTCTGGTAATCGCTTTTAAATTGATTTATAAGCCTGCACGCAGTTCATCCTGCAATTAATTGTGGCTTTTATTCATTAATTTTTACCGGAAATCCCATTAACTTTTATGACTTTGATGCTATCACAAATAAATATCAACTATGGAACAATGAAACTACCACTACTCAGTGGTCCCTGCTGATTTTTATGGGTGAAATGAAGTATTTAATGCTAAAAATTGAAGTAACAGCAGGATTTTTATTATTATTCTCGGGACAAGACGAAATATTTTCTCTTGTTAAAAGCCTCCAGAGAAGACAAGAAATCATTTTTTTCGCTTTTGACTTTTTTTTCTTTATCTTTGGACAATCCACGAAGGCTGAAAGCCTAAATACTAACGTACCGTGGGTGTCTTAAGCAGGGTAAGAGGAAGTTTGTTAACATGGGACTTAAAAACTTGAAGATTTGGGGGGAAGGAAAGACCTCCGCTGGCAGCAGGTTCCACAGTCTAGAAACTCTAGGGATAAAAGAACGAACGAAATGGGAAGTTCGGGGCCCGTCCAATTGAACTGTATAGGGATGCATACGCGCGGCACCACGAGTTCCTCTGTTGGGAACTGCAAGAGGAGGGACTATACTGGATAATTCGTCGGAGCAGAAGCCGTAACAGTATCTATAGAAGAGCGATAGATCTCCCACAGCTCAACAATGGGCAAGAGAAGGAAGTCTTTGAGTAAGTAAAGGATCATTAATAAAACGAACAGCCCTTTCTTTGAATGGCATCAAGAATGCTGAGGGTTGTAGGGGATGCCATTCCCCAGACAAGAGAACAATATTCTAGAGAGGGTCGAATTTGGGACACATACAAAGTACAGGATGAGTGTTTGATGACTTTTTTCGCGACAAGGAACATGATTGTGTTTTGAATGCATTAAATTGAATGAGATTTTTGGCGCCCCAATCCAATATCAAATTGAGATCCTGTGAAAGAGATATCTGCATCGCCCTGCGTTTGCTTTCCAAGTCGGGTTGAGAGATTGGTTTGGAAACCTGAAAAGTGGAGTAAAGGGTACTATCGTCAGCATAACTATGAATGGGATTGGTTGTGGAAGAAAGAAGGTCGTTGATGTGAAGAAGAAACAAAGTTGGTGCTAGTACTGAACCCTGTGGCACTCCAGCATTAATTTCGTGAAAGCTTGAAGAGTGGCCATCAACAATGACTGATATACGTCGATTAGAAAGATTACAAATAGAATAGGTACCCTGTAGATTTTTTTTTATATTCCTAAAATTTATTCTTTGGCTTTACAAATATGTTGATAGGGAAGCCCAAGAGGGGAGTTTGGATACCTTGTACCCAGTTAAGTATCTGCACTGGGGAGACCAGATTTCTCGGGGTTGTTCTGATATCGGTGATTTGTTCGGTGCATATTTTGAGAGTGTTTTCGTGCCAGAAAGGCATCAATTTAATTTTGACTCGGTTCCTCAAAATTCAAACAATCTAGACTTGCAGAGCATTTTTCTTCGTAACAGTGATGTTCTAAAAGCATTTAAAAAGCTTGATCCTAAAAAAGGCTCTGGACCGGAAAATTTACCTTCTATCTTTATTAAGAAGTGCGCCGTTTCCCTCAGTGTACCATTGACATTACTTTTTAACCACTCTTTTGATTTGGGTGTGTTTCCCATTGATTTAAAGAACAATATGGATGAATGCAGCGAGAATCTGAGGGGTTTTCCAGTGACGAAAATTTTGGTGCATCACGCTCCAGAGCTTGAAGCTCTTGAACTGCTCTAAAAAGTTAGTCACTGGAACGCATCCGCAAGGACAGAAAGCTCCAGCTGGTAAAAAAACTTAACCTTACTTTAAGTAATTTTCAAATTTCGTTTTTTGTTGTGAAAACAAGGTGGATTAATGGATTATTTATTTATTCTCTCTTTAATTCATCTAAAACCACAGTATAAAGGTCTCCAGTTGTGGGATCTGTAATATCTAATTCCATTCTAAACAAATAATAATTTTAAAGATCTATCCTAACCTTAATAAACAAACTTTTAACGTTTGGAGCACGAAACACCTAAAGGGGGTTGGTGCATGAGAGGCAAGGGGAAAGTAAAACGGAGCAGTTAAGGTGCATAAGACTTTCCGTCACTGGAACGCCATAAAGTAGAACGAAATGCTCCTGAGCTACTCGGGAGCGCTCTGTTTGCGTCACTGGAAAGCCCCTCTGAATGACCCTTGTATGAGCTTCGCGCAGGGTTCTAACGGTCATGCGCAATGAGATTTTACAGCCTGCTAGAAAATTATCGATAGCTGATCACAGGTTATCAACAGGACCGGCTTTAACACTTTGTATTAGTTTTATTTATAAAGAAGATAGGATGAGTAATTTTGTTTGTTGGATAACATATTTATACATTTTATTATAGGTTTATATTGGGTGTTTCTTACAAGTGGTTCCACCCTATAACTTTTTACCTTTTCAGATAGAAACATGATATTTGGTATATCATTATTTCACAAAATTTTGGATGAATTCGTCCATCCAATTGCTTTCTATTACTTCTGGTTTAACTAGAAATGACTGCTACTTTAAAATTTAAAATGGACTACCGGTATATTTTACCTTATTTCAATAGAGTATGACATTCTTAATAAAATGTCACCTCATATGTCATTTTTTGACACTTCTGATGTCAAAAATTTGATTTTTTTAATTTCAACCTAGAGTGCCATGATTAAAACGGTTTATTTTAAGTCAAGTAGCCATGAAAAATGAAATTACCCGTCTTATGTTTTTCGATTTCTTACGCGGAGTCAAAGTGTGCAAAATCCTATTTATGAAACTTCTTTTTTTAATGGAATGAGCTTGTCGTTTTGCTGCAATAAATTATTGTTCACAAAAGGGTTTTCTTTACTTTATCACTTTTTGTGTACTTGGCGGCATCGCTTTCAAAATGAATTAAATGTTGAACCATCTTTAATAGCGATTTAATCACTTATCTAAACAAAATTTATTTAAAAATTGTGGTGTCTGATTGATCTTTTTCATAATAAGGAAAATAATCGCAGATATTTACTTGAAAAACCTAACAAAAACAAAGAAGCCGTTAGTTAAACCAGCTTTCCACACTGTGCAGTTAATCCCACTAATGTCATATATTACTCTCGGTCACTGCGTTTTCTTTATTTAGCTCAACAAAGAAAAATATCTCTGTCTCTTCCAAGAGACATTCTAATTATCTAACTAGCCATTTACAGCAAGAGGACTGCAGCATCCCGAACTACAAAAACGTGGATAATAATCAAAATAGCTGGGGGCCAGGATTAATGAAACAAATGAGCATCGCTGTCGTTGTCGGTTCACGCGTCATTAACTCTCTGGTTGATCTCAGCCGGCCCTGACCGAGTCAATCTTTATCTTTTGTTTAAATTTGGGCTATGGTTTGTTTTATGACGTTGCCGGTTACGCTTATGTTGCTTTATTTATTTTTGAATAAAGTGACTTTTTTTAAGTAAAGGGTGCTTTACCAATCTAATAAAAATTAATGTCTACTAGGGTGCCCCATCTTTATAGGGGTAAACATTTTTAAACGATTTTTACTGGGCCATCCTGTAAAAATGTTTCTTTATATTAATAAATAAAACCGACAAAAGTTTTACTTAATCTGACTAGAGGAACACGTGCCGCAAGCAAGTCAAAATATTAGGTATAGGTAGGTATGGTTAGAACCATATTTATTTCATTCGGAAAGCGATGCGGATGATAAAGTAAACAAACTTTTTCGAAAGCACATAGCCTCTGACAGAGCCTGATTACATATTTTTTAGATAAATAAATAAAAATATAGCGAAAACACGTATCACGTACTTAAAAACATCTTCTTATTTCGTCTCTGGCGTGCCATAAAACCTGTAACGCGTGGCGTAGTCGTCGGACTGAATATTTTTTCTGCGATAAATCATTGTTCACTTGTATACTTGACGGCATCGCTTTCAGATGAAATAAATATGGGTCTAACTATACACAAAATATTATATTATTATTTTATTTTTTCGAGCTACAGCGCGGTAGATGGATTTAAGACTGTTTTGTTGCCTGAAACTAAAATATGTCGTTCTAAATTATTCACTTTTAAGAATAAATAAATACCTAAAACACTTGCTGTAGGGGAGAACAGGGTAATGGGGGCCCACTAAGGTAAAATTTGAATAAAAAACAGATTCTTTTATCATTTTAATTATTTTAAATTAGCAACTTTTACCTTTATTTTTGGAGTATATTTAAATTAAACTTATATTTAATTACACAGTATAAGGATACAAAGTTTTACAAAAAAGTCATGCGGAAAATGAGCCCATTTAACCCACATATGGGAAATGGGAGCCATTCTCTTAAATTCATCGAAAATTTAACTACATAAACTTATATTGTTTAAGTGAGATCTTACATAAAATCTTGTTAACACAAACTTATTCAACAAAACAAACAAATCAATGTAAAATTACAAAAGGAGAACCGGCAACCAGTACCTGTTTTTTTAAAAATCTTTTTGACATCCCACGAAGGCATATGCCCAAATACCAGGGTACCGTGATTGTCGGGTTATTGGATGTTTAACCCATCGTTCCCCTTTTCCGTCAAATTTGTCCAAGCACTAAAACATGCAGTTATGCATTTCACAGCACCTTTTAGACAACGCGCTAGTGCCACCACGGTCGTTATTTTTAAATAACTACTACCTAAACTGACCACCATTTTGGAAAAAAATAACCTAATTACGTGTTATTAATTTCAAATTACATTTAACCAATTGGACTTGTTATAAGATGAAGTTATGGATGTGTTATGGACGAACGCAATAAAAAAATATAACTACATGCTTATCTTGGCGCTGACAATCTGCTCTTTTCTTATAAGCTTGAAGCGAAAAACACACAACCGTCCCTCGTGCCTCAACTAATGCCAATGCCGACTTGTGCGCGTCGGGCGAACTTTTCGATGGTTGACGAAAGCGGCAAGTATAGTAAAACCCATATTTATTTCATTCTGAAAGCGATGCCGCTAAGTACACAAAAACTGATAAAGCAAATTGATCTTTTTTGTGAACAATGATTTATTGCAGCAAAAATATTTAACCTGTCGATTACGCCACGCGTTACAGGTTTTATGGCACGCCAGAGACGAAATAAGAGGATGTTTTTAAGTACGTGATACGTGTTTTCGCAATAATTTTATTTATTTATCTAAAAATATGTAATCAGCCTCTGTCAGAGTCTATGTGCTTTCGAAATGGTTTGTTTACTTTATCATTTTTTGTGTACTTGGCGGCGTCGCTTTCAGAATGAAATAAATATAGTTCTAAATATACCTACGATCATTCCAAAGTAGATACGTTTCTTTCTACCAGTAGCGCTCTAATTACCTGACCGCCTCCTATTACCCCGCGCTCCCCTACGCGTACTAATTACTACTGGATAAGTGAACCAAATGCTTGGAGTGCCTTCTTTACTGCATTTAGCCAATAAGAAACAATGACAATTTCTTGGCATTGTATGAAACTCTAATTAATTGGAATTTAATAATTAATAGTTTAAAAAAACTAAAAAACACGCTTTTATATGCAACCGAACTAAAAATTAAAAAATAATTTTTCATTAAAAAAATATTTTCACTTCATAGTAAAAAGCATGGGGTGCATTTTACTATTTTTTCATAACTTTTCCATCATAGATATTGGCAAATATAATAATTATAACATTTAATATATTAAGCACCCCACGCTTTTTACTATGAAGTGAAAATATTTTTTTAATGAAAAATTATTTTTTAATTTTTAGTTCGGTTGCATATAAAAGCGTGTTTTTTTAGTTTTTTAAACTATTAATTATTTTTCATTTTTTAGTTCGTTATATCAATTAATTTTTTAAAAATAAATGCTCCAGTTTATTCACTAAAAAATTTTTTCGCCATTTTGTCAAGATTAGCAAAGTTTTTCAGATTTACTTTCTGAAAATACCCTAATATAAAATTTGAGTAAAATCGATTCAGATCGAACTCTTGAAATGGCCGGTGGTTGGTACCACTGGGACGTACAGGTGACAGATGACACTTGGTGGAAAATAACCAGCCCCTTTTTTATTAGTTCTGTGCCCCTGTATATCAAATTTGGTCAAAATGGGGTTGCTCCAACTTTCGAAACAATTACCCAATTTGCATAAATAAGACAAATATTTTTAAAATATTACCTTTTTAAACTAAAAAGAAATTTACCATAAATGTTTTTTTCTAAATATGAGTTTACGTTAGTTTACTTACCTTAAGTGATATTTTAATGTAGTTTGCTAATCTCCATTTCCAGTCTTTGTCCTAATCTAACATTCGGTACAAGTAGGTACCTAACACTCAATAAAGGCCTTGTTTTAGAAAGTATAAATGGAAGATGGTATAAAAGGTTTATTGGTTATAGGTTATGTGATTT
This sequence comes from Listronotus bonariensis, assembly GCA_014170235.1. Classification (NCBI taxonomy): domain Eukaryota; kingdom Metazoa; phylum Arthropoda; class Insecta; order Coleoptera; family Curculionidae; genus Listronotus; species Listronotus bonariensis. The sequence continues at coordinate 125,509 of JACEGR010000149.1, read as the reverse complement.
AGGAACTATTTTGCTTACGAATGATTATTCTGGCTGCGGAGGACCATGTTAATTATTTATTTGCTTCTTGTATTTCAATTAAAGTGTATACTTTGTTTTTAATAGCTTAGTTAACTGATTTTTTCAACTTTAATTTCACATTAAAGGAATTTTAGGTTATGTTATGACTGAATGACTGTGACTTTTGTCAGATGTCAGTTGGTAATACATATTTCTGTTTTATGACCGCCTGTTTTAAAAACAAGTGAAGGTTATTCGTTCGTTAAAAAAAAACAGATGAAGGTTATACGCTCCGGAACGAATACGTTCAGCGAACGAATGAGTTCAATTTAGCAGAATTGAGCCCCTGTCCCCAACCCGTCGGCAAATGTTGTCAAGTTCGATTATTCAATTGTCTAATCTGGCGCATCCGCCAGAACGTACGATTTTTCACTTTTCCGGTTTTCCTGGAAAATGCTGGAACTTAACGGGATACTGTTTTTAAATTATTGCATCTTCATCGGTCCTTGATACGTGTGCAAAGTTTCAAAGAAATCGAATAGCTGGAAGTTGGTTAAAATTAGGCTCAAAGATTCCGTTACATAGATAGACAGATGGATAGATAGTTACAACCCAAGTTAATAAAAGCGTGTTAAAAAATAAGACTATTGGTACCTATATGTTATGACACCACACATCTCCGATCTAGGGTATTTATATGGTCAGCTTCAATACTGCCACAACAATTAGAAACAGATATTTTATGTTTTCCTTGTCGACCCCATATTTTCGAAATAGTTGTGCAATTTTTTTTAATGTAAAAATAAATGCCCTCTTTATTCATCCTGATCTTGCTTCATTTAAACTTTTTAAAGAATATTGGCCTAAAATAGAAAAACTGATTTAAAAACAGGTTTTAATAAATAAACAAATTTTGCAGCCTTAAAATAATATAATCATTTACCAATTCCTAGCAATACATCACCCCCGAGTTGATTACAAAGATATTTTATTACTTTCCAAATTGTTTGTTGATGAAAAACCATCGAATGTATAGTATATTACATTACAAGTGTGGAAAATGACTAATTTCACACGAGTGGGAATATTGTAGCACGAGGCGTTAGCCGAGTGCGACAAACCCACGAGTGTAAGAAAGTAATTTTCACACGAGTACTGTACACTATTTTTCCTACGACCACAAATTATTCACCAAAAAAAAATAAATTAAAGTTTGTCTGTTCAGAAAAAATAAAAACAATTGAGAACTTTGCAACACTAGGGTGATATTTACTTTGCAACACTAGTGTGATATATACTTTTCCTCACTGCTATATTATACTGTTTTGACAATATTTTTACATCGAAAATCACCTACCTAGAAGCATTATATAACTTTTATCATTTTGGAATTTAAAAAGGCCCTCACTTAATAAAAATTGTATGGTTTTGTTAGGTAATAACGCTAATAGTTTAATACGGTTTTCTGCTATTATAAGGGTTTTTTAAAAATTATCGATTCTTACATATTTTAGACACTCTTCTAAATAAAACGTAAGTGGTGCATATCCAAAATATTCCGTTTTTTAAAAATATCAGTATATAAACTTACGGGACCGGGGAGTGAAAAGAGGTGCTGGGTGGGGCAAAATTGGTAAAACGAGTTAATGAAACTGAACATCACATGTAAAATTAAGTAAAAATAACAGTTTTTCCTCATATTTTTAAGAAAAAATCTAAAAAATATGAAAATTGTAAATGCATAACCTAAAGTCCTTAAAGTAAGGAAAAACGACTACCAAACGTCAGTTACCATGCAAAACATGGAAAGCATTTGGCAACGTCGGAAAGGTCTGATTCTATTTATGAATGGATAAAAGAAAGTGGATTCATAAAGTGTGTATTAGCCTTAGGTTTAATTAGGGATTAAAAAAGATTTAACTAGTTGTTTGAGTACACGAAGAAAGAGAGGAAGGAATTTGATCTATAGGCTTTTTTTCTCTGGCGCTTTAGGTCGAACGGTCAAGCGGCAAGGCTGCCTCTATAAAGTACGTGCTCAAAGGTAGAGGGGAGATTTTAAATTTGATCTACTTACCTGACAACACTGTGCCAGTCAGTGAAAGTTGTTTTTTGTGGTTATGTCTATTTTTTGTTTATGTTTTTATTTTTTCGTAAATTTTAATAAATATAAAATAAGATGATTTTCGCTAATTTGGATTCTACCGTTTAAGGTAAATAAAAAGTTTTTTTACTGTCACTACAATAAATATGTCACTTGCAAAACCAATAGCAGTTTTTAGAATGACATCATAATATGTATCACACCAGTGTTGTAAAGTACTTTGCAACACTAGTGCTGTAAAGTACTTTGCAACACTAGTGTGATATAACGCATTTTCTATGCATTAAATCAGTGTGCTATTTGCTATTTTCGCAAGTGTTCGTAGGAAAATTTTATTTTATTGTCTTGGTGTATTTCATCATGCACGTTGGTGTCAAAACCCACTTACTGCTTAAAAATAATTTTCTTTTAATATTAATTTAAACAAACACAAAAGGAAAATTCAGCTATTACGGACTTACGCCTGTTTTCGGTAATTATTTTTAAAAAAGCCTGAGCTACAGCACTTTCAGCAAAAAAGGCCCTATTTTACGACCTCCAGTTTTAAAATGAATTGATAAAATATTAAAACATAGACAATAGTATGTGTTAAGTTGCATGGGGTAAAATGAAAAACAATTTATGGTATCTAAATTTTGAATATGTTTCCTTAGCATTCTTAGATGATACCAATTCAATTAATGTTAAGAATAAACTGGTAAGGGCTGCTAAATAGGCCAGCGTCAGATAAAGAGTACATCTAACGAATAATAGTCGGAAAATTAGATCAAATAGAAAAAAAAAGGAAATTAAAGAGTTTATGTTTTACCTATCTATTATTGATCTGTAATACCTTAGAAACGGAATATGTTATGGTAGCAATAATACCTGCTATCACACCTAGGGCATTATAAGCGGGCATTATGATAATGCCCGCTTATAATACTTTGTTTTTGGATGAAATACTTTCTTCTATATATCCTTCAGCTACTGAAGACCTTTTCCATTTCCCATGTTGTTTTAGCGTTTCAAACAAAGCACCTGCCTCAACAAGTAAAGTTGACATTAACCAATTTTAAAAATTTTGCGATCAATGTTGGGACGCTTCCTATGGTATTTTTTTCAATGGGTTGTACTGTACATCGACCCTTTCTATAGGTAAGAAAGAATCTTCGCTCCTTTATTCCAGCTGGTCTTAATGTTGTGTACTTTTTTATTAAATTTAAAGCGCCTAAATCTTTTTCAATGATAGTAAAACTTTTTGAAGTTGAAGTTTTAGTTTCTGGTACCTTTATAACCAAGACTGTTCCTCTATCTTCAATGTCATCAATAGTCATTTTGACCAACTCATCTCGTCTTAAACCTCCAAAACAACCATTACCAATATGACTTTGTGTACCAAGTGGATATCATCAGGAGCCTTCTTAATAAATTTTAATATTTGTTCTTCTTCCAAAACTTTAGACTTCTTCGGGACGTATCCTTTCGACTTAACTTTTAAAAAAGATATGAGACGATGGTATTGCGAAATGTCTATATTTTCATAGACCATCAACGTAGACCATAGGGTGAAATACTTGGTCCAGAGAGAGTTCGGACTGTATTTTTCCGACTAAAAATAATAAAGTTTGTTAAACATATGTATTAAAATAAAATCAATAACTTACCAGTTCCTGAAAATATGCCATTAAAACGGTTTCGGTTATTTGAAGAATTGCGTTCGCATCTTTCCAAATACCAAATATGCCATACTCTCGATCATACTGTTGCCTTGATTTAACTGGCAAAAGATTTTCGGTCGCGTTTATGGCCTTTTTTCTTATATTTTGTGGAATTTCTTCCACTTTGAGGAAATCGTTAAATAAAAAATTCCAACTGACTAACTGATAGAAACATCAAAGTCAAACTTAACACCAGTCATTATCAACTTACGTATACAGGTACAGGTGCAACCTATTTTTATATTGCGAATAAATAATGTAATTAGTCACTAAAAAACTCTTTTTGGGTAAAACATAAAGAATTGTATGCATCACGGGCTTTACTGGACTATAATGCCCATCAGGTCGAAATCTATTTCGACCTTCAGGGCATTATAGTCCTAGTAATGCCCTTGATACATAAATAGCTATTATGTCCGTTACTTTTTTTTCAAAAATTAAATTTTCCTACAAAAATTTTGGAAAGCCATCCACCAACTTGGAATATTAACGAAAGTGTTGTAAAATTGTCAACAATCTTAAAGTAGTATTTGACACAGTTGAAAGAGGTAAAGTTCTCGCCAGTAGAGAAGATCCCACGGCGTCATCACTTTTAATTATTCTCCTTTTTGTTGCTCGCACACGATGTAAACGACGCGTTTAGACAGCGATAGTTGATTGCCGTCTTATTTATATGACGCAGGTGGGATCTTTTGTAACTGGTTTTTAGTCTATCACGCTAACTGATGAGTATAATAACATATTAGCTAAGGACTATATCTGTCTGTCTGTAGGCGGCTTTAAAATTTCCCAGTATAAAAACATAAATGTTTTATTGGCTGCATGGTCGACCAATACAGTAATAATCTATCAGCACCCAATAATAAATCTTTATTTGGTAAATTCACATTTATTATGTTGATGTTAATCATTTTAAAAATAAACATAAAGATAGAGGTACATATTTTTTATTTATCATTTGACAATAATTTATAATGTCTTGTAAAATCAGACAACTTAGACGTTCGCTTATTGCAAATCATCAACTTTTTTTGAAAAGTTAAGTCTGTTGATTTAAAGTATGAAATCTATATTTATTGCTGTTTGTCATGTGACTGTCTTGGTTTTATCCCATAAAGTATATTTTTAAAATTATTAAGTTTATTATCATATTAGAAACATTTTTTTGTCGATAATATTCCTTTTGTCTACAAAATCGTGCAGATACATAAAAAAACTTTTGTTTAGATACATAAATATGCTTTTTTAGCTGACTTTATAAAACTTTAATTTAAATCTTTAGCTTTTTAGTGCTGTTTTTGTTTTTTTCTTAATTGAATTTTAAATTTATTTTTATTTCCTTATTATTTCATTAATTTTAGAAAGTAAAAAAAAATATACAGTCGAACATAAAGACTTCCTTCTTTTTTTTAAGTCGGTGCCCTAAAATTTGGGGGTTTCTTTCGATTTCCTTTTTAAAATACAATACCTTCCAATGTAAATAACCTTTTCAGGTCTAAAATTAAAATTACACAAAAACCAAAGATTTGAAGAAATTGTAAAAAGTACAATAAGAACAGAAAATTTGACCTGATGGGCATTATAGTCCAGTAAAGCCCGTGGTGCATACAATGCTTTATCTTTTACCCAAAAAAGAGTTTTTCAATGACTAATTACATTATTTATTCGCAATATAAAAATAAGTTCCACCTGTACCTGTATACGTAAGTAGATAATGACTGGTGTTAAGTTTGACTTTGATGTTTCTATCAGTTAGTCAGTTGGCATTTTTATTTAACGATTTGCTCAAAATGGAAGAAATTCCACAAAATATAAGAGAAAAGGCCATAAAAGCGACCGAAAATCTTTTGCCAGTTAAATTAAGGCAACAGTATCGGGAGTATGGCATATTTGGTATTTGGAAAGATGCAAACGCAATTCTTCAAATAACCGAAACCGTTTTAATGGCATATTTTCAGGAACTGGTTAGTTATTGATTTTATTTTAATACATATGTTTAACAAACTTTATTATTTTTAGTCGGAAAAATACAGTCCGAACTCTCTCTGGACTAAGTATTCTGGGACATTTCAAAATTTTTATTTTGGAAATAAAGTTTAATTTTTAGTATTGTTTAAAGAAAAATTATTTTTGTATAAACTTGATCTTTATTGTGGAGAAATAAAATTGGATAAGCAATAAAATTTCCATATTAGCGCGCATTAGGGCATTATAAGCAGGGCATTATAAGCGGGCATTATCATAATGCCCGCTTATAATGCCCTAGGTGTGATAGCAGGTATTATTGCTACCATAACATATTCCGTTTCTAAGGTATTACAGATCAATAATAGATGGGTAAAACATAAACAACTTTATTTAATTATTTTTATGTACTGACCACCCCAAAATATTTTGAGACAAAAAGTCTTCACCTTTTTCTACAAATTTTCTTTTCACTTCTAAGCCAGGGAGCCTCTCTCAAGTCCACGGGGCCCCCTAGCTACGACACTGCTTTCGAATGAAAACATAATTTTTATAAAATATGTCCTTAATTGACAGAACAATCTGTAAATGAAAATGAAAAAATACTTAATAAACTTACTGAAAAATGCTTTCGCAAAGTACAGAAGTACGGAAGTACACTTGTTCAAATAAAAAATAATTTTATTGCAGGTTCAAAATTAACACAGTAATTGGTGGATATACCTAGATTAAAAAAAAAAATATCAGTCGAAAATAAAAACTCCTCCCTTTTTTAACCGACTTCAAAAAAAGGAGGAGGCTATATATTTGACACCTATGTTTTTTAACGTATGTACAGGGTGGGCAATTTAGCGAGTACCGCGGCTGTATCTCGGGAACTATTTATCTATGGATGGTGGAGAGGAGAAAAACCATCTAAATGTTTTAAAAAGTGTCCGTCGAAAGGAGCAACTTAATGTGGCGCCACCGTAGCCAGGGGAGATTTTTAACCAATGAGCATGAATTATTAAAATGAGATACAAACTGAAAAAGGAGAGATAGATACAAAATAAAAAAGGAAATAAATACCAAAATCCCTCCACTGGCTACTGTGGCGCCATCCCAGTTTGCTACATTCCGATGGCCACTTTTTCAACTTGACCTTAAAAGATGGTAATCCTCCCCTCCACCATCCATATATTTGTCGCTTCCAACAAAAAAATCTTTGGTAAATATGGCCAAGAGAAAGTGCTGGAAATTATTTTTAATTTTCTAAGTCGACCGCTAGGGGGCGTAACGGTAGTCACAAAATAAAAAAGAGGTTTTTCTTAAAAATATTTCTCATTAACAAAAACATTTATTACAGTTTAGGAGAAATAAGGAACCTTTTTGTAAAAAGCTTTTTTTTCTGAATTGCAAAATAAGGAGTGGGGAAGGGACGAATATTGATTGGAAAAAAATTTAACAACTTCTGTGCTACTTAACCGATTTGAATAAACTTATTATTGTTTGAAAGAGCATTTAATAAAGTATTGATGTTACCAGTTTGTTGTTGTTTCTGGTTTGTAGATGGCGCTTCTTGACAAAGTTGCAAATTTTTGTGATTTTCCCAAAAATTTTTAATGCATTGGTATTTTTTTTTTTCAGATCATATAATAGAGCGTTAAAAACATAAAAAATGGTAAAAATCCCAAATCAATATCGTTAACCGTTTTAGAGATATGAATAAAAATAGATGTTAATTACAAAAACTGTCGCAGCAATTCTTCCAAACTTATGACCACTAATTTAAATCACTCTCGAAAGCACTTTTAAGATATTTTTATAAATATCGCCAGAACCTGTTTATGACACTAAAAAAGTCACAAACATGGCATTAATTAAATAACACAAACTTTGTTGGCAAAGTAATAATTTAATTTTTTATTTCTAGTAAAACCTAAATAATTTTTATTCAAAAGAGTACACATCCTTGCTGGTCCCATGAGAAAACCCAGTTAGGATTGCAAAATACAAAGCTACTAGACTAATTTTTTTAGGGAAAGCTGCCTCTAGTAGATATATGCTACCTATTGGTGTATTCCTTTTATGCTTTAGAACAGCCCGGAACGATAACAAAAGTGTTCCTTTTATGTCAGTCTTTTGTATTTTTGACAGTTTTGACACTCTTAGCAGTTCAAGAACTGTTTCGGGCGGATCTAAAGCATAAAAGGAATACAGCATATACTGGATGTTAGAACAATCAAGGTAGTAAATGTAATGTCAAAATATTTTTGTTTGTCATGTGGTTCTCATTTAGCTACTTGTTCATATTTTTAATTTTTATTTATTGAACTGCGTGCGTTTTATTTTTGTGGTGCACTTCCACGGTGGTCTCATAAAAATACCAAGACAATAACACAACAGAGAAAGGTACTAGACCTATTATTTTCTCTCTGCTATATGCTTAAACATCAGGGATGTTTATTCTAGGAGTACTAGCGCCATCTACATATTTAACTTTAAACAAATATTATAATACGAGGGCAGATTACAAGTTGCTATTAAAAATGAACTCTTTTCACCGAGCTGAAAGAAAGACTACAGTAAAAACCACAGGGACGTGTAATTTCATTGATTGATATTGGGTGGGTCATGGTTAGTTAAATCTTTTCTTTTTTAATTTGTTTTACCTAGAAATTAAAAAAAATTAAAAAACCCAAACTAGCCATGACCCAGAGTTGGGTCGTATTCGAATACTCAGTATTCTGTATAGTATTCAGTAGTATTCAGAATACTTTTTGCCGGTATTCGAATAGTATTCGAATACATTTGTGTGTTTGGTATTTGGTATTCGGCAGAATACTATTTTGCTCAGTATTCGGTATTCTGTATTCGAATACCTTGGAAGTATTCGATGAATATTTTTGTTTGAGTATTCGAATATCGGCGTTCCGAGTATTCGAATACCTACCGAAAAGTGTAAGTAGTATCCGAATACTAAAATTGTCATGATTTGAATAAGAAAAGGGTAGAAAAATAGAAAAAAAGAGGTAAGGACCTTTTTTTTCTTTTTTTTGCTCTTCAATTTTATCATGGGTATTCGAATACTTTCTTTTTCCGGTATTCGTATTCGTATTCGTATTCGAATACCGATTTTCAGTATTCTGCCCAACTCTGCATGACCTTCCCCCAAATGTGACAGTTTTGCATAACCATCTGTAACGTTTCAAGATAATAAAATTACACGTCCCTGTGCTTTTTAATGTAGTCTTTGAAAGAGGTACTGGTAGTGTTGTAAAGTGTAGGTATGTTTACCGATTTAATAGAAATATTAAATTAGAAAACAAAAAAAGCTAAAAAGTGAAAAATAATTTATAAGAAATTAAGTCGGGTAATAACATATGCCCTAAACTACTAAATGTTAATAATAAGAAATCGTCTGGGCTGGATGGCATACCAGCAATCGTTTTAAAAAATGTGCTCCAGAACTTGCACCAATCTCAACTCGCCTCTTTCGAATTTCTTACGACACAGGTATCTTTCCGGAGAGCTGGAAAGCTGCACGTGTTCAACCTATTCTCTCTACAGCAGATATTCTTTCCTTCGTATCACACTTTGGAATAAGTCGCTTGAGTTTCTAGGTGAGTCCCAGATCGTTGCTCTTGATATATCCAAAGCTTTTGACCAGGTCTGGCATGCCGCACTTTTTAATAAACTTCCCTCCTATGGTCTTTCAACTAAACTCTGTACTTGGCTCTCTAGTTATCTATCTGATCGACGTATATCAGTTATTGTGGACGGCCATTCTTCAACCTTTCACCAAGTAAATGCTGGAGTCCCTCGGGGCTCAGTTCTGGCACCAACATTGTTCCTTCTTCACATCAACGACCTTCTCTCGTCCACAACTAATTCCATTCATAGTTTCGCCGACGATAGTACCCTTCACTCCAGTTTTCAGGTTCCTAAACCCATCACTAACCCTGACTTGGAAAACAAACGCAGAGCGATGCAGATATCTCTTTCGCAGGATCTTAATTTAATATTGGATTGGGGCGCCAAAAATCTAGTCCATTTTAATGCATCCAAAACACAATCATGTTCCTTGTCGCGAAAAGAATCATCAAATACTCATCCTCTATTTATGAGCGGCCAAGTTTTACAGAGGAAAGACACCTTCAATCTTGTGGGCGTCACATTTGAAAGTAACCTTAACTGGCATAAACACATTGTATCTATAGCCACGGCAGCTTCAAAAAGCTTGGATTTCTCTTTCGTTTTTTTATTCCTAGAGTTTCTAGATTGTGGAACCTGCTGCCCGCGGAGATCTTTCCTTCTTCCCCCCAAATCTTCAAGTATTTAAGTCCCATGTCAACAAACTCCCTCTTACCTCGCTTAAGAGACCCACGGTACGTTAGTATTTAGGTTTTAAGTCTTCGTGGTTTGTCCAAAAATAAAAAAACTCAATAAGCAAAAGCTTTTTAACCTTTATATCATATATTATTACCCAACTTCATTTTTATTATTTTCTATTTTTAACTTTTTGGTTAGTTTTATCAATCTTTAAAAGTCATTTGATTTTTAAAAAAGTATTTGCCTGCCTTGTATGTTGCATTTAATTTTGCTTTATACAAAATTGTAAGGAACGAATAAAGACTACGCCCGATCACGCTACGAGAAAATAAATTTCCGTCCAAACAAAAGAGAAATACAGTGTTGTACCTGTAATGACAGCGTTAATTTAAAAGTGTCTTTTTCAACGTAGGGTGCATTTCATGGCCTTTTCTCCAGAGCATTGCATGAAATACGACTCTAACTTTAATTATATGTATATACCGGTCGGCTAGTGATTTAATCTACTTCTAAATGGATTAGGTTGATTCGGAAATTGATCTTTGTTCATTCATTAGTGAATAATTGAGCGCGCTTATTTTTCTGTGATTAAAATTTGATTTAGGGCGAAGGTCTCACAATATACACACCGAGAAAAATAAAATAGTTTATTAAATCAATTTCAATAATTTGTAGATGCTTGATTTGACATTTAATTATTAATTTTTAAATTTATTTACACCAATTTAATTAAAATTTAAGTAACCGTTAAAAAAATACAACAAAAGATGTCAAGATTTTACTGAAATTTTCTGACATCCATCCCAAAAAGTGTAACGATATACAAATTCAGGTTCCTATAAGACACACACTTCAGGTTAATTTAACACTAACTAAAATAAATTTAGAGAGGTCCACGGTAGTAGAAGCATAGGAAACACTTAGGCGAATTGACTTACATTCGCCTTACTCGACCGACGTGAAAAAAATCGCTAAAATGATGAAATAAATGTGGAATGGTTTTGAAAAATATTATTTGCTTTCTTGCAGCCGCAGCCATTGCAAATAAGTGGTAAGTATCGAAGCGGACAGTAGTAAATTCATCAGTTCCCTATGATTCTAGTAGCGTGGAGCTGTCTGTACCTATATTAGCTTATTGAAAATTTCGAATGAAAAAATGTACGTGTATTTTATTTAAATTAGATAAATCAATATAAAACTTTTTGGTCTCCTAAGTTTTTTTTATTTCCTACTTAGTTTTCAAGAAAAAAAAACACTTCGTTGCATATCCGTAGATACCCACGAAAGAAAAGAAACATTTTTAAAACACTTTATTGAGTAAAATTCATTTTTCTTAAGATGTTAATATGATCCCAGAAAACACTATTTGCCGGCAATATACATTTTCATATTGGCATTGATGGTAAAGCATTGGCAATTGATGGCAATATTATGCCAACATTTAATACGCATTAAAAAGTTAACCCTAAATAAACACTCAATTGCCAATAAATTTTACATGCAGGCGAATTGCCGGCAAGCATACAAAAATGGCGGCATACCAATCCTGATTAAATAAAGCATGCCATTTTGTTGCAGACAAATAAATATTGGATTTTTGAAGGCAAACCTTCAACGCATATTTATAATTTTCAAACCATATTATTAACATTGGTATTTAACTAACATTCGAGCAATTTTTTTGATCTGTTTTATTTATAATGGCGGCTAAACAACATTATTTTATGTTTTTTTACATAATTTAAAGGAAATGGCCGTTTCCTAACATTTTATTGATACAAATCATGCAAATAAAAATTAAGTCAAACAAAATGTTTATAATGTATTTATGAGGGAATAAAAATAAAATGATGGTAAAATTAGCTAGGTTAATTTCGACGATTTCGACCGAAGGTGATAAATTCAAATTTCCCGTTTAGCCGAAATACAAGATTTGACAATTTGACAGATGAGGTTTGTTTTCTACGTAGTTTTCTAGCTTTTTAGTTTCTTTTTTAAAGAAAAGAATTTTTAGCAGACATAATTAAGTGTACTTATTCATTACCTAATTAGTGTGTGTTGTGTAATTAATTGGTGATGGCTAGTCAAGAAGGCGGGCTATTCAAGTAGACTGTTAGGAGCTGAACATTTCGTTTAAAACCTTTTAAATTTATAGCTACCTAAAAAATTATATGAAATCAGGGAGTTGCCTTATTAAAAGTTTTAAAGACGTGTTAATAAAAAAAAATTATATATATTTAATAGTTTTTTTTTGACATTTAACTCCTTTAAAATATTTCTCCCTATGTTTTGGATCTGAAAATTGAGTGTAAGTGTCCCTTAAATACTTACTATTTTAAAGTGTTTTCTTTTGATTTACTATCTTTTTTTTAATTTTATTACATACTTTTTATTTTTTTTTTTTTGGTTTATTGTTACGGTATAAAATTTATATTATGTAATTTTTTATTGATACAGTTTTCCTGCCTTTTTTCTCATTTTTTCGATTACAAAATTCTAAATATGTTATTTAACTTTTGGGACATTCAACTTATAAAACTTGCAATACTTATTTAATGATAAATGCCATTATCCTAAACACATTGTTTTGCCAATAACTTATTAATGATAGATGCCATCATCCTAAACGCATTTTTTCATCATAAATTATTAATGACGGATGCCATCACATTATATGCAACACGTGGCCTAATAACGGCCAATTGCCCACTTTTCCGTCTTTTTGATACCTTTTTGCCAATGCCTTGCCATTAAAGAGTGTTGGCAATGCCAGTAAATTAAATGTACAACGCCAGCAAAAAATGTTATATGGGTTAATATTAAATATTTCATTATTTTTTTTTGAAGTAATCATAACTTTTATTATATTGTGTAAGAGCGGAATAGTTCTTTATAGTGTATTAAAGTTTTAATTTTCTTAAAATGTTAAATAAACTTTTTAATTTTATTCTGAAGAAAAGCCAAATAATATTTTGTTTAAGTATAACTCTAGTTAGCTAAAAATTATAAGTACAAAAATCTAGTTACGTTTTAAAATTATGGATTTTGAGGGCAGTGGTGGATTTACCAGCAGACTAAGTAGGCTGGAACCTAGGCGCCCATTTTTAGGGGGCGGCAGATTTACTTTATAATTTGTTTGTTTTAATTTAGGAATAAAAAAGTTACGACATAATTTATTACAATTAAGGTAGTATTATTTAGGTAAAGACGTTGGTAAAGACCTCTTACTTTTGCTCTTCAAATTTTTTTTAAGTTCATGTGAGATTGTGGAGTAAGGCATGAAAAATTAGGGGCGGCAAAAATTCATAGCCTACGGGCGGCAAATATGTAAATCCGCCTCTGTGTGAGGAACCAAATCCATTAAATTTAATTTTAACTTCAAAACTTGTCTGGCCGACTACACTTAACTTTATAATAGCAGTGCAATAGTGGGGACCCGTCCAACTTATTATTGGCCTGAATGCTCAAATCTCAGCTCCGCCCTCGAATTTTGTTGCCAGTGTCCTGCCGTGATTGTGCAGCGGTTCGAGGCCCCCAAATCACGGAACTTCACTCGCGATTACACCTCAAAGCTCCAACAAAAGCTTTGATTCAGACGAGCTTTGTTGGCTCTGCCCTTCTAATTATTTAAAGGCACCCTATTTTGATTTCCTTTTTACTTTAAAAATAAATAAAAATTATGTTAGTACTCAAATAAAAATATAATATTACCATGCACCTAATAACATACAAGGCGTATACATTCCCCCAGAGTTTCTTTATGAGAAGGGGTTTAGACATTAGCAAGACCGGTGATAGCTTTTGTCAGGGACGTGAGGGTGTGAGAATTACGATTTCGGTTGGCAGTTCTGTTTAAAGTTGGTAGCATTATCAGCTGATGACAGAGTCGTGCCTTGTCGAAGCTTTGTTTGGTAAAAATCGTGAAAATTTGCCATTTTCATTTTGGTTGCATTTTTTGCAAGGATGTTCAGTTGTTAATGTTTTTGGTTAGTTTATAGAGACTTCACATATTATTGGTTCGGACTCGTTTTATTTTAGAGATTTTAAGGGTGTTTAGTCGAATACTTTTGTCATTCGTGTTTTTATATACATATGATATAGATGAGTGTCCGCTAATTAATGGTCCACAGAAAAACCACAGATTTCTTATGCGAAAATACCCATTTAGGATTTAAACAAACATACCTATATCCAAAAGTTAATGATAAGGAAGATACGGGGTGTTAAAGAGATATAAATATTTTTTATTCATGCATTTCGGTAATTGTTGATATGTTTTAAACATTTTAATAAAACTCAGTATCCAGGAGTTTTATTAAAATTAGCTATTTATATCTGCGCAGTTGTAATTATAGCTAATACGATGTTATTAAAGGTACATACATACCTTCGGGTGCACTGAACAACTAAAACGTGAATACCTTAAAAACGGTTGTCAAGACCGATTCTTACTAAGTACATCTTTTTTGTGCAGAAAGCATAGAGAAGCTTACTAGTTTACATACATACAGAGTAGTAACAAAAAATTGGGTAGTTTTAGAGAATTTTAAATAGTGTACTATCGCCCTCTAGTCTACACACAAAAACTAATATTCGATCTGAAAAGCTAATGTTTAAAAACCCCTAGATACCGTTTTATTAAGATATTTAAAAAGGGGGAACAATTATCGAAATAAATTTACTTTTTCTTTTTACTATGACACCCCAGTATCTTCCTTATTATAAACTTTTGGATATTAGGTATGTTTGGTTAAATCTTAATATTTTGGCATAAGGAATCTGTGGTTTTTCTGTGTACCATTCATTAGCGGACACCCTGTATACAAAGTTTTTAAAATGGTTGTTGACTTACGGAACCATGGAAAATGTTTTGCTCTGCCAAGTACCTCATCGTCCTGTCGTCGCTTTGATTATTTTTAATTTTCAATATTTAAACCACATTTATGTTTTTGTTTTAAGTTATGCCTATTAAAATAATCCAATAAATTTTGTTTACAACATAGTTCTTTTTATTTTCTCCTTAATTCTACGCCACTGATCTGCCTAAAATCAAACATGGCCGAAATTGGCCCGACTTGACGTCACAGCCGCGCTAGCCAATATGGCGAATGTCGTGACCTTATCTCATCAATCGACTTTGCATTCCCCTTTCTTAATATGTAGCATGTAGCAATCGACGATAAGAACAACCAGATTTTGGAGTCAGTTTTTTACTCATCTTTTTTAAACTCGCCTTGTGTTTAAATAATAAATTTGTAGTTGCTTGTTTTATTCTCTAACCACTCTTGACCCTGTGAACTTATGTGATGATTACATATTTGACCTAGAAATTGTTTGCAGATTTGAGCCTCGAAATTTTCACTTAGTGTTTTTTTTCTTTTTGTTTTATTATAAAATTTGTTAACTTTTTTTCTTAATGGTAACCTACCTAATTAAATTGATGCTACTCTATACTGGGTATTCACAATATGTTTTCCTTTGTCTGTGGAAATACGTTAACTAATAATACACTTAAGATAATAATGTTTTTTGTCAAATTGTACGTAGTTACAAATTTAAATAACAATGTTACATACTAGTTGCTTTAAAAATATTGACGTAAAACTACAAACAATAAGTAAGGTGTGTTAGAGTAAACAATAAAATTAGTTTATTTAAGATTTTTTTTTTATTTAAGATTTTTTAAATTTATTAATTAATTATATAACAATAACATATAAGAAGTTAAAAGTTGGACATCTTTAAGGTTATTTCCTATTTTTATTTTATATGATATAGGCTACTTAGATTATGTACAAGAAAAAAGGGTAAAAAGAAACTACAACGTTAAAGGGGTTTTATTATTTCATATGGTCAACGGACCCCCTTATAATAAAAAACCGCGGAGTGCTGCCATTTAGAGAAGTGCGTTTTTGGAAACGGGGTGAAAACAGCCCCTTTTCAGTTTTTTGAGGTTAGATCGAAAACTACGCACTTTTTTAGGTATTAGTCAAGTGAAAAGTTGTAGGAAATTAAATTCTTTATCGAATAACTTTTGAAGAATTAAAAAAAGCTATTTTTGATAAAATACGCTCAAAAAACGAAGCAAAAAGAACACGAAAAATACGTTTTTAATTTTTTATTTGTATTTTGCCCTATAACTTTTTTCTATGGGGGTTTAGGTATACGCATTGTTTTCCTCCAATCTTCCTTTACTAAAAAGCGCTAGGTAGAATTCTTCAGAGTTCATAGTATTCGAAAAACGAATTTTTAAATTTTGCCACTCACATAATTTTTCAGCAATTTTACCTATTTTTTTTGCAAACAATGTTCTGTGACCCTTTTCCACGCAGTTTTAGGTATAGGTAACAGAATATTTAGTTGAAAGAGAAAATACCTTTAAAACGTTCTAGTGTAAGAGGCTCCAGGACTATTTATAAGTAAGATATGGTTCTTTAAGTTTTTCTACTTTCAACAATTTTTCCTAATCTTTACGTATATATTTTTAATTTCTTGTTATACCTTTTTATTTGTGTGCCTATGTATATATGATGCAAATTAAAAAAAAAAGCCTATTTCTTTTTCTTTAAAATGGTATACTTATTGTCAAAAATGCTAAAGTTAATTTTTGGCAAAATATGGTTAGTCAAAGTGTCATACTGTAACTAGAGTGAACTGAGATACGGGGCGTTAAATTTTAAAAAAAATCGGTATCTTTTAAATATTTTAGAAACCCTTTAACCGATTTAAATTAAATTTGGGACACCTATTTAATTTAATAAGGTGCTTGAAAAGCTTTTCCAAGATGAGTATTATTGGGTCCAGTGGCGTCTCAGTGGGCATCACAGACAATATTATTCTAAAAAAGTACGCCACTGACTTTTTATGCAGTTTTTATATTTGTTTCTAATATAAGCAATAAACAATTTAACTTTTTAGTCCCCTATACTTTCTTCGTATCGGCCTTCGTTTTCAATAAAAAAAAGATACCACTCAGTCATTCTAAAAAGTAGCCCTATAAACAGCATAAAATAATATCCAAAATTAAAAAAATTACAATTTTGACGTTAGTGAATGGGGAAAATGAAAATTTTCGATGAAAAACCCAACTGCTTATTTATTTTAAGGGAAGTAATTGTTTTATTTTTATTTTTGCTTTATATATCATATTTTCTATGGCTACTAGTAGCTTTATTATTTTTTTTTTTGTTCAAAACAAAGGCAGATACCAAGAAAATACAGGGGACCAAAAAATTAAATTGTTAAATTGCTTTATCAGAAAAAAATATTAAAACTTCGTAAAAAGGCAGTGACGTACTTTTTGTCACAATACTATTGGCTGTGGTGCCCAGTAAGACGCCATTGGACCCAATAATACTAATCTAAGCAAAGCGCCTTAATAAATTGTCCCAAATTTTATTCAAATCGGTTAAAGAGTTCCTAAAATATTGAAAAGATACCAACTTTTTGAAATCTTTTACGCCCTGTATCTTAGAATCAAAGCATGTCCGGACATATATTTATGAAAACTTTTTTCATAATAAATAATAGTTTAAAAAAATAAAAAACACGCTTTTATAATATGCAACCGAACTAAAAATTAGAAAATAATTTTTCATTACAAGAGTTTGTATTACAGTAATAAAAGGTCAAACAATGAATCATAATTATATACCTCAAAATAGAATTATAATAAAATTTAAGATAATAACAGAATAATTCACTTCAGAATAAAAGCGTGGGGTGCTTAATTATATATTATATTATATTAAATGTTATAATTATTTCATTTGTAAATATCTATGAGGGAAAAGTTATGAAAAAATAGTAAAATGCATCCCACGCTTTTTACTCTGAAGTGAATTATTCTGTTATTATCTTAAATTTTATTATAATTCTATTTTGAGGTATATAATTATGATTCATTGTTTGACCTTTTATTACTGTAATACAAACTCTTTGTAATGAAAAATTATTTTCTAATTTTTAGTTCGGTTGCATATAAAAGCGTGTTTTTTAGTTTTTTAAATTATTATTTATTTTTCATTTTTAGTTCGATATATCAATTACTTTTTGCATGTGACATGTGATATTGAAATGTTTCACGAACTATTTCCTGATCTAATCATTTCATTTAAAGCTTCACTGTTGCATGGGGTCTCAGAACGTAACTACTCCGAACAAGTTTCTGTCAGCCTTATGCTGAGAGTACGTCCGAAACTGCACGCATGCGCAGATCGCGCACTAGCTCTTTCTCTGTTACTCTCCTACAGGAAATCTATAAAGGAATTTATTTATCCTGGCGATCCTAATCAGGATAACGGGATACTGTTTGCGGATTATTGCATTGTCATGGGCCCTTGATACGTGTTCAAAGGTTCAAAGAAATCGAATCGCTGGAAGTTGGTGAAAATTAAGCTTAAAGATTCCGTTACATACATACATACAACCCAAGCTAAATAAAAGCGTGTTAAAAAGACATAAAAATACACCCTCTTAAGTTTCGTACTGTAGTTAGAAAACACTTTCTATTTTCTCAGTGTAATAAAAAAAAATTAAAATCATTTATTGTGGACACTTTCAGTTTTAAAAACAAACCTGGTATAAAATAAAATATATATCTGTTCCAGCACAAACTAATCCCAATTCGAGCCTCGTGAATCAGCATGTAATCCTGTGGGAAGCGCGCCCGGACGCCCTTTGTCGCCGCGACGCCTAATTGTTGCTCTAATCCCGGTTATTGTCTTTCGCTGTCATTGTACAATGTATTCCGAGCTGTAAAATGTCATAAATGTCGTCATTAGGGGGCGCTTGTTCTTTCGTCGGACTTGTTTTCTAATCTTATTTTAGTTAGGAATGATAGCGGAAACAATAGGATCGCGAATAAATATGATTATGACGGTTTTAGAATTGTCATGGTGTAAGACGGGTAAGTTTTAGAGACCCCTTTATATTCTGCTCTATAAAAAGGAATGTACTTCTTGGTAACAATGCTTGTTTGGGGGTCTGTGGGATATATTATTTTAAAGGTATCAAAATTATTGTTACATTTATAATGTATTTAAAGGTAAAGTAGAAATTTTACCCCAGCAAAATAAACAAATGAGAATTCAAAGTCGGTCTATATAAGGTCACGAGATTCGGCCATATTGCTTTGACGTGTTATGACGTCACATCTCCCATTTTTCGGCCATGTTGTTCAGTGCCGGAGATATATCTACAGTTTATTGTATTATTAGAACAACCGTTTACACAACAGTTTTTAATTATTAATAAGTTGTAAATTATTTTACTTTAAATAAAAAACATTTGGTATTACATCTTTCAACAAATATCACTTCCAAAACAATGCAAAATGAAATGCGCAAATTCTAGACGCCACTGGATTGATCATCAGCTTTGATTTTACCCAGTCTTGCCAACTTTTCTCCGTGGAGTGCCCTTCCTTACGTCCCCGACCTCGAACCGCCTAAAGGTTGAGGTTATGTCGCAACCTTATAAATATAAACTAACCTTGTAATATTCATAATATTATTAAATGCCCATAATTTGGCGAAAACCTCTTGAACACATTCATTTACGGCTAAAAAATTGTATTCAGTAGGAATCTAAAGGTAGCAGTGGCGTCCGTATGGGGGAATACTGAAAATTAAAAAAAATATATGGTACGCCATTGCTTTTTCCAAAGTAAAAATTGTCTTTTTTTGTCTCGATGCACCTTTTTTCGCATAAAAACTAAGAAAAGGGCACCAGCCTACTGGTTTAAAGTAATTTTGCTATACCAAATAAAATGCATCAAAAATAATTTTTATTATTTTTAACCGATAACGGTCCATCCGACAAAGAAATTTAAAAACTAATTTTTGCCTTTAAAAAAGCAATGGTGTACAACTTTTTTTTATATTTACATCCCGTACGAACGCCACTGGTGGGAATATTTAAAAACTTCCACATAAAAAAATGCCTATTGGTGCTTAGTAGGTACATTTTAAATTTTAAGAAAATATCTTAAAGAATTTAAAGTTACAATAAAAATGATATTTTTCTAAAGCTTGAAGTTAAGATGTTTAGGACATATGTACATCCTAAAAATAACCCAAGGAGTCATACTCTGTATTTTTAGCCATTGATTAAATTACACCCTGTATAAATATAATACCAAAATAATAATTAAATACTTATTGTTAGTAAAATTCCAAAATTCAAAGTGAATGTTTAAAAATCCAAATCAATATACCTATTTTAAATTTCTAAAATTTTTATAAATAAATATAAAGGTTCGCCGAAATCCTAGACGTTGTATACTTAATTTGGATATTTGATCAATTTATTATAGAGATAACTTAAACCCTTAAAAAGACGTATTTTAATATTAACTTGTAATTTAAATAAAAATAAGCAAAAATGAAATGCCAATCAAAACCCCTTATCAAAAACCACCTTACACTCGAAAAACACTCGCGCGCACACACAACATCCCTCAAATCCATAAACTATTTACTATTTCATTCATTGATTCGATTGTCACATAGAGGCGGCGCTAAAACTCCATAACTCCACCTCGCAACCCTTATAAAACCCTTACATAACGCTCAAAATCGCACGAATAGGTTTTATACGCTCCACCCCACTACCGAATCTGAAGCTTATCAGAGTTGGAACAGTATCAACCAGTTGTCTCTCAACTGTAAGATTAAGCGAACACAGGAGAAACAAAAAGTCCGGGAATTTTGGAAAAATCCGCGGAAAGATTTTTTTTTAATCGCGAGAAGTTGTGACATTATCTGTGACTGTTTTTGTGACTATAATCAATGCAGTGAATGTTGTGAATTCACCCAGTAACTTAATTTGTGATACAGATACTCTGATAAACACATAGAGCAAACTTTATTTTATACCACCAAGTTTTCTATTCTGTGGCCCTTGATTAACTGGTGTAAATGTAAAAACTGATTTTTTTAACGATGGCATTAGAACTGAGTTGTCACAATCCTGCTATGCCGTTAGATTTTAGTAGTCAACGCGAATCAAGCAGAAGTCCTGAGTTAAACGTATCGGATTCTGCTCCTGTAAGTCCTGTGAGAAGTCCGGTTCCGACGGAACATGGGGGAAGCAGCGCTTTACTGTGGTGCTGCCAAAGGGAAGACCAAAAGTAAGTAATTGACAAGATATTGACAGATTTTAAAACCAGCCTCCTATATTTTTCATAATAAAATTTAAAAAAAATTGAGGTTTACTTAGTGCCGTATTATCCATTAGGCTGACTAGGCTACAGCCTAGGGCGCCATAAAAAAAAGGCGCCAGACAGAGAAGTTTTTAAAAAGTTTAGGTAAGATGGAGATTTTTGGTGACTAATTTCTCTGTGAATAAGGTGCTTTGAATGAAATAGACGGAAAAAAGGAGGAAAGGACCTTTTTTTTGTCCTCCTTCGTTTTCCATTGCATTTGCTTTTAGTAATTGTATACTTAGCCCGAGGGCCCTTTTAAAAAATTCAAGGTAACTGAGGTGGCAGAAAAACTTTTAGATTTTAAAATTAAAAATATTAAAATACCTAACATAAACTATTAGAAATAACATTTTTAACTTAATTTTTTCGCTTCACCCTACTGCATATTCCTGGATCATATAAGAAACATTTTTGCATTTAAAAATTAAGTGTTATAAGTTTTTACTGACAATTATGTTATAAAAACATTATAAACTGAACTAAATAACCTTTATATCTGTTGTGTGAAAAATAATTACAAACAACCCAGCAAACACTATTTGCCGGCAATGTACATTTTTCATATTGGCATTGATGGTAAAGCATTGGCAATTGGTGGAAATATTATGCCAACATCTTATACGCATTAAAAAGTCAACCCTGAATAAACACTTAATTGCCAATAAATTTTACATGCAGGCGAATTGCCGGCAAGCATATAAAAATGGCGGCATACCAATCCTGATTAAATAAAGCACGCGTTTTCAACGCATATTCATACTTTTTAAACCATATTATTAACATTGGTATTTAACTAACATTAAAGCTTTTTTTGATCTGTTTTATTTATAATGGCAGCTAAACAACATTCTTTTATGTTTTTTTACATAATTTAAAGGAAATGGCGTTTTCATAACATTTTATTGTTAAAAATCATGCAAATAAAAATTAGGTCAAACAAAATGTTTATTATGTATTTGGGAGCGAATAAAAATAAAATGATGGTAAAATTAGCTACGTTAATTTCAACCGAAGGTGACCGCTTTGTGCATTTGTTTTCTACGTGGTTTTCTAGCTTTTTAGTTTCTTTTTAAAGAAAAGAGTTTTTAATAGACGCATAATTAAATGTACCTATTCATTACCTAATAAGTGTGTGTTGTGTGATTAATTGGTGATGGCTAGTCGAGAAGGCAAGATATTCAAGTAGACTGTTAGGAGCTGTAAACATTTTGTTTAAAACTTTATTAAAAGTTTTAAAGACGTGTTAATAAAAAATATAATATATATTTAATAGTTTTTTGACATACCGATAGATGGCGTAATGGACAATAAACTTCTACGTTTCTGCAATATCTTCGCTTTTTATCGTCTAAACCGTACCCATTAGACAAAAATAATTCGATAGCGGTCTGCGGTAGGTGATCTCACTTAGCTTTGAAAGAAATATCTTCGGCTAGTGTAAAAATCTGCATCTCCAAGTTGGACAGTGTTCCGAGAGATGGTACTTTGCATTGCAAGGAAATTGCATGCAGTAAGGAGTTTTTTCCTATTTTAATTTTCAAATAAAATATCGCATCATTTTAGCTTTTAAATAAAAGTATATGCGACAATTTTCGTCAATAAGACGCCAGCTTGCTGCTTGGGAGTATCTGCATTTGCCCACTTTCGTGTCTTTTTGTTATATTTTTGCCAATAACTTATTAATGATGGATGCCATCATCTTAAACGCATTTTTTTGCCAATAACTTATTAATGACGGATGCCATCACTTTATCTGCAACACGTGGCCTAATAACGGCCAATTGCCCACTTTCGCGTCTTTTTGATACCTTTTTGCCAATGCCTTCCCATTAAAGAGTATTGGCAATGCCAGTAAATTAAATGTAGGTACAACGCCAGCACAAAAGTTATATGGGAATTTAATAATAGTATTACATGTTTAGTGTAATATTGCATTTAAGTAATGTAAATTTACAAATATTTTTTACATACCTTTGTAAAAGTCAGTTGTAATGACGGCAATAGGAAAAAATATAGATGTCAAATATATAACTTCCTTCTTTTTAGCATGTCTATAAAATAATGCATACATTTAGAATCACCACTAAAAAAATCTTAAACAAAAGCAAAACTTCCTGAAAGTTACGAAATTGAAACCCGGAAACATTTTAAAATCTTTTTTCTGATATCCGATACACTCATACTTTTAGTTCAAACTCGAATGGATTTTATTGGCAGTCTCATGGCACATAAAACTTTGCTTCGGAAATCTTTCACACCGACAGGAAACTTCAGAAATCTATATAACAAATCCAATAAACGAGTGCTGGGCTTTACAAGAACTGAGTCCCTCGAGGAATCATTTTGTTCCTTTCTCCGATACGAAATCATAATTAGGATCAGAAAATCGAATAAAAAAGAGGGTAAATACGTGATACAGACTGATGCCCGCAAAAAATAGATATACAATTATTAGTGTTTTTATTTTATTTTATACAGTTATTTCGATGTGGTAACGGTGTTAATAAAACACAATTTTTAGAATACAGCACAATTTTTACTTTGTATAAATTTTAAAAAGTTTTTAAATCAAATCATATTATACCAACTGACCCGTGCCCACTTCGTTGTGCGTAAATTATTTTTTTTCTGAAATTTTTGTTCAATAACTATAGGCCATTGTTCTAACTATAGACCAATTTCAATTCTCTCAGTTCTTTGTTAAGTAATGGAAAAATTAATTAATTCACAAATTCTTAAGTACTTAGAAAAACACAAAATTTTGCATGACAGGCAGTATGGATTTCGTCACAAAAGATCCACAGCAGATCTTCTTTATTCGTATCACACTGCTGGAATAAGTCTCTGAGTTTCTAGGTGAGTCCCAGATCGTTGCTCTTGATATATCCAAAGCTTTTGACCAGGTCTGGCATGCCGCACTTCTTAATAAACTTCCCTCCTATGGTCTTTCAACTAAACTTTGTACTTGGCTCTCTAGTTATCTATCTGATCGACGTATATCAGTTATTGTGGACGGCCATTCTTCAAGCTTTCACAAAGTAAATACTGGGAGTCCCTCAGGGCTCAGTTCTGGCACCAACATTGTTTCTTCTTCACATCAACGACCTTCTCTCGTCCACAACTAATTCCATTCATAGTTTCGCCGACGATAGTACCCTTCACTCCAGTTTTCAGGTTTCTAAACCCATCACTAAACCTGACTTGGAAAACAAACGCAGAGCGATGCAGATATCTCTTTCGCAGGATCTTAATTTAACATTGGATTGGGGCGCTAAAAATCTCGTTCATTTTAATGCATTCAAAACACAATCATGTTCCTTGGCGCGAAAGAGTCATCAAATACTCATCCTCTACTTATGAGCGGCCAAGTTTTACAGAGCAAAGACACCTTCAATCTTGTGGGCGTCACATTTGAAAGTAACCTTAACTGGCATAAACACATTGTATCTATAGCCACGGCAGCTTCAAAAAGCTTGGGTTTCTCTTTCGAGCCAAAAGTATTTTTCCCTTCTAATTTATACACTTTATATGTGTCCCAAATCCGACCTCCCTTGGAATATTGTTCTCATATCTAGGGCATGGCGTCCCCCACAACCCACAGCATTCTTGATTCTATTCAAAGAAGAGCTATTCGTCTTATTAATGATCCTTTACTTACAGAAAGGCTTTCCTCTCTTGCCCATCGTCGGGCTGTGGGGGTTTGATCGCTTTTTATAGGTACTTCCATGGCTTCTGCTCTGAAGAATTGTCCAGTATAGTTCCTTTACTTACGGTTCCCAACAGAGAAACTCGTGGTTCCGCGCGTATGCATCCCTATACTGTCCAACTGGACAGGCCCCGAACTACCCACTTTGTTCGTACTTTTATCCCTTGAGTTTCTAGAATGTGAAACCTGCTGCCCGCGGAGGTCTTTCCTTCCCCCAAATCTTCAAGTATTTAAGTCCCGTGTCAACAAACTCCTCTTACCTCGCTTAAGACACCCACGGTACGTTAGTATTTAGGGTTTAAGCCTTCGTGGTTTGTCCAAAGATAAAAAAATCGAGTATATGCGATAATTTTGGCAAGGTGTGTTCTCTCTGTATTCTCATCCATCATCTAAAAGCAAATTTGGGAACGTACTGGTTAAATTCAAACTCAATCAATATTCAGGTCACAAAATCTTGTAACCTCCCAAAATAAGCAATCCAAATAATGTCTTTAATTTTGAAATTAAAACAAATAGAGGAGTCGGTAGAGAAGAACAAAGGACTAATTAAAGAAATCCGACCGCCAAAGGAATCAGTCATATTTTCGGCAATTGAGGAGATGGCAATTTGAGTGTGTTTGATTGCCCCCGTGCACAGTCATCCTACTCCGTCACGCACATTTGGTTAATCTTTACGGACTGTTGAAAATCCGCTTTATTAATTCTAATTGGTGGACAGAAAAACAACACAGATATACATGTGAATTAAACTGGGGGACAAAAAAGTGTAAATATGTTGTGTATGACGACGAAAAAAATATCTTAAAATTTTCAGCCCTTAATATTAACATTAAGAGGTGCATCATTAAAATATTTCATTTTTCAACAATTGTTGCGTTTTGTCTATCCCATCCTCGAAATCAGTCAGTAGAGACATTTTGCACCTCTTATTTTGCAATTCCGTTGTGGTTAACGTTATTCTGAGACTGCGCAGTAACGCAAACATGATCTGTTATCGTTATTAACCATACCGGCTCCTTTAATTACGGATGAATACCGAAGAGCTTATCGTTATCGCTATCGTTATTGTTAAGCTGCGTGGTTGCCGGATTGTAGAATTTTTAATATCAATTATTTAAGAAGGTTGACATTTTAATGCCGTATTAATTAAAATATCATTGATACATAGGCTCTAATTAGCGAAAAATCTATAGCAGTAATAAAATCAAATAGTGTTATAGAAATTAAAACGGACTTGCACTTTTACAGATATTCTAAATCAGTAATTAATTTAGATGTTACAATCTAGCACGCTTGCTTTTATTCTACTACCAAACCTAACCTTACTTTTTGTGTTTTGCTTATACTGTATTGTTCGCGATCCACTTTGAAAACGAAATAAATTATTTTTTCTGTCTATTTACATAACTAACCTCAACATAATTTCAAGGTAGGAAGGTAATCAAGAACAATCAAACAAAATGACTCATTGGTTCCTGTTGACATAAATCGAGTAAACCAACATCAATAAAGCAAAGAAAAATTTAAACGGATTTCCAAGTAATTTTATGATGTTAGGGAGATCTTGTAATAAAAACTACACCACTAAGTAGTGTTGATGACGTTAAAATTTGGTTTTTATTTTTAATTTTTATTATTGATTTTCCGAAAAAAATTATTCCTTATCAAAAGTTCTGCATAGTCTAAACCTAAAATTCAATTATCAGATATTAATTATTTGCAGTGGTATACGAGGTATGTCAAAAATGTGAATTTTGCTTAAGGGGAAACTACCTTTATTTTTAACAATATAAATTTTTATAAGAAAAAGTTATTTAGAATTAAAATTACTTACAAATACGCAATTGTACCTATTTTCTAAAAAATAAACGTCAGTTCTCATCATTGGAAATTTGTTTTTATTATTGATTTTACGAAAAAAGTTATTCTTTATAAAATTCTACAATTTCTAAAACCTAAAATGCAATCATCAGATATTAATTTTTGCAGTGGTATACGACGTATATCAAAAATTTGATTTTGCTTAAGAGAGAAGTACCTTTATTTTAACAATATCGAGTTTTTTTATGAAAAAAGATGTTAAGAATAAAAATATGAAAACTTATTTGTATAAATTATTGTTAAAACATAAAGGTAATTTTTTACAAAATTCACATTTTCGACATACCTCGTATACCACTGCAAAAAATTAATATCTGATAATTGAATTTTAGGTTTTGGACTATGCAGAACTTTTGATAAGGAATATTTTTTTCGTAAAATCAATAATAAAAAGTTTCCCATATGGTGCAAACTTAAGTAGAGACGCTGTATATTTTATTTTGACCATACATATTGTTGGAAAACATTTGCGTACTCAGTGCAGGCAGCCGCGCGCTGTTGCAGCCTGAGCTGTTCCAAATACTTAATATTTTGGCGTACTCTAAAATTTTCACTGCGTATACCCAGTTTTACCCCTGAGCGGTGCATATAAAGGGGCTATTATGATTTTCACTGTATTCATCCATTTTAGTTTTGTCTCAGTCATTGGACAGCCCACGAAAGCTTATGTCAAAGTACCAGAATACCATAGGTGTCGAGTTATTAAATGTTTAATTTATTTATTAGATAAGTGAGTTATATTACATATAAGTCACGCAAGAAAAGTTCAACTCTCGAGCCCGAAGGGCGAGAGAGTAATTTTCTTAAGTGACTTATATGTAATAACTCACGTGTCTAATACAAAATTTTATCCAACACTTTCGTATAAATCGTTTTTAATATCGAAAATAATTTGAAAACGCGTCATCCATTATTTGTTACTTGTCATTGTCAACACCAGCAAACAAAATTTTGTATTTTTTGAAAAGCAAGCTTGTTTGGTTGTAATGCATTTTGTTGGTAACTACGGGTTTGTTTAGTAAACAACTTTGTAGACAAACATAAAAATGCTTTCATGAAATGGAAAATTGTGAAGTTCCTGCGGAAATTTTGGAAGAAGCTGCGGTAGCGACATGCAGTTTAATCCAGAGAAGTCAAAACTAACGTACAATAAAGAATTTGAAGATTTTGAAGCATGGAGGAAAAGGCGAGGAGTTGGTACTATAAATGAAGATGTTATTATGGCTTACTTTCTGTTTTTATCGAAAAAGTTGCTCCCTCATCAATGTGGACCAAGTATTCAATGATAAAAACGACCTTAAAAGTATATAAGAACGTGGATATAGGGAGGTATGGAAAAGTTGTCGCTTATTTGAAGAGCAATTCAAGAAATTTCAAACCGAAAAAGGCAAAAATTCTGGAGAGGCAATACATCGAAAAATTTTTGGCTGAGGCACCTGACGACGAGCACTTAATGTCAAAGGTATGAATTTACTTTAGTTTCTGGTATTAAATATTTATCTGTTCGGATTTTTATAGGTTGCATTGATATTGGGAATCGCTGGTGCATGCCGTTGTGACGAACTAACTCGCTTAAGTATTGAAGATATAGTAGATAAAGGCCAGTACATATATGTTTCTATACCTGATACCCAGACGAACAAATCGAGAAGCTTTACAATTTTAAAAGAAGGATTTTTGGTAAATGTGCTTGAATTATTTAGAAAATATGTGTCCCTAAGGCCAGAGAACACGCCTCACAAAAGATTTTTTGTCAACTTTCAAAAAGGCAAATGCACTAGGCAATGCGTGGGAATAAATAAAATTTCGAAAATTCCGAGAGTAGTTGCTCATTATTTGCAACTACCTGATGAAATCTTATATAGTGGTCATAGCATGCGGCGTTCTTCAGCGACACTTCTAGTCAACGCTGGGGCCGATATCACCAACCTTAAACGCCATGGCGGGTGGAAGTCTTCTACCGTGGCAGAAGGATATTTAGAAGATTGCATCTCTAACAAGTTTGAGATTGCAAGACGAATACAGGGTGAAGAGCGCACCAAGGCAAGTACTAGTGCTGAAAGACTTCCTGAAGAACACTCCGCACAATGTAACATTGTCCAAGATAAATCTAATATAACAATTACTGTTAATATAAACACGAATAAATTGTAGTATAATATATTAGTTGTTTTATGTTATTTTTTGAGTTGTGAAATGTTGGAAGTAATAAAGAATTAGTATAAGTCACTAGTGAGCTAAAGTCTATAATTCACTAGTGAGCTAAAGGGTACTTTAGCTCACTAGTGACTTATAGTACACTTTATATCCTCAAAATCTGATCAATTATGTAGATATTATATGTAAGTGTTGGATAAAACATCTTTTTCCCTCAACCGTTAACGTTATCCAAGGACTAAAACATGCAATTTTTGCATTTCACAGCACTATTTAGACTGTATTTAAATAATGAGTGACAGGGATCATTTAACAAAAACTTCCAGACAAAACAAAAATGTTTATATTAAAAAAATATACATAAAATGCTAAAATAAACAAACATCAACCAGTCAGGCGCAATAGAATGTTTCCTAACTAGTGCTAAAAATTCCACTTTTCCGCACGCGACTGCAGTTCACTGAAAGTAGCGTAGTTTGGCCCAGACAAATTTTTCTTTAAAACATGAAGTTCATGAAAATCCTTTATTGCAACTCGCTAATATTTTTGTACTATTCCGCACTACTTTTTCGCATTAGTGTGGAAAAGTGTCTCTTTCAGAATAAAAATGCGTGCGGAAAGGTGAACTTTTTGCACGCGAGTAGAAAAAAGTAATTTTATTGTTTTATTTAATTTATTAAAGGTTTTGTATAACGTACCCAATGTTTGTTCCAAATATTCATAAGCATGATTATTAAATTTAAAAAAAAAAAAGACAACACTGTGTTAATTTTAACGATAAGTCCCTTTAATATGTAGTAGGCACTAATAATACCGGCCTTATTTTGACATCTGAGCTTGCGCAGATGCATAGTGGGATAAGGACTCCCTTAATAAGTATAGTGCCTGGCTTTATTTATGTCGGTTTTAGGTCGTGCCATATTTTGGTCCTATTTTAACTTCGGATCTGTTCGTTCTAACCGAACGGCTGCCGACCACAAAATCGTTTTTGGAAGTAAAATACTTAAAACCTTGCTTTTTTCAATGTATTTCTGTAATTGTGTTAAACAAAACCCGACAACACAAACCAATAAAGAAAATCCACTAAAATGTTTTCCCCTTTTTTTAGGTTAATGATACTGTCAACATGCATAACTCTAAATTATTGGTACAAGCACTATTTAAATAAGGCCGGTATTAATAATTCCCGGAGCTTAATAAGGCAACTTGCAATAACTCTCTATTTACTAAGCAAATTTTTAAATCAACGTTAATATAGGTCGAACTGAAGCTCGTAAACCGAATCGGAAATAACAAGTTATTCGTAATATTCGTCTTAATTCGATTTGTTTTCTAATTGGGCTAGCGGTAACAAATCATAATTGAGATTTTGTTTTGCCGTTCAAAACCTGCAATTTTTATTATGACATATAATGTTGAGTTTATTTTTAAATGTTTTTAAAAGAACTTTGTAATGATTATAAAATATAGATACAGAATATTCCATTTCGGAGGGGGGTAAGGTTAATTCAGGCTTAAAAAGATATTTGTATTTTTTATTTTTGACGCCACATTAAAAGAAGAACATGGACAATTTTTTTCAAAAAATTCTAAAAGATACGGTAATGACAGCAATCATGGGCGCCGGGAAGGGGGTGCAAGGGAGTGCACTTACACCCCCTGGCTTTTGAAAATGTATGAAAAGTAGTAAGTTTTGGCAAAATACTTAAATTAAATATACTAAAAGATTTTTTTTGCTCTTAAAATTTTAATACTTTTTTCTACGTTGCACCCCCGGAAGTCATCCTGCTGGCGCCCATGGAAGAAATTGTTCGGAAACGTCGTAAAAAATGAATTGCGGTGCCCATCATATCTCGGTGCAGGATTATCATACAAAAAAAATAAAAGTGCCTTTTAAGATAATTATTTTCGGCAGAAGGGTGAAACGGTTTTTTGAAATTTCAATTTTTTTACTTTACAATTAATAATACTGACAAAATTTTAAAAAAATCTCTAGCATTACTTTCTACTCCTCGTCCATTAAATAAAGAAATAGTGATAAGAATTTTAAAAGGAACGGTGTAGTAGTTTCCAAATTATGATGGGTACCGATATTGAAAACGTGAGTTGTGGAAAAAAATTTGAATAAAATATTTATAAGCGAGTTTTATCGGCTTACCTACATAAACCGCTGTCATTTTGTTAATTTTGCTTCGATTCATCACAAACTTTTACACAATATTCTTTAAAAAAATTTTATTCAGAAAATCATGTTAAAAATGCTAAAAAGGGTTTAAATACAATACATTTCTACCTTAAAAAAAATTGTACTTTTTGTCGTACCCAGTATACCATAAGAGATAATAAAAGTCCGACTACTGATTCGGAAACTACAGAATTGCCCCAACAAACAGATAAGTATTTTTATTTATTTTTATGAAAAAATTATAAAAGTTAAGTACACACCAAAAATAAAAAAATTTGAAAATATATTTTTAATTTAAAACATTTTTTCTTGAAAAAATTTTTGCTTCAAGAAATTACAATATCTTCTTATTTAATAATATTATTCTTACTACATGTATTCCTCGACCAAGTTTATATTCTTTAAATAAAACACAATCTATCTTAAATAAAGAATAATAAGATAAGAAATATTAAAGAAAACCTATTCTTACAGGACAACTAAAATATCTTTAGCCAAGACAAAGTAATATTGCTTATCTCTACTTAAGACTAATATAGAGTTTGAATAATCGTGTCGGGAAAATAATATCTACAAAGAAATATTTAATATTCTGAAGTTAAAAAATCATGCTTACTTCACTAAATCTATTTTTATGCTTGTGTAAAAAATATTTTTTCAAGAATACCTTTATTTATAAGAAGACTTGTATATTTATTTTGTTATTATTAGATAATTATTGCAAGTTGCCTTATTAAGCTCGGGAATTATTAATACCGGCCTTATTTAAATAGTGCTTGTACCCATAATTTAAAGTTATTGCAAAGCATGTTGACAGTACCATTAACATAAAAAAAGGAAAATTTTTTTAGTAGAATTTCTTTATTGATTTGCGCTGTCGGGTTTTTTTAACACAAGTACATAAATGCATTTGAAAAAGCAAAGTTTTAAGTATTTTTACTTCTAAAAACTATTCGATTTTGTGATCGGCAGCCGTTCGGTTAGACGAACAGTTCCGAAGTTGAAATAAGACCAAAATAAGGCACGACCTAAAACCGACATAAATAAAGCCAGGCACTATACTTATTAAGGGAGTCCTTATCCTACCATGCATCTGCGCAAGCTCAGATGTCAAAATAAGGCCGCTAATATTAGTGCCTGGCCTTATTTCACTGTGCAATCATTCTCTATTATTAAACTTATAACTTGTTTTAAGTCAAAGCAATTTAAGACATTTCTTTTTATGCGTAGGGTGTAAATTCAAGTTAATCCCGCTACATGAATTTTTTGAACACCCCATGTATCGAAACCTGCTCTAATCTTAACAAAGAAAATAGAGAAGGATAGAGGATCAATCGCCGTTTTGAAAAGTGGCACAATTTGAAGAAAGGGTCTGCGGGACGGCAGGGCATGCGCATACGCACTCCCAATGTCAAAATCAGCGGTATATTCAAAAACATTGATTTATTGAGCAAATATACATAAAACTTGAATAAAAAGTGTGAAATGTGGTTAATACTGAAATTTATTAATAATTTAATGACTAAATATTGGTAATTTAGTGCTAATGGTGTATTAAAATCTATTTGGTAGAAGTCTATTTTTTCTTAGATTGGAAATTGGAAATAAGAACTAAAAATGAAAATCTAAATAGAATTATTTCTTGAAAACTAAAGTTTTATTGTGAAATTGCATATTTACCATAAATGTATGTAAATATGGTTGTAAAATGTAAAAGAAGTGTATAATTTTAAGAAATATATGAAAATAACACGCTTAAACTTACCAACCAAATAAATTATAGATTTATTTTGATCCTATTTAGTTGAAAGGTATTATAGTGTATAAGTTAATATTACTTATACTGAAAAGCGTAGTAGGATTTCAGTTTCCATAGGCCCCTGTGCTTGATCCATTTTATTCGATATCTACAAACTTTTTTAGGTATGAGGAAGCAGATAAGATTGTAGGTTTTAATTAACAATGAAAATTTAAGTTTCCACAATACTGGATACTAACTTATTTTGAAATAAAATACTTTTGTACAGGAAGCTCAAAAATGCTCGGTATTGCAGAAAAAAATCTTAATCCTAAACATCTTTTTTCCACAAATTTTCGATATTGACAAAAATTAGTGTACTTTCCTCTTAAGAAAAATTCATAATTTTTAAGATATTTCATATACCTACCACCGAAAACAATTAATATGGGATGTTGTTTGGGCCTTTTTATTTTTTCGCTTTAGTATAATTTTTATCACTATTAAGACTTTTTAAACTTGTCATTTGTCTGTCTTACAGTTCAAGGAAATTTTGTAAATATGGAGTGACGCACACAGAAATTCTCTATTGGTTTCATTGTGTTTTTACCTCCAGCAAGATATTTAAATATATTTTACGTATTTATGTAAAATATTAATGTTTATAATATTTTGTTAAAAAATAAATCTTACATAAAGTGTTAATTTGTTTTTATTCATAAAAAAACAACGTAAATGATTTAAAAATAATTTATTTAAAAAACCAATAAATTTGCACAAATGTTGTTTCAATAATTTATGTTTACACAGGTCACACGTAAAATTAAACCGAATAAAACACAAAACAAATAAACAGCCACAACAATCATAAAACATCAGTCATATTGAACATATTGAAAATCAAGAGTTTTGACATTTATAACAGCCAATAGCAAGCCGAAAAAAGAACCTCTCATGCGCATAACGAGTAATCCCGCTGTGTTAAGTTAACCATCAAACCGGTTAAAGTTCGCAAGATATTTGGCTGATAGTATTGATTCAGACACAAAAATGTTACGTAAAAAGTGCGTACTGAAACAAAAAAATTATAAATAAATCCATACTTTTAACCAAGCACGTGCTTTTTAAGAACTGTAAGCAAGAATAAAATAAAACTTTGACGAGCTCTTTCTGTCGCTGAACACAATCACAAGTAGCAGGTGTGTGCCATTTTTTAATTGGTGGGGGTAAATCAACTGTTTCTCTCCCCTTGTCCATTCTCTTTGTAATTATTCCTAACAACTGTCAAATACAATAAAGGAATGTCAGCTCTTAGCACCTATTTAATAATTATATAACCTTTGATTGTAATCTAAAAAATAATATAATTACATTTCGACCGCACTACGAAGCAGCGATTACAAAAATGATAAATGAAGAGATAAAACAGATCAGCAGAGAGTGGATGTGCTGAAATAATTTGATTTCTATATTGAATTCTCTTTGAAGTGAGCAGCTAGATTGTATTTCGCTGGCATTAATTGAAATTGACGAAAAAATAATTAGTTTTCCAACAGCGAGAACGGTTTGACGGACATTTTAACACTCATTTGAATATAATTTTCTTAATTTGATAATAAGTTTTTAAAAAACATGCTGTTAAACTTTTTGAAAAACTGACAGTCAGTAAAAAGTGGAGCTACGAAATTTTTTAATGTAGGAAACGCCCAGTTAGTTCATTTAAAAATTCAGGATGTCCACTTATTGTTAGTAATTTTATGGAATGATTTAGGAAAGGGACAACTAAAACTGCACTGCACTGAAAAGTGATCCCATATAACATTTTTTGCCGGCGTTGTACATTTAATTTACTGGCATTGCCAACACTCTTTAATGGCAAGGCATTGGCAAATAGGTATCAAAAAGACGCGAAAGTGGGCAATTGGCCGTTATTAGGCCACGTGTTGCAGATAAAATGATGGCATCCGTCATTAATAAGTTATTGGCAAAAAATGCGTTTAAGATGATGGCATTCATCATTAATAAGTTATTGGCAAAAGATAACAAAAAGACACGAAAGTGGACAAATGCAGATACTCCCAAGCAGCAAGCTGACGTCTTATTGACGAAAATTGTCGCATATACTTCTTTTAAAAGCTAAAATGATGCGATATTTTATTTGAAAATTAAAATAGGAAAAACTCCTTACTGCAGTGCAATTTCCTTGCAATGCAAAGTAGCATCTCTCGGAACACTGTCCAACTTGGAGATGCAGATTTTTACACTAGCCGAAGATATTTCTTTCAAAGCTAAGTGAGATCACCTACCGCAGACCGCTCTCGAATTATTTTTGTCTAATGAGTTTAACGATAAAAGCGAAGATATTGCAGAAACGTAGTAGTTTATTGTCCATTACGCCATCTATCGGTATGTCAAAAAACTATTAAATATATATAATATTTTTATTAACACGTCTTTAAAACTTTTAATAAAGTTTTAAACAAAATGTTTACAGCTCCACAACAGTCTACTTGAATATCTTGCCTTCTCGACTAGCCATCACCAATTAATCACACAACACACACTTATTAGGTAATGAATACATTTAATTATGTCTATTAAAAAACTCTTTTTTTTAAAAATAAACTAAGAAGCTAGAAAACCACGTAGAAAACAAATGCACAAAGCGGTCATCTTCGGTCGAAATTAACGTAGCTAATTTTACCATCATTTTATTTTTATTCGCTCCAAAATACATAATAAACATTTTGTTTGACCTAATTTTTATTTGCATGATTTTTAACAATAAAATGTCATGAAAAGGCCATTTCCTTTAAATTATGTAAAAAAACATAAAATAATGTTGTTTAGCTGCCATTATAAATAAAACAGATCAAAAAAGAAATTGCTTTGATATTAGTTAAATACCAATGTTAATAATATGGTTTAAAAAGTATGAATATGCGTTGAAGGTTTGCCTTCAAAAATCCAATATTTATTTGCCTGCAACAAAAACGCGTGCTTTATTTAATCAGGATTGGTATGCCGCCATTTTTGTATGCTTGCCGGCAATTCGCCTGCATGTAAAATTTATTGGCAATTAAGTATTTATTTAGGGTTGACTTTTTAATGCGTATAAGATGTTGGCCTAATATTGCCACCAATTGCCAATGCTTTACCATCAATGCCAATATGAAAAATGTACATTGCCGGCAAATAGTGTTTGCTGGGGCGTGATGATGTGCACGGCTGATGCCTGCCAGGTGATGATTTTCCGTACTAAGCATGCTATGACTCATCACTATACAAATTTCCAGCCTACAGGCTAAAAGTTATTCGAAGGGTTTTACTAGCTCTGGGACTATCTTATATCAAGCGAGTTACAAGTGCCTGGCCAAATTAACCAATTTAAAAACACCCTGTATCTCCAAAACGAATCAAATAAGCCATGTTTTACTTTTCCCACTAAATTTTTTTTAAATAGAAAAGTTTTAGGAATTTTACGTAGAATTTAGTGGCGTACATATATTTTCCCATTAACTTTTTCTCACTAACTAACTTATTTTAAAGTTATAACACAAAATTATTTTTAGAAACACCCTGTATATTTTATTTTTTAGTTGAAAGGTCTTCTTAGAAGCTCTAAGAAATGCCACAATTTCATATATCTATTTTTATTAGTTTCGGAAATATGGCCAACATCAGGATTCATAATATTTCCGAAAGTGTAAAAGAAAATCATTTTAAATGTGGTAAATTCCTAAAGTTCTTCTAAGTGTTTCTTTAATGGTGATTTTAAAAAATGCCATCTTATTATCGACGTCCCGACGAGGTGCCTATATTTCCAAAGCTATGACAAGTTAAATATATTAAATATGGTATTTTTTACGGCTTTGGGTAATAAAATATACAGGGTGTTCCACTTAAAAACCCAACTTTGTGTTTTAACTTTAAAATTAAAGTTAATGAAAAAATATAGGTACGCCACTGAATTCTACGTAAAAATCCTTAAACTTTTTATTTACATGTTTTCTAATATCAATCGAGTTACAAGTGCCTGGCCAGATTAACAAAATTTAAAAAACACTCTCCAAGACGAATTAAGTAAGCCGTGATTAACTTTCAACATTGAATTTCTTTTAAAAATTAAAATCGAGATTGCACAACTGATTTGTTCTATCTCTTTTAGCTCTCGCTATACCCTGCATCAAAGTCGATTGATGAGATAAGGTCACGACATTCGCCATATTGGCTAGCGCGGCTGTGACGTCAAGTCGGGCCATTTTCGGCCATGTTTGATTTTAGGCAGATCAGTGGCATTGAATTAAGGAGAAAACAAAAAAGAACTGTATGTCGTAAACAAAATATGGTTTAAATTTTAAAAATTAAAATTATCAAAGCGACGACAGGACGATGAGGTACCTGGCAGAGCAAAACATTTTCCATGGTTCCGTAAGTCAAAAACCATTTTAAAAACTTTGTATAGAGGGTGTCCGCTAATGAATGGTACACAGAAAAACCACAGATCCCTTATGCCAAAATATTAAGATTTAACCAAACATACCTAATATCCAAAAGTTTATAATAAGGAAGATACGAAGGGTGTCATAGTAAAAAGAAAAAGTAAATTTATTTCGATAATTGTTTCTCCCTTTTTAAATATCTTAATAAAACGGTATCTCGGGGTTTTTAAACATTAGCTTTTCAGATCGAATATTAATTTTTGTGTGTAGACTAGAGGGCGATGGGTACACTATTTAAAATTCTCTAAAACTACCCAATTTTTTGTTACTACTCTGTATGTATGTAAACTAGTAAGCTTCTCTATGCTTTCTCCACAAAAAAGGTACACTTAGTAAGAATCGGTCTTGACAACCGTTTTTAAGGTATTCACGTTTTAGTTGTTCAGTGCACCCGAAAGTATGTATGTACCTTCAATAACATGTATTAGCTATAATTACAACTGCGCAAATATAAATAGCTGATAGCTAAAAACTCCTGGATACCGAGTTTTATTAAAATGTTTACATTATCGAAATGCATGAATAAAAAATATTTATATCCCTTTAACACCCCGTATCTTCCTTATCATTAAATTTTGGATATAGGTATGTTTGTTTACATTCTAAATGGGTATTTTCGCATAAGAAATCTGTAGTTTTTCTGTGTACCATTAATTAGCGGACACTCATCAGTATCGTATATATATAAAAACACGAATGACTGAAAACTATTCGACTAAACACTATCAAAATCTCTAAAATAAAACAAGTCCGAACCAATAATATGTGAAGTCTCGAAACTAACCAAAAACATTAACAACTGGAAATCCTTGCAAAATATACAACCAAAATGAAAATGGTAAATTTCCACAGTTTTTACCAAACAAAGCTTCGACAAGGCATGACTCTGTCATCAGCTGATAATGCTACCAACTTTGAACAGAACTGCCAACCGAAATCGTAATTCTCACACCCTCACGTCCCTGACAAAAGCTATCCCCGATCTTGCTTATGTCTAAACCCCTTCTCATAAAGTAACTCTGCCCTGCATGGTCAATGAAAAGTCGCCACCCTGTACATCAGTAAACCGCGTTGCTATAACTCAATCGATTGATATCAAATATTAACCACAAGCGATTGCTTCATCTAAAATAGCATTAAAATTAAACCGAATCGTATTTATTTCCTTTGATCGCTAAAACCAAAATAAGCTGCTTACACAGAATCTAGGATCGCTAGTTCTCCGAAGATTTAACCGATCCTATAAAGGATTTTCTACTTTATTATTTATGTCGGATTTTATCTATACTGCCGAACAACATTTCTCAACTATAAATAAACAATGACTCAGGCAGTGATCTTTTAAGATTTTCGGTAAAGTAAAATACACCCAGAAATTAAATCAAGTAACTATTTGAAAATGACTTGATTTTTGCAACTATCGCAAAATATCAATTTTGAAAAACAGGTCGTGAATACTTCAATGAAAATCAGGGGAAGGACTATGCAATATACAGATTGATTCCTAATATAATATATATAAACTTCCCTCCTATGGTCTTTCAACTAAACTCTGTACTTGGCTCTCTAGTTATCTATCTGATCGTCGTATATCAGTTATTGTGGACAGCCATTCTTCAAGCTTTCATCAAGTAAATGCTGGAGTCCCTCAGGGCTCAGTTCTGGCACCAACATTGTTCCTTCTTCACATCAACGACCTTCTCTCGTCCACAACTAATTCCATTCATAGTTTCGCCAACGATAGTACCCTTCACTCCAGTTTTCAGGTTCCTAAACCCATCACTAAACCTGACTTGGAAAACAAACGCAGAGCGATGCAGATATCTCTCTTCGCAGGATCTTAATTTAATATTGGATTGGGGCGCCAAAAATCTCGTCCATTTTAATGCATCCAAAACACAATCATGTTCCTTGTCGCGAAAAGAGTCATCAAATACTCATCCTCTACTTATAAGCGGCCAAGTTTTACAGAGCAAAGACACCTTCAATCTTGTGGGCGTCACATTTGAAAGTAACCTTAACTGGCATAAACACATTGTATCTATAGCCACGGCTGCCTCAAAAAAGCTTGGATTTCTCTTTCGAGCCAAAAAGTATTTCTCCCCTTCTAATTTATACACTTTGTATGTGTCCCAAATCCGACCTCCCTTGGAATATTGTTCTCATATCTGGGGCATGGCGTCCCCCACAACCCTAAACATTCTTGATTCTATTCAAAGAAGAGCTATTCGTCTCATTAATGATCCTTTACTTACAGAAAGCCTTCCCACTCTTGCCCATCGTCGGGCTGTGGGGGATTTATCGCTTTTTATAGGTACTTCCATGGCTTCTGCTCTGAAGAATTATCCAGTATAGTTCCTCCACTCACGGTTCCCAACAGAGAAACTCGTGGTTCCGCGCGTATGCATCCCTATACGGTCCAACTGGACAGGCCCCGAACTTTACGTTAGTATTTAGGCTTTTAGCCTTCAGTGGTTTGTCCAAAGGATAAAAAAAAAATGATACAAACCGGTGGGGGAGTACTTCTTATAGTCCCTGGGCCAGTAATAAAATGGACTTCATAATAAGAACACTTTTACAACCCTTTTGGGTGGGATCCCTTTGACGAGTCTACCACGAATATTCATACCATATTGGCAGTTTTAACTACCGATGGGGGCGCTGCTAAACGTAAACAAAGTCGAAAGAAGCAGGTAATATGCAGGTAGCTAGCTTTGATCCTGTTACGGATTTCGGGTATTGAAACGATTTAAAATACTGTTCAAGTTTTAATACAGCCGTGAATTTGTATAGGTTTATACGTATTAAGTGTGTTAAAACTCGATCAGAGACAACAATGAGACGAGCAACTAAATGTAAATACATTATCCGAGAGAGAGATAGCTGCTGGATCTTCCTTGTCTGTCTTCAAGGAAGGTAAACGCAGATGGCGCGTGAGTCGACTTTATCGTTTGCCCGCCAAATTCAAATTATATAGCTGTGATATTTTTGCCCTTAATGTTAGGTACTTGTTTTTGTTTCCTATCAATATAAAATATTGGGGTTTAGTTCAATAATTACACACACCTAATTAAAAATATCATTTATTTGGTTTTTATAAAGATTTTTTCTTACAGATAACCATGTCAATACTACCTTAAATTATCGGTTGAAAAGCACAAATTTAATATATACACTGTGATCACTAATAAAAAGTCAATATTCAAAGTCCAATTAAAGGTAAAAAACCACGAAACACACAATAAATCACAGAAAATGTTAACAAACTGTCCAAACAAAACGGCCATTTTCTTTCTCTTAATTAGATGTGAGCCAAAAAGGACATTAAAGTTTACATGCAGAAATTGTAAACAACTTTGCAACCAGGGCAAAGCGATGATTGCTCCATCTACGATAGCCTGCCATGATGAAAGACAAAGACATATTTATTGGAACTTGCGTTAAACCAGAAAGAGATAAATACAATGGACAAATTGTTAGGACCAGTTACTTGTCTCATTCTTGTCTCTGACTCGATTTGTGAGTATGAGTAGTGCCCTTGATGGTTTAACAGACTTTTTTGTTAGTGGTGATTAGTGAAGAAAGCGCCATGTAAAACTTTTTCGGAATGAGTAAAGAACTGTTTTTGACGCTAAGCTCAGTATTTTCATACCTCAATTGCACTCCCGATAGTAGGTGCACAGTGGAAGGAGAAGAAATCTTGAATTCCAACCATATTATTTTGATTATACACACGTCTTTTTATTTTAGATGTTAATGGCTCTTCTGATGCCATAATAAACGTTTTAATATAGGTGAAAAGAAAGACTTTTTGATAAAAATGATAGCAAAACATACAGCTATTTACGCACAAGGCTCAAAAACGCGTGTTAAACATAACGAAGTAAATAAATAATATTATATTTATATCCATTTCAATGGTTAAACATGTCCGATCACCTGTTTTCTTAGGTTGCGCCGTTGACCACCAGAGGTCTCATTGATCTTAGAAATCGCCAATATGGAAGCGGCGCCTTCACCTTAGCCTGTCAATGTCAAATGTTTAGGTGTCGGACTGGGCTGAACGCGTCACTTTATTTTGTCGGACAAATTTACCACATTGTTTTACATGCAATTTTTAAACATTTCGCCAAAAATAGTAAAGGTTACAGTTATGAAACAACAACACATTTTTTTATCTTTGATTAACCACGAAGGCTTAAAAGCCTAAATACTAACGTACCGTGGGTGTCTTTAAGCGAGGTAAGAGGGAGTTTGTTGACACGGGACTTAAATACTTGAAGATTTGGGGGAAGGAAAGACCTCCGCGGGCAGCAGGTTTCACAATCTAGAAACTCTAGGGATAAAAGAACGAACAAAGTGAGAAGTTCGGGGTCTGTCCAGTTGGACCGTATAGGGATACATACGTGCGGAACCATGAGTTTCTCTGTTGGGAACCGTGAGTGGAGGAACTATACTGGACAATTCTTCTGAGCAGAAGTCATGGAAGTACCTATAAAAAAGCGATCAATCCCCCACAGCCCGACGATGGGCAAGAGAGGAAAGCCTTTCTGTAAATGAAGGATCATTAATGAGACGAATAGCTCTTTCTTTGAATAGAATCAAGAATGCTTAGGGTTGTGGCCATGCCCCAGATATGGGAACAATATTCCAAGGGAGGTCGGATTTGGGACACATATAAAGTGTATAAATTAGAAGCGGAAAATACTTTTGGCTCGAAAGAGAAATTCAAGCTTTTTGAAGCTGCCGTGGCTATAGATACAATGTGTTTATGCCAGTTAAGATTACTTTCAAACGTGACGCCCACAAGATTGAAGGTGTCTTTGCTCTGTAAAACTTGGCCGCTCATAAGTAGAGGATAAGTATTTGATGACTCTTTTCGCGACAAGGAACATGATTGTGTTTTGGATGCATTAAAATGGACAAGAGTTTTGGCGCCCCAATCCAATATTAAATTAAGATCCTGCGAAAGAGATATCTGCATCGCTCTGCGTTTGTTTTCCAAATCAGGTTTAGTGATGGGTTTAGGAACCTAAAAACTGGACTGAAGGGTACTATCGTCGGCGAAACTATGAATGGAATGAGTTGTGGACGAGAGAAGGTCGTTGATGTGAAGAAGAAAGAAACAATGTTGGTGTCAGAACTGAGCCCGCATGTTTCGGCTATCGGACTAGGCGGGCTACGGTAGTGTAATACTAATTTTTCAGAGCAGACGCCGGGAATTTCCCCATAAAAAGCGATTTATGCCTTATAGCTCAATGATGGGCGGGAAAATAAAGTCTTTATAAAAACAAGGGAGGAGGAGGAGGCAGAAAGAATCGCGTTTGAAATACATCCATTTGGCTTAAAAAGGAATCCAAGCTTTTTTGAAGCTGCCGTTTTTATAGATATGGTGTATTATAACTAACTTTGCAGATTAAGTGGCTGATAGGAGTCTATTAAAAGATTTTATAAACATATCTTTTGGACACCATGTATTTTTATAACTGTAAAAATATTACTAAAGCAACCTAAATAGAAGTTTGAT
Source organism: Listronotus bonariensis (assembly GCA_014170235.1). NCBI lineage: Eukaryota > Metazoa > Arthropoda > Insecta > Coleoptera > Curculionidae > Listronotus > Listronotus bonariensis. Next base: position 82,530 of record JACEGR010000149.1, on the reverse strand, counting down.
ACAATAATAATAAAATAATAAACTTAGTAAATTAAAACCATAAAAGCATTAAAACATTTTTACAATATTTTTTGATAAAGTTTTACTGCCCTGCTTCGATTTTGACATTGCTAAGTCCCGTTGTAAATCTTATTTTATAGTTGCCATATCTGGATTAAGTTTTAATAACCAAATCATAAAGTGAAAGGTTTTACTGTATTGTATTTATAATTTTTAATTATAAAATATTTATATTTTTGACTATATTTTTAATCTAGATATACAATATTCGTTTTTTGTTTTACTTCGAGACAGTACACAAAAAATGAAGTATTTTATGCTTTATTTGGTTTCTGGAAGATTAAATTTAAACAAAATATTATTTGTCTTTTTTCCAGAATAAAATTAAAAAGTTAATTTAACATTTTAAGAAAATTAAAACTTTTATACATTATGAAGAACTATTCTGCTCTTACACAATATATTAAAAGTTATTATTACTTTAAAAGAAATAAAATAGTGAAATATTTAATATTTAGTTACTTACAATACAAAGGTTTCAATCTTTAAACAAAGGGACATTAGCACTCGGTTAAAAATTTTTAATCCAATAAAATAAAATCTTAACAAGACGCCAGACGAGAACTGGGCCAATGGCTGTGTCTCAAAAATGTGGTAAATAGTTTACCAAAAATGTAGTAAACAGTTTACCAAAAAAGCTAAAAAGGTACTTTTGTTTGATGTCGATAAAACGTAAAAACTTTAGGTTATTCTATTGCACATGGTACTAAAAAAATTACCTTTTTTATTATTATTTATAGATACGACACTAAAAAGTTATGTTGCAGAATTATAAAAGGTCCCCTTATCCTTAATAATAAACGCTAGAAAATTTATAAAATAGGAGGGAGCCTATGTTAAACCAAAAAACTAAATTATTAAATACAACCCTGTTTAAACAAGAGGTTGTTTTTCTCGAAAACGCTTCACTTTATCGATAATTAACAAAATATAATTTTTTTAGACAAGGCTTTAGGATATTTAAAAATGCGATTTTAATGCTTTTATTATACAGGGTGTCTCTGTAAAGAGGGAATTTAGGAAAAAAATTATACGAACTTGTCACATTATTTTCATATGTTCTATAGAAATCTGAGAAATTGCCCACATATTTTTGGACACCCTGTATAGGGTATTTCATTTTAAAATTAATCTCTGCGTTATATCGTTTTAATAAAGTAAAATATATATATATATATATATATATATATATATAAATATATATATATATATATATATATATATATATATATATATATATATATATATATATATATATATATATATATATATATATATATATATATATATATATATATTTACGCCCCTGAAAGGTACATGAATATCCCTAAAACATCCCATTAACATTTTGTGCCTGTTCAAATCGACAAAATTAGAAAAACCCTCTGTATCTCCAAAACAAATTAAGTTACCCATGATTTATTTTCACCACTGAATACGTCCCAAAATCGAAACAACCGATATTATGCAAGGTCAACGAAAAGGCGCCACCCTGTAGGGTAGGGCGGGGCTAGATGAGCATAGAGGTAAGTTGGGCAATCAAAATATCTCAAAAACTATCGACCGCACGCGAAAGCATCAAATAGTATAAAGAAGGGGTTGCGCGAGGGGAACTCATTGTGCCACCACTAGTGGTGACGCGGCGATCGAGAAAAGTATCCGTGCGCATTGTTTATTTTGTGATTAAAAAGTAAAATAATTGCAAGCCAGACAATTTTATCTGTGATAGTTAAATGTATTCTGTTCCCAAACAGGTAAGTGTTAATCTTAAGTAAATTTATTGCAGTTTTAATATGTATAAAGATTTTGGATATAATTCTAACCGGTTGTCTAATAATTATACTTTTCCTTTAAAATTCCAGGTTGGGGTTAGTTGAGCTACAGTGGCCCAACTAACCCCACGGTTTTAAGTATAATTTTTTTATATATATTTTTAGGATACGGACTTATAACAGTAAGACTACTAGAGTCTCCTCAGGATTTAAAAGAGGCTGCAACCCGAACTTTGTACAAGAAACAAAGAAAACGACCTGACCTATCTAACTTATAAATTTTCTCTGGAAATAGTTTGACCATACCCAAGAAAAGGAGTCCAATCAAACAGAAGATAAAGAAAAGCTGCAATTTTAACAGATACAGAAGGCATTACAAGAGAAGCAAAAGTAAACTGCCTAAAAAGTTTAAAAAACGAAGATAAATTGATAGGTATTAAATTCAATAGTTAAGCTAAGCTAGGCACGTTGCTGTTTTATTAATGAGATTTGTTGTTTTGTCGCTATAAGATTATAAATATATAAAGCAAATTGTCAAAATGTATTTTTATTGTAAACGTATCCATTCAAGCCATGATGACACCTATGGGGTACGTTGGGCATACTGGACTATCTACATTAAAATAGATGTAGCTCCGAAATTTGACTTATTAGAAAGAAATTACTATGGACACTATTAATAAGGAATAAATATCTAATCCATCAGTAAGCATTATAAACCATTAAGACTTATTTTTGAGGAGATATAAGCGATCAAGTGAAAAATTGCTCAACTAGCCCCGCCCTACCCTACAATAAAAACCATGATATTTTTTATCCAATTCAATCCCGAACTCCCCAGTTAGATTTAATTCATTAAAGTGGAATTCATAAATTTTAATCTGGCCCCATGGAATCATAAATTTCAAACGAACATCATCGGTACATATTATGTGATTTTTATGTTAAATATTTCGTTGAATTGCGCTTATTTTATCATAAAATTTAACCCAGTTTACGGGGTTATTTTATACACTACGCAGCTTGCATTAGTTAATTTAATTTTTATATTCAAGGCTTTTTTTAAATTTTTTTGGTCTTTTATAAACCTTTATTTCTAAGACATAATTTACAACTGGTTCCCAATAATTTTTGTATGGAACTTGGCTCACCGTTTCCACACAGGGCCGTATTAACTGTATAAGGCGCCCTAGGCTAGAATTCCCAGAACGCCTATTTTCCACTAAAAAATTTTTAAAGAGCAAAAAAAGTTCTAATCCTCACCCGACCTAAACTTTTTTAGAAACTTCCCTGTCTAGGGCCTATTACTTCCCTGTCTGTAGCCTATTTTTTCATGGCGCCCTAGGCTGTAGCCTAGTCAGCCTAATGGATAATACGGCACTATTTCCACATTTATTTTTTGGTGAAATAGGTATAAACACAATCCGTCAGGTGAACAACGCAAAGAAAATGCTTTTTCCTACAACCACTAATGGAAATGACATAAAACGCACTCCTTGATCCTTTAGAAAACAAATAATATCACACGTGTTTTGAAAACTACTTTTCCTACGACCACTTGTGAAAATAGCAAATAGCACACTGATTTCATGCATAGAAAATGCGTTATATCACACTAGTGTTGCAAAGTACTTTACAGCACTAGTGTTGCAAAGTACTTTACAACACTGGTGTGATACATATTATGATGTCATTCTAAAAACTGCTATTGGTTTTGCAAGTGACATATTTATTGTAGTGACAGTAAAAAAACTTTTTATTTACCTTAAACGGTAGAACCCAAATTAGCGAAAATCATCTTATTTTATATTTATTAAAATTTACGAAAAAATAAAAACATATCTAAACAAAAATAGACATAACCACAAAAAACAACTTTCACTGACTGGCACAGTGTTGTCAGGTAAGTAGATCAAATTAAAAATCTCCCTTCTACCTTTGAGCACGTACTTTATAGAGGCAGCCTTGCCGCTTGACCGTTCGACCTAAAGCGCCAGAGAAAAAAGCCATTAGATCAAATTCCTTCCTGACTTTCTTCGTGTACTCAAACAACTAGTTAAATCTTTTTTTTAATCCCTAATTAAACCTAAGGCTAATACATAAAATTATGAATCTACTTTCTTTTATCCATTCATAAATAGAATCAGACCCTTCCGACGTTCCCAAATGCTTTCCATATTTTGCATGGTAACTGACGTTTGGTAGTCGTTTTTCCCTTACTTTTAGGACTTTAGGTTATGCATTTACAATTTTCATATTTTTTATATTTTTTCTTAAAAATATGAGGAAAAACTGTTATTTTTACTTAATTTTATATGTGATGTTCAGTTTCATTAACTCGTTTTACCAATTTTACCCCACCCAGCACCCCTTTTCACTCCCCGGTCCCGTAAGTTTATTTACTGATATTTTTTAAAAAACGGAATATTTTGGATATGCACCACTTACGTTTTATTTAGAAGAGTGTCTAAAATATGTAAGAATCGATAATTTTTAAAAAACCCTTATAATAGCAGAAAACCGTATTAAACTATTAGCGTTATTACCTAACAAAACCATACAATTTTTATTAAGTGAGGGCCTTTTAAAATTCCAAAATGATAAAAGTTATATAATGCTTCTAGGTAGGTGATTTTCGATGTAAACATATTGTCAAAACAGTATAATATAGCAGTGAGGAAAAGTATATATCACACTAGTGTTGCAAAGTAAATATCACCCTAGTGTTGCAAAGTTCTCAATTGTTTTTTATTTTTTCTGAACAGACAAACTTTAATTTATTTATTTTTTGGTGAATAATTTGTGGTCGTAGGAAAAATAGTGTACAGTACTCGTGTGAAAATGACTTTCTTACACTCGTGGGTTTGTGCACTCGGCTAACGCCTCGTGCTACAATATTCCCCCTCGTGTGAAATTAGTCATTTTCCACACTTGTAATGTAATATACTATTTCAACACTAGTGGTAAAAAGTACATGACAGTGACAGATGCTTAAATTCCGGTAAAACATTTATTTACAGTATATTTTTAATTAACTAAAGATATTGACTTACCAGTGCTAACACACATTATCTTTTTTTAAATTATATTAATTTTAGTTTTATTTTTAAGGGTTTATTCAAGGAATATAAACTTTTTATTAAGGAGCGCTTGATTTTTTATATTTGTCCAAAAATATAGGTTATGTTTTTGACGTCACCTTTTACCATAATATTTTTTTATCTGACAAAATAAACCAATACTTGCATAAAATAAAATAAAATCACATAAAAATCATTTAAAAAATGGTATCTTACCCTTAATAACGATTTAAACGTAAATTTCCTTTAAAAAATATCCAAAGGTCAGTGACCCCTGTTTACTGGTTTCAAAATTCTCTGTAACTGCAGCACTAATAACTACTTTATCTATAAACAGTAAAAACCAAACATATATAAAAGTCCAATGACTAAAAAGCAAAAAATAACACCAAAACTACGAAAAAAGCTTCCAGTACAATTGTAAACAAAGAATTACGGAAAAGATTACGTCACAAAATTTAGTTAACATATGTTTAAATGGGATCGAGCGCTCCTTATGAAAAAGTTCTGGATTTCTGGATTCTGGATTTTGTTATTTGGCTTTGCTACAGAGGCGATTTGCCAGCTCTCCCCTTTCCAGTCTTATTGCTTTCCAGGGCTTTGTAGGTGGAAACTCTGGATAATCGAGCCTATGCTCCCAGAGATTCCAAAGCTTTTTTATAAAATGTAGATAAACAACAACGATGAACTTCTGAACATGCATAAATTGAGACTGTCAAGCCAGCAGCTGCTACTGTTATCGCGCATATCCGTCACTTTCACTACTGACGTATTTCCGCAAGGCATGCGCACCTCCTCGACCATACGAGGACACCATGTGTTCAACACCAAAACGTAAAAACTTCAGGCTTTAGGAATCTTCACTCACAGCGCTTAGCCCCAGAAGAAAGAAGTCCCAATTTAGCGAGAATCTTTTCTCGATCCCCATGGGTACAGCTACGCTCGTACGATGCCTTCAATCGCCTACCCGGGAAGTCTATGTAGACCTCTACGTAAACATGAACCGCACTACTCGAAGACCGCGGAAAGAGTGTTATGAAAAAGTTAATTTCCTTGGGGAGTATTAGTTAATAGACATCATTATTTTATAGCAAATGCCTGTAATAATAATAATAGGCAACCAATTAAACACATGGAAGTGTGGAAGTGTCTAAAGTTCCGCGGGATCCTGATTTGTAAAATTATAATATTTTAACATAACCACTAAGTTTGCACAAATTGCCAAGCGGTTTTTTCCTTAATAATACATCCCTTGTTAGAAAAAGGAAGATAAGATAAAAATGGAATTGCCATTGAACCAGACTTAACATTTTATTTACTCCATTCGGGATAATAGGCTACACTTATTATTATTCAGAGATTATTTAGTGTTTTGTTTAGTGGTGGGGTTTTTCACGTAATTTGAAATTTTGATAAACCTAATTAAAGAAATAACAGTGAAATGACACTTTTGTATGGTAGCTAAAATTAAATTTTAAAATATGTATATGTTTTTACATACAATTAGGTAAAAGGAATTTCTTAATTTGGATTTTATGGCACTGACATCGATTTACGTCTAATTTTTGTCAGTTTATCTTGTCTGTGTTGACATTAATGATATTAAAAAAACTAACTTAGAATTTTTGGTATATAAATATTTTTTGGTCGTAGGAAAAATATTGTACATGACTCGTGAAGAAAGTGATTTTCACACTCGTGGTATTGTCGAACTCGGCTATCGCCTCGTGCGACAACATTTCCACTCGTGTAAAATATATTACTTTCGACACTTGTTATGTAGTAGGTATACTATTACATGAATTAATAAAAATTAAAATACAAAATTACACATACCTACAGCAAATACTAAAGGGTCTTTCAATAAGAGTGATAGTATTTCAAATAGAGATTTTTCGGCTTCTAATTTGTATATTATTATTTCTAGGTGTTACCAAAGTCGATCTATATAGGGTCGCGACATTCGGCATTGCTTTGACGTGTTATGACGTCACATCTCCCATTTTTCGGCCATGTTGTTCAGTGCCGGAGATATACAGTTTATTGTATTAGTAGAACAACCGTTTACACAACAGTTATTAATTATTATTAAGTTGTAAATTCTTTTACTTTAAATAAAAAACATTTGGAATTACATCTTTCAACAAATATCATTTCCAAAACAATGCAAAATAAAATGCGCAAATTCTAGACGCCACTGGATTGATCATCAGCTTTGATTTTACCCAGTTTTGCCAACTTTTCTCCGTGAAGTGCCCTTCCTTGCGTCCCCGACCTCGAACCGAACTCTTATTGAAAAATCCTTTATAAGTAGGATTTGCTTTTGCATAACTTTTTTCACCTAGCCCAATAAAAACAAAATTTTCGGAAATAAAATTGCACCTTTTATTACCCACAATTTACAAGTATACCAATCACTCAGTACAATAAAAATCTGGAAATTTGATTATAACAATATTGAAGCAATCTAATAGATTAGGTTCAAACGATTCGATTCCATAATAAATTTCGGAATCGACAATATGGAGGCTTATAAACATACGGCCGATGATGTTTGTCTAATCGGCGCATATTTGATATCAAAATTACGGACCAATCGCGTGGAACACCGTCAATATTGTCGTTTCATACAAATTGACCGCCCTCTGTCAATATTTAGATAACCGATAAAATTATAATATCCGGCATTTTATTACTTTGCTTTGCTTTGGACCGGCATATTGATTTTTAAATAAAAAGTATAAACACGTTGTGCTAGCTTGATGCTTTCAATTGAATTTATGTGTGTGTTGAAGACTAGCAGGTAGAGATTAAACAAATAAATAATGCCTGCATCGAAACATCGAAGCCTTTCCTGATACGATGACGTGTCAGTCTTGATTTGCATTTTTAGACCATTTTCATATCACGCATTGGCAAAATTACCCATGGTAATTTTAAAATGTAAAGCTATTCGGTGGTACTTTGGAGGGATTTATGCCCCAGTTTTAAAAGTATACCGGTGTTACTGAATTTGATTATGGCACGTAAAGGGCAAATTCTACACGGAAAAAATCGAAAGGCGTTGTGTGCTATCAGAGTGTAGCACAAAAATTGTTTTAAATATGTTTATTATTGACGTTCTAAGTACAATTTTTGTCATCAATTTTCTGTCATGAAAATCAACGAGTCCTAAAGTTTTGAATGATAGAAGCTAACAACAGTAACCAAATATGAATCTCGACTATATTATATTATACAGGGTGATTCAAAAATCGATCACGAAACTTAAGGGGGTAATTCTACTTGACAAAATAAGGGTAGTGTAGTACTCATATTTTTTTTCGAAATGTCATTCGTTTTCGAGTTACAAGCCGTCAAAGTTCAATTTTTATTTTGGTTGTTTTGCCATATTGCATTAATATTTTAACCAATCCAGTTGATATTTGGCACACAAATCGAGCTTTGCAGATTCTGAAATTTTAAGACAAAAGTCCTTTTTTTTAAATACCGCCCGAAGGCACTTTACCTAAAACTTAAAATTTTTTACATCATAACTTTTATTTTGACATATATCTCAAAGCTGGGGGCGCCATTTTATAGACAATTAAAAACCTAAAAAATAAGGTACTCTTTATTAAAGTCGATAAATCTGACCGTTTAGGTACCAATAGACATCAAAGTTTTCATCAATTTCAATCAAATTACCTATATACATACAGGGTGTCCAGTAACTCAACCGACAAACTTAACCAAACGATTCTACAACAAAAATAAGAAAAAAACTTGATATAAACATATGTCCTAAACGTCTTAGTTTTTGAAGTACGGTGTGTTAAATATTAAAAAAAAACTTTGCCCTCTGGCGGTATTTAAAAAGTACTTTTGTCTTAAAATTTTAGAATCTGCAAAGCTCGATTTGTGTGCCAAATATTAACCGGATTGGTTAAAAAATAAATGCAATATGGCGAAAAAAAACCAAAATAAAAATTGAAATTTGACGGCTTGTAACTCGAAAACGAATGACATTTTGAAAAAAATTATATGAAGGTTTACCCTTATTTTGTCAAGTAGAATCACCCCCTTAAGTTTTGTAATCTATTTTTGAATCACCTCTGTATATTGAAAACGGTAACATGAAGTTCTGCTACAAGAGTATTAAATACTACTACAACGTATACCTGAGGCCTACACGGAAAAAAAAATTTGATAAATATTTATGCAATTGTAGCCTACACAGTTACAATGTGTAGCACTATAGGCCCCAGGTACATGTTGTAGTAAAACTCGCTCCGTTTTTGTAGCAAATATTGTGCAGTATCTAGTATTTAATATTTTTGTAGCAGAACTTTATGTTACCGTTTTCAATACTACTATAATGTAGTCAAGATTTATTTTTGGTTACTATCATTCTCTTACAAAACTTTAGAACTCGTTAATTTTCATAACTAAAAATTAATGAAAAAATTATACTTAGAACGTCAATAATCTCAATTAGCTTTGAAAGAAATATCTTCGGCTAGTGTAAAAATCTTCATCTCCAGGTTAGAGAGTGTTCCGAGAGATGCGACCTTGCAGTGCAAGGAAATTGCAAGCAGTAAGGATTTTTTCCTGTTTCAATTTTCAAAAAAATATCGTATCATTTTAGCTTCAAAAAAAAGTATATGCGTCAATTTTTCGTCATCCTAAAGACGTCATTAACAGGCGTGTTTTGTCTGTGACTTAGGGAGGCCAATTTAACGTCATTTTGTCGTCATCTTATGACGTCTTTGCTGACCAAATGTGACCAAAAAGAGACGTCAATAAGACGTCAGCTTGCTGCTTGGGTATTTAAAACCACTACTGGGCATGCGTAATGTCAAAATACTGCTGAATTTATTACAGCTAGACCTTATATGAATTCCGATAATTCTCTATTAGCCGTTTTTTGTTACTTTATTTATAAGCTGCTAAATACCTATAAAGTTATTGGATTCACTAGAAAGAAAATGTAAGAAATTGGACTTGTTTACTATAAAAAAACTTTGCATTACTTATAGTATTATGCCTCTCTCATAACAAACTAAACCAAAAGATTAAGAAAAGGGTACTGCATATGGTACGCATAAGTTATTGTTACATGACTTAAATCGTTACGGTCTACTTGTATGTACTTGCAACGATATCTGACACCACGGCACATAAAAAAACGAGACATTTAAAAAGATTTGTAATTTTATTTCATGTCGGCTCTATTTACGTCATCGACAAAGGAAATGCTACTTAATTTTTTGCTGTGTTTTAATTGTTTGTGTTTCAGAATGATACTTGTAAAATGTGGCCTTAATGAACTTAAATCAGGAAGCGTCGTGTCAAATGTGGTATTTGAGGTTAATAACTTATGCGTAAAAAGTGTCTAATAGATAAATTTAATAACAACATTTATTTGTGCTTTCATTTATTCGATTTTTATAATAACACATTTTTAAAATTATTTATATATATAATAAACTACATAGTATCATCACATTATGTAAATACGGGGGTGGTTTAATATATTTTTGGCCTGGACCAGAGGGGCAAAGCAATCTATTACGGGTATTAAGTTATAAAATGTATACCACGCTTAACCTATTTGTTTATGTTTTAAATATTAATAATTAATAGTTTAAAAAAACTAAAAACACGCTTTTATATGCAACCGAACTAAAAATTAGAGAATAATTTTTCATTAAAAAAATATTGTCATTTCATAGTAAAAAGCGTGGGGTGCATTTTACTATTTTTTCATAACTTTTCCATCATAGATATTTGCAAATATAATAATTATAACATTTAATATATTTATCACCCCACGCTTTTTACTATGAAATGACAATATTTTTTTTTATGAAAAATTATTTTCTAATTTTTAGTTCGGTTGCATATAAAAGCGTGTTTTTTAGTTTTTTAAACTATTAATTATTTTTCATTTTTAGTTTCTGCTACTCTGGTGCAACTAACCCTATATTTTTATTGTTCATAAAAATTGAACACCAATGGTGCAACTAACCAAATTGTGTAAAAACTAAAAAATTTCTTCTTCATTTAATAGCAAAGTTTGAAATGTTGCCAACAGATGGCATCCTAGGTGTTGTTTTTATAATATAATGGAATTTTTTTCCTGGCGATTCAAAAAGAGATAACGGGATACTGTTTTTAAATTATTGCATCTTCATCGGTCCTTGACACGTGTGCAAAGTTTCAAAGAAATCGAATAGCTGGAAGTTGGTTAAAATTAGGCTCAAAGATTCCGTTACATAGATAGACAGATGGATAGATTGTTACAACCCAAGTTAATAAAAGCGTGTTAAAAATATAAGTTTATTAATTTAATTCTGTAGATAATGTAGTTACTAGTACGCCTTTTTAATCTAGTGAGTCTTAATATTCTCAAATTAATAAAGGAATTCCAAAATTAATTAAATCAAAATCAGTCTCCAGTGTTGGCAGCATTATATTAATAAACAATATAATTCTCTAAAGCAGTAAAAAGTATGTTCAATAAAAAAAAAAATTGTTAAGTAGTTGGCTTCGATATTAAAAAAAAGTATGTAAAATGTACAGGGTTTTCATTTATAGTTATTTTGACACTCGCCTTTTACTATAACTAAAAATGATATTGTATAAAAAGTTTTATAGTTTTAATTTTTTTATGTTTTGAGCCGAACAATAGAAACAAATGAACATCAGAACGAGGTAATCTCGAGCTAAGTTGAAGAAGTTCTTTGTTTAATTAGTAAATATACCTACACTGTTAAAAACATTTTAATTATTTCAAAATGAGCTCTTTTCCACTCATCAAGCCCTTAGGCTCAGGTATATTGTATTGTCATCAAGATTAAGACTGTGTACCTATCAAGTATCAGATTGATCTGTCGTCAGGAGAGGGGTAATATTCTATATACACCCAAATAAGCTTGTTAAATAAAACCGTTTAAAAAGTACCACGAGTGATATCTTTAATAGTTTCGGAAATACAGCCACTTAACTCTGAAAAATAGCAGCTATTGTTTTTATTACCTAATTGCCTAAATATACAGGTCTAAGCTGTAAGCACCAAGCGTAGTACAGTGGAAAAAATAATATTTACTATAGGCGATTTTGGCCCGTTTTGGTACCCCAGTTTGGTTGGTTAAATGCCTACCAACCAATTTCAGGTGTCAAAATAGTGACATCACGCCAACTTTGGTACCCTGTTTGGTTTGTCAAATGCTATACCGTGGCTTGTGGGTCGGTAGATCGGTTTGGTATGCTCTCATCCTTTTCTAAAGCTATTGGTCTTACTCTAAATTTTATTTCTTTAATAATAAAACATAATATTAATAGTTGCAAATATTTTAATTTAAATATTGCTGTTAAATAAACAATTTTATAAAAACCAATAAACCGTTAGGTAGGTTCTTCTTCTATTTACCTACCAAAAATGTACCAAACGAATTCGGATGCTACCATACACTGACGTAACGGTTCTGACGTAAAACATACCAATTGTTACCTACCAAAGTCGGAGTACCAAAACGGGCCGAAATCGCCTTATGTTTCAGATTTAAATTGTCATATTTCGAAGACTATTTAAGATGGACAAATTAAAAATTAAATTTGTATTTTTAAAGCTCTTTAAGGCCTTTTTAATGGTGGCATAATATACAGGGTGTTTTATGTTAAAAAATCAAAACTTAAAAGTTTTTACCTACTAGCTTTTTTTTATGTTTATTTGTTGTTTTCGATATGCTCCAAAGATAATAGATCAAAATTATTATAGCTTTTATACAAGAAGTTTTTATCGATCCCTGTTAGTTATCGTGTAAGGAAGGTGTTAAAATATAAATGAAAACCCTGTATATTTGTAATTATTTTAATAAGCGAAATCATTATGCAAAATTACGCAAAGAAATTTCACATAGTTCTCGTTTTCATAAAAATAAATCTGAATGGAATCCAGATGTACAACCGTATCGTATGTTGCTTAAAAAACAAAGTATTCGTTACGCGTAGTTAATGACACATGGTTAGGTATTACTTTCATACGTTACAGTGATATAAAAAAGGCAATTATTTATATGCGATACTAGACATATGCAAAAATCAAATATTAATTTAAAACTTATAACCTATTTTTTTTAAATGTTTAGACCAAAGTCGGTCTATATAAGGTCACGACATTCGCCCATATTGCTTTGACGTGTAATGACGTCACATCTCCAATTTTTCGGCCATGTTGTTCAGTGCCGGAGATATACAGTTTATTGTATTAGAAGAACAACCGTTTACACAACAGTTTTTAATTGTTATTAAGTTCTAAATTCTTTTACTTTAAATAAAAAACATTTGGAATTACATCTTTCAACAAATATCACTTCCAAAACAATGCAAAATGAAATGCGCAAATTCTAGACGCCACTGGATTGATATTCAGCTTTGATTTTTACCCAGTCTTGCCAACTTTTCTCCGAGAAGTGCCCTTCCTTGCGTCTCCGACCTCGAACCGCCTAAAAGTTGAGGGTATGTCGCAACCTTATAAATATAAACTAACCTTGCTTTAGGCAAACCACGAAGGGTAAAAGCCTAAATACTAACGTACTGTGGGTGTCTTAAGCGGGGTAAGAGGGAGTTTGTTGACACGGGACTTAAATACTTAAAGATTTGAGGGGAAAGGAAAGAACTCCGCGGGCAGCAGGTTCCAAATTCTAAAAACTTTAGGGATAAAAATACAAACAAACTAAGAAGTTTAAGGCCTGTCCAGTTGGACTGTATAGGGATGCGTACGCGCGGCACCACTAGTTTCTCTGTGGGGAACCGTGAGTGGAGGTGCTATACTGGACAATTCTTTGGAGCACAAGCCATGGAAGTACCTATAAAAAGAGATAAATCCCCCATGCCTTTTGTTATTAGCAATTTTATAAAAATAAATTATAGTAGGACACACCGGACGTTTGGGGGTCTGAACCCATTCCCTCTTAGCAATGGTGAATACGTAATATCTTATTGACTTTTTCTTATAATATGTTTTTAATGCTTATGCTTTTTTTGCTCTTGCTTGCTTGTTTATGGCTTTCATGCTAGTGAATCGCCAATTTTTTGCTCTTTGCCAATTTAATGGTGTAACTAACACAGGGCCCCATTTTGAAGGTAAGTGCTTTTTTCCCTCCAAAATTTTGTCCACAAAAAACAACTGAATGGTATGAGCCCAAACTTCACTTTCCGCTCCGAGCCTCAACACCTCCAGCTTCGCCACTTATGGGTAAAAGGTGTATAAACAGAGGAAGTCATAACATAGGCCATATTATATATATATATATATATATATATATATTTATATATATATATATACATATATATATATATATATATATATATATATATATATATATATATATATATATATATATATATATATATATATATATATATATATATATAGTTTATTAAATGATAGTCGTTTACAAAACATTCAATATTCTAAAATTATAAATATATATATAATACTTAAATAACTTTTTTTTACAGGCAATGATAGAAGTTCCCCATCACCCCATCAGTTCCCTACGACCCCTGGCTTTACAAGTTATTGTCGGTCCCTGTGGGGCTCGTCGATTGTACCCGGAGGTCCACGATACCTGTCTACACTGGCACAGGCGGCCACTGAGGCCTCCAAGGAGAAATCGCCAGGTAAGATACGAGGGATCTTAACGAAAAATATTGGGTGGAGTAGAAGTTCGCAATAAACAATTTGATCATAGTTTATCATATTATTTTTTGTTTGGGTTTTAGAAGGAACATATACCCGTTTTTATATTTTTTTAAAATAAAAGATCTTTTATTAGACCGTATTACATTATTTCAATTATTTATAATAAGAACATTTTAAAAGCGCAGCGATTCACATTATAATGACGTCAGCTGTTAGACAAGTTTGTTAGCAGCTGTAAGACAGAAGAATTGGAAAAATATCCCTTAACGTACGTGACGTCACCATTTAACAAAAAAATGTAATGTTTTTAAAATGTTTTGAATCGTATTAACCACAAAAAATGGCTCAAATAAAATAATCCTACAACAAAAAACAGATACGTAGCATGTATTGCTAGTTCGACAAGAATTATTGTAATTTTCGTTTTTCTATTTGTAACACAGCATAAAGTAAATACATGTGTTTTAAAATTTGAATAACTATTTTTTAATATACATGCAAAAATCATTTTTTTTAAATTTTATTCTGTATGTCCACGGATAAACTTTACCAGAGCACAAATGGAACAACAATTTTAGGTTTCAAATGTTTTTGTTTTTATAAAAGAGTTACGTTGAGAAATATGTTTTATTTTGTAAAAGGACTTCAAGAACAACAAAAAAGCAAAAAATTGGCATCGGAAAATCTTGCATTAAAAAATTGTAGATAAACCAAATTTCAACTGGCTATAGTTTTTTTTTAAAGAACGATAATTTTGCATAGTTTGGAATTGTCAATAAAATTTGATCAAATTTTAGAAAAAAAATATATATAAAGGATTCGTTTTTAAAATCTAACTTTTTTTTGGAGTAGAAGGATCAAAATACCATTTTGTTTTGAAAAATTCCTAATTTAAAATGTATTTACCAAAGTGTTCCACTTAAGGCATGTATAACAGCTGGTATAATTTTGTGTGGGCTACATCAAAAAAATAAACAAAAATACTCGGCCATGGACCGTTTTTCTCTAAAGCTTTTTTACTTTTTACAATTTAACTATAAAATTCAGTAATATTTTCCTATGTAACTTTTTTCCAATTATTAACTTACTTTATGTTGTCAAGTTATAAAAAATTACCGTTCTACCCTATAAAATAAACCTGATATAGCACACACCCTCATAATATTTTTCATGTTATTAATGTTTACTCCTCGATATTTATTTAATACCTAGGTTGGTCGACGATGGCAATCGCACACGCCACCAAGACAAATAAATATGACACAAGTATTTGTGCAAACAACAGTGACCTGCGTTGCATGGACTTCATAATATGGCACGGAATTGTGAAGTTCAAACAATGATAAAAATTATAAATCATATTACCTGTGCAGAATATGGATGATTACTAAACTAATATTAGTTCGTTTCGTCTATACAGGGTGTTTTTTAAAATTTTTAATTAATCTATAAATACGGAAACTTTAAAAAAGCGTTGCGAGCAAGGACGTTTTCTATTTCTTTTAATTTATACACTTTATACACAAATTATCAGAATACCCAGATGCGAAACTAAGCGTGTTCTTTGAAATCTCTCACCACTATTGTCCCTCCCACTGCGTGGTGGATATACACCCCACGATTTAGTACGTGACCTAATGCTCATCTAGATGTCAGTTAGTCCCATACTTTTGTTGGTATAGAACGTGAGCATAAGTTAGTTAATTGTGTTTAGTTGTTTGTGAACTTTTATGTTTTTTATTATTAAAGTGTTCGTGTAGTGTCTTGTTAAATTTTTTACCGTTAATTATGGGATATAAATGTGTATATTCATTCTGTGCCTCCATCACCGGGAGCGGATCACTTTTAGATTCCCAAAGGACCACTATTTTAAGACTATTTAACATAAATACAAAGCTTTTAAAAATTACTTAGATATGTTACTAAAGTTATTGATATTAATCAGTATGTGCCTAAACACAGGAAAATATTTTTTTATTTATAGCCGCACTGCCATTTAAAAGGCTATATTTCAAATTTAAAAATGGGGTGTTTTTTCAGTATTTAAAAAATTTCATACTTCCAAATAAAAAACAAACAAATCAATTAGATTTTGGTATTACTAAGGCAACATCTCCATTGCTTTAAAAGATTGCGTCGGGGTTTCTTTAGAAACTTGTGTTACTCGGCTTTCAATTATTCTGTTTCAATCCCCAGTTACACAAAACTTTTTAATACACAATTAAGCTAAAAAAATGGAATACCATAAATTAATTTAATAAGCAGTTTTTGGGCAAGGTTCTTTTTAAATGGCTTTTTGTTAAACATTCTAAACCCCCATTAGTTTAATGTTTTGTGCAACTAGGTATAGACATTTTATTACAGCTTGATCCAAACATGACATCTAATAACAATATTTTACCGTTCAAAGCATGGATAAAATTTTTAGTTTGTAATATTTTTTAATAAAGAAATATTTAAATTCCCAATTAGTGTATTATTCTTTTGTTCCGTTTTCCACACATAAAAAAAGCTAGAAAAAGAAAACAACTCACAACTACCATTTCTTGACATTTTAATAAAAAAGATTTAAACAATTTTGAAACAAAAATCTACAGAAAGCCTACACATACAAATAGATACTTAAATTTTAACTCAACCCACCCAATAATGGTTAAAAAGGGAGTTGTAAAAAGTTTATTTTGGCGTGTACCGAAATAAATACCATCCATTGGTTAAAGCTTTACAAGCGCTTTATTACATCAAACAAACGTCCCAAATTTTAACCAAGTCGGTTTAAGGGTATTTAAGATATTTAAAAAATACCGACATTTTTAAAAAACCTTAACGCTCTGTATCTCAAAAACAAACCAACTCTGAACATATGTGTATAGGAAATTTGCTTCATAAAATAATATAAGAAATCACTCTTTTAAAGTTTTGTACCGTAGATGGGAAATACTTTGTATATTAATTTGGAAACAAGTCCTCTTTAAGCCACCCTGTACATTCAATATACAGTTATTTTTGCGGAAATGTATTTTCTTTTCAAGCAGGATTTTTTATGACGAGGCACTTTTTTTTGTAAAGTTAATAAATCAAAAGTTTTTTTATTTGGTATGAACTTCCAAAGACACGCTGTATATTAAAAATAAATTATAAACATAACTCTCTTACTTCAAAAGTTAGTACTAGTGCCAGGGCCGTGCCTACCGGGTGGTACGGGTGGTGCAAGGCACCATGGCGCAACACTGCAGGGGCGAAAAATAAGTAAAATAAAAGGGCGGAAAGTAGGGAAGAAATGGCGGCTGGTAGTTGTGGTTAGTGACGAATTAATTGGAAATAATAGAAAAAGAGGGCAATTGAAAAGTGGGGACCTTTTTTTTGCTCTTCAAAAATTTTTCAACACAAAATAACATTTTCTCTTGCACAGGGGCGGCAAATGATTTTTCGCATCACGGCGCCACATACCCTAGGAACGGCCCTGAATAATGCCATATACTACCATTTATACAAAAAAATGCTATTTTTTTAGCTAATACGGTCCTGTGTGAAATATTGGCATAATAAAACCCGCGTTTGAAAATCGAAATTATCGAGAAGTGATAACACAATATCCCACTACTTACTGGAACAAAAATTATTGATAAAAGTTGATTCGGTGCAGATCAAGGAGAATTAGATATTTTTATATCGTCGAGATTAGGGCGATCAAAATGGTTTTGATAAAAATTGATTTACAACAACAAATTTACGCCGATGTTTGGTTTTTATGGGTGCAAAAGCAACAATATAAGCTTTATTTATCCTTGATTTATTTTCGATAGATAACGATGAAGGATGACACATTTTAAGTAATTAATTGCGTTTATTTAGGTAACTGGTTTCTATAGATATTTATTTTTATGTAATAAATTTATCATAATAATTTATGTTGGATTGTATTTTACCTAGACATAGTGGCGTGGTTATGACACTTTTATTTTCTTAAAACGTTTGCAAAGGGTATCTTTTTCGCCTTTGTTTGCATGCGTTAATTATCCTCTCTCCTTTAAAATTAATATTACCTTAATAAGTAGGTACCTTATTTTTTAATTAGTTTTTTTATGTTTTACCCATCTATTATTGATCTGTAATACCTTAGAAACGGAATATGTGATGGTAGCAATAATACATACCTGCTATCACACCTAGGGCATTATAAGCGGGCATTATGATAATGCCCGCTTATAATGCCCTAATGCGCTAATATGGAAATTTTATTGCTTATCCAATTTTATTTCTCTCACAATAAAAATCAAGTTAATACAACTATCTGTATTAATATAAAATCAATAACTTACCAGTTCCTGAAAATATGCCATTAAAACGGTTTCGGTTATTTGAAGAATTGCGTTCGCATCTTTCCAAATACCAAATATGCCATACTCCCGATCATACTGTTGCCTTGATTTAACTGGCAAAAGATTTTCGGTCGCTTTTATGGCCTTTTCTCTTATATTTTGTGGAATGTCTTCCATTTTAAGCAAATCGTTAAATAAAAATGCCAACTGACTAACTGATAGAAACATCAAAGTCAAACTTAACACCAATCATTATCTACTTACGTATACAGGTACAGGTGCAACTTATTTTTATATTGCGAATAAATAATGTAATTAGTCATTGAAAAACTCTTCTTTGGGTAAAACATAAAGCATTGTATGCACCACGGGCTTTACTGGACTATTATGCCCATCCGGTCGAAATCTAGCCCACGGGGCAGAGGCCCTCAGGCTATTTCGACCTTTAGGTCATTATAGTCCTAGTAACGCCCTTGATACATAAATAGCTATAAAAGCATCCTTTTTTTATTAAATATACAGGGTGGTAGAGAATCTTGTTAAGAAAATTTAAGGTAGATTCTACATAAAAATTTATATAAATATCGGTCCTCAAGTTTTTTGTTCTCAAGATCCCCTGTATCTTTATATTTATAGAGAAACTCAAGGTGCCGCATATATGCATCCCTATTCGGTCCAACAGGACAACCCCGAACTTTCCACTTTGTTCGTTGAGCTGACTGCTTTGTGATTTCTCTGCAAACAGGGGTGCTACTTGGTCATTGGCATTTTATCCTATGATAAAACTCCATAATTTATTCGTAATCCTGAAAATTGTTATTTATATATTCCCCTATATGTTAAACTTTTTAAAATTTTAAAAATTTTAAAATAATTACTTATTTTAGTATAATTTAGACTGGATATAAGCTTTATTTAAATAGGGCATTTATTGTTGATGTTACATAATTGCTAATTAAAAATTATAAAACCTTATTTATAAAAGAAAAATTTCCCGCAATGCTTCTTTTATGGTCTAAAAATATGCAACTAAGTGGGTTTTACTAATTTTTTCTTAAAATGAACAAGATACGAAAAAAATTGTAGAAGAAAGCTATATTTTGATTTTCTTAAATAATCTAAATAAAGCACATTTACACAGTTTTCTTTAGTTACCGCTCTAGACGCCACTGGACCTATTAAATGTGATTTAGTTATTTATAAATCACCCCCTTAATGCCATTATCAACATTGCCAAATTAAAAAAATTAATTGGCTAAATGAAAAAAACTTTTTCACAACTTTTGTTTGTTTTGAGAACGAGGAATTTGCGAACCCATGTTTATACAGGGTGTTTTTTATTGCGGTAAGAAAATCCAAGGGCATATTTCTGAGCTAATTTTATCCCTAAACCTTTGTTTCTAAGATACAGGGTGTTAAACTTTTAAAATAAAATCGGATTTTTATCAATATCTTATATATGACCTCTCCGATTTAAACAAAATTTGACTGTGGTATTTGTTAAAATAGGATAATAATTTAGACCTAAACTAAGTTTAAGTTGTGAGACCAGTGGCGGCGTGGGACGCATCTTATCTAATATTATTGACAAAAAATGTACGCCACTGACTTTTTGGCAGCTTTTTATATTTTTAAGGATGAAACACCTAAAAATTCAACTTTTTTGTGTTTTAATATATTTAGGTAGCTGGCTTAGTTTTCCAGAAAAAAATCCGTCAACTGCATAATCTTGCAGACCACAAAAAACACAAGACCATTTTTTCTTTTTAAAAATTAAGTGTTATAACTCCTTATTAGCAATTATGTAATAACAACAAAAAATTCTTAATTAAATATCGTTTATATCCGGTCTAACAAATTTTACTAAAAAAAGTGTTTTAGAAATTTTTAGTTTTTTGAAAAGTTTAACACCCTGTATCTTGAGAACTAAAAATTTAAAGACCCATGTTTATATAAACTTTTTTATAAAAATAGCTCAGCAATATGCCCTTAAATTTTTTTTACCGCAATTAGAAAACACCCTGTATAAACGTTTTTTGTGTATTTTCAATCGAAAAATCTACCCCTTAATTTCATAACAAAATTCTGTGACACCCTGTATATTTTAATAAAAATAATTTTTTATTCATTTTAGGTAACAGGTTGCGGTGTTCGGTGGAGGTAAAAGGGGCTTTTTGGCAAAATGCTTTATTTTTGTATTATCCTGTATTATTAATCAAAATAAAAAATGTATGTGCAAAATCTTTGTTTGTCCTGGTAAAAAAATATTTTAATCCATAGATAATTAGATTATTAAATCGATTTTAATTACTTGGAAAATATTGGATTATAATTGTTTAAATAATCTTGGCTTTTAGTTATAAATTTATTTTTATTAAATAAATAACTAAGATAATATATGGATTATATAATAAAAGAAATATTTTTTTATCAAAAAATTATGTCAGCTTAAACATAATTATTATTTAAAATTTATGTAATATTACTATATATGGTCTTTTTATTGGGTACACGCAAAAATCTATCGGGAAAGAGTGGGACCGCTTCGGTCCTGGTTCCGGGGAATACGAGTTGATCCTGTTTAGCCCTATTTGACCCCTATGAAGTGGCCGGTCGCCTGAAACAAATTAAAAAAAACCTCCCAAAAAACCCAAAAATTGTGATTAAAAAACGACGTTTCGGTGGCAAGTCTGCCATCGTTGTGAAGTTAAAATTAGGTTACAAAATAAAAAAAAGTTAACTAATATTTAAATTAAAAATTTAAAAAAATTTAAGCTACCTAGGATTGGCATAATACTACACAGAGGCCTTGCCATTATCATCTGTGAGGTGACGAGCTATATTATTAAAAACCCGGTGTAAGAAACCTAGATTCGAACCCGGCTCTCTGCGGTGAGAGGCTGGTACCCTACACCACGCTTGCCAATGTGCTTTCATTTAGTGTTTTCTTTGCTCTTTTACTTTTTTGATATCGTGTATATTTTTATAAGATCTCAGCAATAGAGAACCTAGTTTTACTCAATAAAGAAACAGTTTGTACAAATATTTTGTGTGTGCACCATACCGAGTGATGCATCGCCGCACACAGGTCGAAATTAATTAAATCATGGCATAAATGGAAATTTTTATTTTTAAAAAACTGGGCGCAAAAATGTCAATGTTAATACTCTACTGTTCCAGGAGTCCAGTAAGCCATGAATTTGATTTAAAAAATTTTTGTTTTACTGTTTTATTAAACGTCAAAGTTGCTTAAAAAGATGGCATTTTTTAAACGTGCAGATAAATAAATTTGCATTTTCTGTGGTGTTTAAATTTATTAAGGTTATATCTTTGGGAAAATTTAAAAAATAGTTATGGAAGAAGACCAGCAAGGTATGTACTTACTAAATAACAAAAAATTTTAGTGTATGTTTGTATTTTAAAAATCGTGACAGGTAATTAACTAGCTACTATTATTTTGTTAGGTGAGCTACTAAAAACTCAAAATTCAAAAGCAATTTGTTTGTGTTTTCACCACATTTCCAATATCACATATTTTTTTATATATTATATAATGCCTCCTTATCTAGAATCCGATAAAAAAGTTTGCCCCAACTTGCCCCCATAAAACTATACCGTGTGTTCTAAAAGTATCTTACTTGACCAAATTATGCCAAATGTGTTGAATTTGTCTGCACTAAAATTTTCGTAGGCAATTTTTCTTAAGTACCATCTTAAAAATAACATATTTTACAGTTTCTCTCTTTTTTCTATCCCTCTCTTACACACAGTTTTGGCAAAACAAAGATATTTTACTTTATTCTACTTAAAATCTGTGTACAAAAACAATGTTTTTAAAAGGACAACAAGCTCTTTTGAATATTTATTCAGAGTATTTTCTTAAATATATTTTTTTATTTTTAGCCCAAAATCAACCAGTATTATCATTAAGCTATAGAGAGCTATTCGAAATGTTTATATGTTTTCCAGAAAAAAATCTAGATAGTAAATTTCACCGGTTACGGGCACAAGTTTTGGGGCTAACGGGTTTTCTAAATTTGCCAAATGATGCTAACGATGTTCTTAATAGATTTTATTATAAATTTAAAATCAAATGGTCTTCATGTAATAGAACAAAAAACAGATTTTTGCAATCTTATGGAGAGTGGTTAAATACTGTATGTGAGTTTAAAAAAATTGTAAAAATAATAAAGGACGAAAGACATCCTGCTAACATACGTATAACGGAAAGTTTCGCAGAAGTTCCTGTTCAATCATTACTAAACCATACTAGTCAAAGACTTTTACTTTTACAAAAGGATGTTCTGCTTAACTTAGATAGCACAAATAAGGACATTTTAAAATTAACCTTAGTTTGTAAATATGGTTTTGATGGTTCATCTGGCCAATCCGAGTACAAGCAAGTTTTTAACAATGTGTCAGTCTCAGATTCTAGTATTTTTTTTACATCACTGGTACCCATTGGATTAAGCCAGCAAAGTGATGAAGGAAACGTGATAATTTGGCAAAATTCCAGGCCTTCATCAACTCGCTTTTGGTGCTCCATAAAAATTCAATTTGCACGCGAAACCCGCGAATTAACATTGGCTGAAAAACAAAACTTAGACAACCAGTTAGAAAATCTGACTACTTTTAAATGCACTATAGATAACATTAATATACTGGTAAATTTCGACCTGCATTTAACGATGATAGATAGTAAAGTAGGAAACGTTTTAACTGAAAATAATTCCACTCAAAAATGTTTTATTTGTGGCGCATCCTCAAAAAATTTAATAACATCGAAGCTGTTTTGAGAAACTGCACGCGTGAATACGTTTTTTGAAAGCTTACTGCATTTGGCTTATAAGCTAACCATAAAAAAGTGGCAGGCCAGAAGTGCAGAAGATAAACAAAAAGTCCAAGACTCAAGAAAACGTATTCAACAGCAATTGTATTTACAATTGGGATTAATTGTAGATAAACCAAAACCAGGTTTTGGTTCGTCAAATGATGGCAATACCGCTCGCAAATTTTTTGAAAATGCGAGTGTTGCTGCTGAAATCTGTTGAATTGATAAATAATTAATTTATAGATTTTATATCATATTGCAGACATTGTCCTCTGGGTATGACATAGATGTAGCTAAATTTCAATGTTATGGAGTTGAAACTGCACGAATTTTTGCAAATTTATATTCATGGTACCCGATGCCCACATCAGTACATAAAATATTATTACACGGTGCTGAAACTATAAGTGCCTTTGACATTCCCATAGGGCAGTTTTTCGAGGAAGCCCAAGAAGCGAGAAATAAGGACATCAAAAGCTTTCGTTTAAATCTCGCGAGAAAAACCTCTAGGCAAGATAATTTACAAGACATTTTTAATCGTCTTCTTGTTTCCTCGGACCCTGTCATTTCCGGGTTTCGAAAAACACTACCCAAGGCCAGTAAAAGTCTTTTACCTGATGCCCTTAATTTATTAAAACCACCCAATGTTTGCAACATGACTTTAAATGAGAGCGAAATT
Organism: Listronotus bonariensis; assembly: GCA_014170235.1. Taxonomy (NCBI): domain Eukaryota; kingdom Metazoa; phylum Arthropoda; class Insecta; order Coleoptera; family Curculionidae; genus Listronotus; species Listronotus bonariensis. The sequence goes on along the minus strand of JACEGR010000149.1, from coordinate 58,095 downwards.
CTAAGTTCTTCAGATGAAGACTAAATTTTATAAAACGAAATACTTATTTCTTAGCATTGGCATATTCTGATTATAAATTTAATGAGGAAAACATGTACATTTATGTAATAATTTCTTCTTTACGCAACTGGGTAGCAATATTTTCTGTTAACTGTAAAACTGTTACAACTAGAAATATGCGCGATATCATTTTTAAATTTAAAAACAAAAAATAAAGAAAAAGTGGGGGGACGCGACCCCGAGCATACGCCACTGTTTCTTAGATAATAAAATATTCTTTAATTATAATGATGCTAATTTAGTTCACATAAACGGTATTCTGATTAACCTAGATATATTAAGATATTTTTATTTAGTATTGATCACCCTGTATAATACAATTTATGTTAAATGTAAAAAATCATATTTAGTGGTTATATTTAAGTAAATTATGTTAAAATTTTTAACTTTTATTAAAACATAACACTTAATCCTATTTATGCCAAGATTTTATTAAATTCGACCAGTGTGCGCCGGGCGGGACATAGGAAATCCCATGTAGTTTTTAATGGGGTCAATTATTGGCTCCCATAATTATTTTAGAGAAAAATTCTATTGAAGTTTATTGAAGAGCATGCAAATCTACGTACATGGTAAGAACTTCAAATATTTCGGTTAACCCGTTTGCTAGTTAGATGCTAATATATTTTTAAAAATTGTTACATTATTATCGCCTCATATTTATGAACAACCATAAAAATACCAGTAAGCGTGACAACATTGTCATTTTAAAATTTAGTGCTTTATTATTATCAAAAAATCGTAGAGCGAAAAGATTAACCATGAGTTATACTACTGAAGAAAAAGTATTGATAATTAAATGGTACTATCAAAAAAATAGTTACCAAAAGGTGTCAGACATGTTCGCTGCTCAGTATCCGAATAGACCGATACCCGTAACAGCCGATAGGACTATCAAAAAATTTGGGACCAAAGGCACAGTGATTAATAACTGCAGATGTGAAGCTAGGGAGTATCAAAGGGAAGAAAATGTAAGAAATGATAGAGACTTGGAAATTTTTTTGCACGTGGAACAAGAAAGAACAAGGAAACTTGAGGATATCATAGAAAAAGATCAATCAACAGTGCTGCATTTAACTAGCAAATGGGTTAACCAAAAAATCTAAAGTTTTTACCATGTACGTAGATTTGAATGCTCTTTAATAAACTTCAATAGAATTTTTCTCCAAAATAATTAGGGGAGCCAATAATTGACCCCATTAAAAATTACATGGGATTTCCTATGTCCCGCCCGGCAATGCATCACCCGGTATACACAAGAAAAGAAAGGGAAAAAATATAACAAAAATAATGTTATTCAACCTTGTATCTTAGCTGGAAGTAATTGAAAAATCGTTATGAAAGGAACACCATCCCCGCCAGCTGTTGGATGCCGTGTATGTACGTAGGGATTACCGTCGCAGACATTCCCCAGATAGCGGAACGATAAAAGCGCCGATAAAGCAGGGATTTTAGTTATCGATGGCAGCATGATGGATGAGCCCACGGATTGTAAATCACTTTTAATCTAACACAAATTATTGTATGACTGTTGATTTTCAAGATCAAACATTACCCATCTAAACAAAATCAATTACGTGTTGCTGATAAAGGATATTATTCTTAAGGCGGTAGTCTGCAAAATATCAATAAAGTTTCAATTTCGAACTTGTTGTGTTGAAACTCAATAGAAAAGTGACAACTATTTCACTAGACTGATTTACACTGACAAAATGTTATAGAAACCTGGAAATTTGTATAGTAATAAGTCATAGCATGCTAAGAACGACAATCATCACCTGGCAGGCATCAGCCGTGCGCATCATCACCCTGTATAGTTTTAAAAGTTTAAAAAATAATAAAAACAAAAAACTTGAAGCTGTAAGTTTAAAGTTTTTCTAGAATTTATTTCATTCATGGTAAGGTTTTAAAAAAATTGACAGGCGTTTTCGGTAAGCACAAGTTTCTCCCAGGCGAACTGAAAGGTGTGACTGATTTGGATGGCCACATATCCAAAACTATAAGAGATAGACATATTAAATGTAGTATTTTCTTATAGCTCTTTTAAAGATCTTTTTAACGGTGATATTGGTGATAATATACAGGGTGGAAAAAAGTGTGTTTTTTAGTAAGGCATATTATATTACCATTAAAAAGAGCTTTAAGCAAATACCATATCTCTTATAGTTTTGGAAATATGGCCATCCAAATCAGCCTCACCTTTCAGTTCACCTGGCACGTACTTGTCAAAAATATACAGGGTGCATGCTATGACTCATCACTATACAAATTTCTAGCCTTACAGGTATACTTAGACCCATATTTATTTCATTCTGAAAGCGATGCCGCCAAGTACACAAAAATGATAAAGCAAATAAACCCTTTTGTGAACAATGATTTATTGCAGCAAAAAATATTTAACCCGACGACTACGCCACGCATTACAGGTTTTATGGCACGCCAGAGACGAAATAAGAGGATGTTTTTAAGTATGTGATACGTGTTTTCGCAATATTTTTATTTATTTATCTAAACAATATGTAATCAGGCTCTGTCAGAGGCTATGTGCTTTCGAAAAGGTTTGTTTACTTTATCATTTTTTGTGTACTTGGCGGTATCACTTTCAGAATGAAATAAATGTGGTTCTAACTATATAACATTACTTGAAGGGTTCACTAGCTCTGGGACTATTGGGAGGGAAGCAAAATTAAGCTGTCAAAAAGTATGGGTATGCTGTTCCTAAATTGTTAGGTAGTGGTTAAATCGAAAGTATGAATGGGGGTGGCGCAAAGGGTGCGATTTTTAAGGTGAGGACCTTGTTTTGCTCCTTATGTTTTTTTTTTGGATAAAATGTTTTTTAATTCATCATCTAGTAAAAACAAAAGGACTCAAAATTTATTCTTGGCTTCACTAATAAATGTGTTTTGATCTGCCACTGAAAATATCAATATGTTACCGAATCCGCCCTTAACAAATAGATTTTTTATTATTTAGTGTTTGTAAGTGTGTTAAGATTGTTACTAAGAACTTGGAACAAGAACCTTATTCCTTTGTATTTTAATTCCAAGCACCGGATGCTGCAGATATAGATATTATTTTGTTTTTTAAAAATTGCTAAGTAAATATTTTTCATATCGTTATAAACGCAATGAAAATTTTCTGAAGATATTTATTCTTTGCAGAATAATAACACCATAACAAATATTTATGAATCTGTCACCTGTCACGTTCTTTAAGTTAGAGTAACTTAATATAAAATAACTTCAATAATTTGGAATTAATTAAAAATAAAACTGTTTTTTTTTCATTTTTTAAGTAGTACGCCTAAAATTTTTCTATTACTATCGATATCGAAAATCCCTTCATATCACTTTTGCTTTTCGTGTTATTTACCATGAACCTCGTACAGCCACTTTAATAAGTCCTGTGAGACATGTGAAGCTAGTCAGTGGAGAGGGTTTAGGTAAATGACATGAATAGCAGAATTTTTCTCTTAACTGTTTCTTCCCTTAACATTAAGAAATCGTCTGGGCTGGATGGCATACCAGCAATCGTTTTAAAAAATGTGCTCCAGAACTTGCACCAATCTTAACTCGGCTCTTTCGAATTTTTTACGACACAGGTATCTTTCCGGAGAGCTGGAAAGCTGCACGTGTTCAACCTATTCCCAAGAAAGAATCTAAATCTCTTCCATCTAACTATAGACCAATTTTAATTCTCCCATTTTTTTGTAAAGTAATGGAAAAATTAATTAATTCACAAATTCTTAAGTACTTAGAAAAACACAAAATTTTGCATGATAGGCAGTATGGATTTCGCCACAAAAGATCTACAGCAGATCTTCTTTCCTTTGTATCACACTGCTGGAATAAGTCTCTTGAGTTTCTAGGTGAGTCCCAGATCGTTGCTCTTGATATATCCAAAGCTTTTGACCAGGTCTGGCATGCCGCGCTTTTTAATAAACTTCCCTCCTATGGTCTTTCAACTAAACTCTGTACTTGGCTCTCTAGTTATCTGTCTGATCGTCGTATATCAGTTATTGTGGACGGCCATTCTTCAAGCTTTCACCAAGTAAATGCTGGAGTCCCTCAGGACTGAGTTCTGGCACCAACATTATTTCTTCTTCATATCAACGACCTTCTCTCGTCCACAACTAATTCCATTCATAGTTTCGCCGACGATAGTACCCTTCACTCCAGTTTTCAGGTTCCTAAACCCATCACTAAACCTGACTTGGAAAACAAACGCAGAGCGATGCAGATATCTCTTTCGCAGGATCTTAATTTAATATTAGATTGGGGCACCAAAAATTTCGTCCATAATGCATCCAAAACACAATCATGTTCCTTGTCGCAAAAAGAGTCATCAAATACTCATCCTCTACTTACTTTTCTTTATTCGCAAATTATATTTTTATGCTTTAAATATTATTAGGATTTTTTCCTGAAAAATCCTGTTTTATTTTTATGTTTTATTTTGCAGTCTACGAATTATTTTTTAACGGCAATCAATATATGCACAACACATGCACAAAATAAAACATTTTTGGTTGTTTTGTCAGTTGTACGAAATATTTATTTGTATTTCACTGCCTGAGAATTTTTGATTAGCAATTTGACACACGAATTTCGAATATCACGAAAAATACACAAACTATTCCGGAATATTTGATTTGTTGACAAAAGCTCTACAAAGCTCCGCATTCGAACCGGACAATTTTTATAATAATGTTTATTTATCATATTTCATATTTGCCCTGCGATTGGCTGTTTATGATTGTTGGTGTATTTACTTTTAGCGTAGCACGATTTTAAAATGATTTCTGATTGGCTTTATTATTATTTATTATTTATACAGGGTGTCCCACCGGGAACTGCTGCGATCGATTTCTCAAAAAGTAAGCTTTGAAACATTTTGAAAATTTGGTAACAATATAAAGTCAGTGGGGGACATACAACTAAAATATTTTGACAGCTCTACCACTTCCGGTTATACCGGTAGTTAATGTCAACTTCCTTATTTTAAATGGAACACCCTATATATTATTTATTTTTAGATTCTGTTTGAAATTATAAACATACTTTATGTATAATGTTTTATACCTAAGTCCAACCGTTCTTGACTTATTTTAAATTTTATGTCAAAAATGACGTTTGCAACTCATTACATAACCATCAATTTCCTCTGAATAAAAGCCTTTAATATAAGTTGGGGTCGGGTTTATCGTAGAGAAAGAACTACTTTAGCAGACTGTATTGATATTTTCACAATTAACATATACAGAGTGGTCAAAAATAATCGTTGAAGGTTAAGTCTGTATAGGGATGTCTATTTCAAAAATGTATAGTTTTCGAAATATTCACAATTTAATATTTATCTATTCCAACAATGCTTTTAAATACGGCTTAGTTTTGCTTCTTGTTGGCCTTGACAATAAAATGCGGCGTCACAGCCAACTACCCCGTACCTACCCGTACTTAAATGCATTCTTAGAATAGGTAAATATTAAATGGTTAATATTTCGAAAACTATAAGTTTTTAAAATAGACATCCTTTTACAAACTTACCCTTATTTTTAATGCCTAATAGGATAAGGTAATAAAAGATAGGAGTTTCCATTTAAAAAAATTGACTTTTAAGGTTTTTGTCGTGATGATTTTCAATGATTACTTTTGATCACTCTGTATTTATTAATTGTAAAAATATCGATACAGTCTACTAAAACAGTTCTTTCTTTACAAGTAACACAACCCCAACTCATATTAAGGCTTTTGTTTAGAAGAAATTGATGGTTATGTAATGGCTTGCAAGCGTTACTTTTGACATAAAATTTAAAATAAGTCAAAAACGGTAGGTATAGAACATTACACAATATGTTTAGGATTTTACGCAGGATCTAAAAAATAATTAATATATATCCATTTAAAATAAGGAAGTTGACATTAACTTCCGGTATAACCGGAAGTGGTAGACCTGTCAAAATATTTTAGTCACCTACTGACTTAATAATGTTACCAAAATTACAAAACAACATTTTCCAAAGCGTACTTTTCGAGAAATCGATCGCAGCACTTCCCGGTGGGACACCCTGTACAGGATGCGTTCATTAAATAGGTTTTTAAAAACTCTAGAGCATATTTTTACGCCGAAAAAAGGGATAGTATAAAAATTATTAACAAAAATACTTGATTTTTTTATTATTTTTTTCATTGGCATATTGTTAGTCATTTAATGCGCACATTTGTCTCAAAAAATGTTTTCGTTTATTTGCTAAATGATGGATTTTTTTAAAATGTTGTATGGTTGTTTTTATTGGTTAAAAATTTTATTCCAAATTAATTTGCTAAATGACATTTTGCTTAAAAAAAGTTTAGGCTTGGAGAAAAATCTTTTTTTTGTACCCTGTATACAAAATCAACATTTTCTCTTCGTAAATCCTATTTTTTTACAATTAATTTTTTTATTAGGAAAGTCTGTATATAGCCACGACAGCTTCAAAAAGCTAAGATTTTCCTTTCGAGCCAAAACTTATTTTCCCCTTTTTAATTCTACAATATTGTTCTCATATTTGGAAAATGGCGTCCTCCGCAACCCTAAGGATCCTTGATTTCATATAAAGAAGAGCAGTTCGCCTAATTGGTGATCCCTTGCTTTTAAAAAGCTTTCCTCAATTGCCCATCGTCGAGCTGTAGGGAATCTATTTTTTTATATATACTTTCACAGCTTTTGTTCCAAGAAATTGTTTAATTTATTATATGCACTTGCAGTTCCGACCACCTTTGTGATGCTGCACATATGCATCCCTATTCGGTTCAACTGGACAGGCCCCGAACTTTCCACCTTGTTTGTTCTTTTATTTCTAGAGTTTTTAGAATGTAGTTCCTGCTGCCCGCATTCGTCATTCCTTTCCCTTTAAATCTTTAATTATTTAAGTCCCGTGTTTATTGCAAACTCCCTAAGATTTCAGCCTTCGCGTGGATTATCCAAAGAAAATAAAATGGCGATAAATATCCCTATAAGATGTTCGGTTCAACTGGATAGGTCCCGAACTTTCCACCTTGTTCGTTCTTATATTCCTAGAGTTTCTAGAATGTGGTATCTGCTTCCCGCATTCGTCATTCCTTCTCCTTCAAATCTTCAATTATTTAAGTCCCGTGTTTGTTACAAACTCCCTTTTACCATACTTGAGACACCCACGGTACGTTAGAATTTAAGATTTCAGCCTTCGCGTGGATTATCAAAAAAAAAAATAAAATGGCGATTAATATCCCTATAAGATGTTCCATTTACAAAAATGCTATTTTACTATCTATTTTTAAAACACTATTGTCAGTTGTTTTTTCTACTCTTTAATCATAAAAATACTGATAGTTTTCCAATTAAAAAAATCACTTTTAAATTGTCAAATTGACACGTAAACAACAATGATCTAAAAATAAATATGGATGAATGGAGCGAAAATCATAATAACTCCTACTTGGGCACTGCGCAGTCTCCTTCTGGGCATGCGCAGTAAACATTTACTGACTAGCGAAAAACAAACAGGACCGGGTTTAACATTTTGTATATGATTTATTTATAAAGAAAATATACCAAGTAATTTTGTTTCTCGGTATATATATTTAAATATTTTATTTTAAGTCTGTATTCGTCTTTCATAGTAGTCCCTAAAAAGTTAACCGGTTTTATATTGGGGACTATTTTTTGTTGTATAATTTTTTATTTTCGGTCGTATCGCCGATTTTATTGAAATTTAGCAAACGAGAGTCACAAGAATAAATATATTAACCAGAAGGATATCTCAAAGGCGGCTTCTTTGATGTCTCCTAGCGCGTCTTATGACCTCGAACTGCATATTTTGCAGGCGTTTCATGAGCGTACCTAAGAAATTAACATGTTTAGGCGCCTATCTCTTAAAAATATATTTTAATATTATTATAATGCATTTTATAACATCTATGCAATCAAATAAAACAGATGCTTTAATAATATGTCGTATTGAGATATATTAATAATTATTATGAAATGTGTCTATTTATTTTCGCATATGACAATTTTTTATTTTTCATATTTTTGAAGTTTCTATTTATCCATTTGAGGGTATGGAATAGTCTAACTGTAACAAACCATTTAATTAAATAACTAATTGGAAATTGTTCACAAGGATGTAAAAAAACTATTTTTAAATGGTTTTACTTGACCTGTTTGTTATTTATTTGGAATTATTTTTTGGGTCAAATCTAGTAATTGAAATTTGACCCCCTTCCTGACGACCGATCGATCTGAAATTTGGTACTCTTCCTTAGTTTTGATGACAATACAATATAACATATTCTTTATGATTGTAAATCCAACATGGCCGCCGATACAAAATGGCGGATTACATATTACTTTACTACAACCTCAATATGGGTATCAAATTAAAGGGCTTTATTGGTAGAATAGAACGCACTATGAAAAAAATAAAATCCAAGATGGCCGCCGCCACAGAATGGCGGATTATATATTTTTTTTTCACAAATACCTCAATATGGGTATCAAATGGAAGGGCTTGATTGGTAGAATAGAACCTACTATAAAAAAATTAAAATCCAAAATGGCCGCCGTGAAAGGGTTTGGTTGGTAGAATAGAGCTCACTATAAAAAAAAATCAAGATGGCCGCCGCCACAAAATGGCGGATTACATTTTTTTCACAAATACCTCAATATGGGTATCAAATGGAAGGGCTTGATTGGTAGAATAGAACCCACTATAAAAAAATTAAAATCCAAAATGGCCGCCGCCACAAAATGGCGGATTACATATTTTTTCTCACAACTACATCAATATGGGTATCAAATGAAAGGGCTTGGTTGGTAGAATAGAGCTCACTATAAAAAAATAAAATTCAAGATGGACGCTGCTGCAAAATGGCGAATTACATATTTTCCACAACTACTTCAATATAGAATCGTTGGTTAGTTCTGGTTAGTTATAGTAAGACGAACTCAATAGAATGAGAAGTATCAACTAACAACAAAACTAAAAACTTGAAAATAAATTATGTAAAAAAACTTGTTGTTAAACGGTTTTATTGTACTAAAAGCTAAAAAATAATTCGGTAAGTCCTAGCTACCAGATCGCACCAATCTTCTCATCAATCTGGGGTATTGATCAGACAAATAATAAATTCGTTGGGCAATTGACATTTCTATCATAATATTTACTCTGGATACGCTTCAGTTTTTTAAAATATGTGTTGTATAATTTACACAAGTGTCTATTTATTTTTCCATATGACAATTTTTCTATTTTTAACATTTTTGAAATTCTTGTTTATACATTTGAGTGTATGGAATAATCTAACTCTACCAAATAATTTAATTAAATAATTATTTGGAAAATTTTCACAAGGATGTAAAAACTAGTATTTTTGCAGATATTTTCAAACTTTTGAATTAATTTTTTTTGTATTACAATACTTTTAAAATTTATTTGAAATAAAGTTTCTAATAATGAAATAAACTTTACGAAGTCATTGTGAGGCATATTCAAATTTCCAAATACGTCTAAATTAGCATTTTTATATGCTTTATGGTAACAAAACAAAGTCGTTTCATCTAGATCTTGATATGCCTTGATATATTATAGTCCAGAAAAATAAAACGTATCGCAATAAACTATATAAAATACATTGACCGTTACCGAGTCGTTGCTTCGCCTTTCACTACTGCACTGGCAATTTCGGTTTAGAATTTCGGTTTAGTAGCCGTCGAAGGTCACAGCCTGCGCCGCTCAAGGTAAAAGAGATATCCTTCTGGTTAATATATTTATTCTTGTACGAGAGTGCTTAGAAGCACTGATCTTAATTTAAATTCCGTTTTTTTGCTCAAACACCTTATTTTTGATTTATGAGGACCCACTTTGACTCAACCTCAAACCTGCACGGAATTTTTTTCCGCATTATTATCTTCCCTCTTAACAGTACCTTGACACAACAAAACTGAATGGTTGGTATTTTATCATAAAAGCAATTAGTTTTGGTGTAACTTGTTTGAGGAATAAATCTCAATTCATATACTGGTATTTCGCTCCCGTTGCCGTAGCAGTTGTTCGGTTAAATTTGGCGTGTAATGCCATTGAAATTGTTTATTTTACTACTACTAACTTTTAAAGATATCAAAATCTAACGTATGCCAATTTGTAATATTAAGAAGCTTTTTTAAGCAATTACATCAGCTCTAGTCAATTTTTCTACTTTTTGAGATACGCCACTACGTGATATTGTCGACGAAATTGCTTATGGCTACGTGTTATAACTTAAAAATATGTCAAATTATTTTGATTAAACTGCCATATTTTATTTTTGTGTGATTATAAATGCATCAGTCAAATGCTAATACAGGGTGTCCGACTATGTCGACCGTAGATGGGAGATTGGATTTGGGCGGCCGACGGCGTCAATTTTACCTGGATTTTACGATCGGGAAATCCCAAATTATAAATTAAATTAGGATAAGTGTGGTTCTGTCACTGTATAGGTAAACGTTTTCAGTGTTGCAACCACTATATTTATTAAAATACTGCAAATTTTGTCAATGTTGGCAGCACTATATTGGGTTTTAAATGAAAAATGCTAACTTTTATAAGAACTGCGCATGTGCAAAGGTGTACAGCAATTCCCCCAGTGTGGGGTAAAAATATCGTGCGCAGGTCTATTGAAAATATATGGGAATCATTTTCTATTAGCAATCCTTTTAATTTTTAGATCATTGGTAAACAATTGATTAAACTTGTCAAGTTAGGATTTGACAAGTAAAGTTTATCCAATTGTTTAAATGTCAATTTCATAATTCCGAAGTAAATGTAAATTACTAAGAATTAAATTTAAAACACCCGGTATACAAAAAAAGGAGTCCTACAATTGACAATTACCTTTTAAACACATTTTAACCTAATCCTTGATCGCCACATTCTTAAATCCTTTTCCCTTTCATCCGAAGTGCTAATGGGTATTAGATGCGCTCGCTCCCCAATTACCTTGTTAAGGACAATGAGGATATTGAACATCCCTCGATTTTCCGCCTCTAATTCGAAGGCTAATCTTAAAATTGCGCCATTTACTCTCCTCGGCAGCTGCCTTCCGCCATTGTTCTATTTACATATCGAATAAAGGATAATGTAAATCTTAAAATTAAATGAAACGTTAATAGCAGGACGTGCGTGTCTTTTTGGCTGAAGGGTTCGGTTAAATGCTAAAATTAGCAGACAAATCTACGATTTCTTTTTGTTAATATTTTATATACTTTATTTATATATATTGCTATTATAAGAGATTTTCGAAAAATTATTTTCAGGACGTTTCTATAGGTCGATTATGACACTAATCTGTGTGCGCGTTTTCCAAAATCCATTTCTATAATTTATTATTAATAAAAACATATTTACGGTACGGTGGAGTGAACAGGGGTGCTGGGTGGGGACAAAACAGTATAAATCCAACGTCAAACACGAGAAAACATTAATACACTGCACTCGGGGCACATGAAAAATGTAAATTAATTTTGAAAAGTATTAAATTTTTCGAAAAACTATCCCACACATATGAGATATCTCGTCCGCCATTAATTAAAGAAGGAAAATTTATTTTGGTCAGCTGATAACATGAAGTTCGTCATTATAAAAATGACAGTCTTGATAGAAGCAGCGTTGCCAAACTTCTTATAAAGAATTAACACCAAGCCTATTTCGGGGATTATTCAACATTCTTCTTTATGTTTAGGTATTTTCCTTTTTCTCTACAAATTATAATAGGAAGAAGGAATAACTTAATTTTTCATATGAATTTTGTCCTGTATCTTCCTTTTTTAAGCTATTGACACTTTTTCACTTTATTTGGCAACATCGCAAGACATTTACAGTTTTATTGCAAACTCTTCTTTTTATGCAGTGACAGAAAGTGCGGTGTTTACTGTGAAATACTGTTTTTGGACGTTTAATGTAGGATTTCTACTGTTTCGTCCCCACCCAGCACCCCTGTTCACTCCACCGTCCCGTAATATGTTTTTATTAATAATAAATTATAGAAATGGATTTTGGAAAACGCGCACACAGATTTGTGTTATAATCGACCTATAGAAACGCCCTGAAAAAGAATTTTTCAAAAACCTCTTATAATAGCGAAAACCGCTATGGTTGGAATTCAAGATTTCTTCTCCTTTCACTGTGCACCTACTATCGGGAGTGCAATTGAAGACCTGAGAATGAAAAGTGGATAAAGTTTTTTCTTGTCCACTTTTTATCCCAATTATATTTAAAAATTATAAAATTAATAACTTATGTCGCCAGCTCTGCGTGAAAAGAATAGGTTTATTTGTTGGTTTTAAGACTAAACGAAAACGGAGTTTTTGTGTACAAAAATTAAATAAAAAATTATTTTTGATAAATATGGTCATTATCCACTTTTCATTCTCAGGTCTTCAATTGAGATATGAAAATACTGAGCTAAGCGTCAAAAACAGTTCTTCACTCATTCCGAAAAAGCTTTTACATGGCGCTTTCTTCACTAATCACCATCAACTAAAAGTTCTGTTAAACCATCAAGGGCACTACTCAAAGTCACAAATCGAGTTTTAACATACTTAATACGTATAAATCTATACAAATTCACGGCTGTATTAAAACTTGAACAGTATTTTAAACTGTTTCAATACCCGAAATCCGTAACAGGATCTACATGCATATTACCTGCTTCTTTCGTTTAGCAGCGCCCCCATCGGTAGTTAAAATCGTCAATAATAAGTACAAGTAGGGTGTTACGTATCATTGTGTTAAAATTAAAAGATAATAATTTTTATTTTTATATTTTCCTTACGCTCGTATACAAAATAGCGTTCAACTGCAATCGCGTGCGGAAAAGTGGCCCTTTTAGCACTACATAGGAAATATACTTTTTATTTAAATAAAATTATCGTGACGCCAGGGCATTTAATTTCGCTTGGTCGCCATTGGAAGAAATTTAAAAATTGTTATGCCTCAAAAATGCTACTTATGTACTTACTACACCTTACGAACCTGTATCCTAAAACCAAAATCAAGATATTTAGAACATAGGTTCATTTGAACTTTGCTTCTTAAAATCACCCAAGGAATCACACCCTTAAAATAACAGCATCTTATTCTGTAACACCCTGTATAAACAAAATAAAAACAGTAAAATTTAATACAGAGCAGAAAGTAATCTTCAAAGGTTTTTCGAATCATTAGCTGCTTACCGAAAAGTTTAACGGAGCAATTCTTTCGAGGCATGCACCCTCCGTAAACACCGTAACCCTGTTCATTTATTTCGACACGATAAATGTACAACATAAAGAATGGGGGTGTAATATGTACAGGGGTCGTCCTGAATAATTCATGGACCTTTGTGTGACAGCTGTTCAGAGACGACTTCTCTATATTGGTGCTATTTTAACACTTGCTCTATTATTTGCTCTTTTTGCCACGATGATTGAAGATTTTACGCAATTGAACACCTGCTGTTTTTGAATTTGCATGGTTGTTTTGATTGAATATGGGGGATACATTTAGGGATTGTATTTTTAAGTACAAAGTGTTACTAAAAATAAATGCGGCAAAAATTCCATGTATAAAGGATGGTGTAGATAATTTTATTTCCTAGGGGGCGGGGTAATGCAATGGATAAAACATGTTTTAACCTTGTTTTGTATGGCAAAATAAAAAAATCGTCCAAAAAATTTAACAAAGCCAAAAAAAAATTAAGTGCTTTTTATTGTACTAAAAATACCAACATATGTCATATTATGCACAAACTACTACCAGAAAGCAATTAAAAGGTCTTTCTACTTACGAACTTCACAACATCATTTGGCCCTTACAAATTTTTTATTCTTCCCCTCTTTACCTCCCCTTATCTACGCCATTAAAGGGTAGTATGTATGTATGTAAACATGTGGTCAATGTCAACCATTAGCGAGATGTTGCAAAAAAAAATTTTTCCTTAAAATAAAATAAGTATTGTATTTAAACTACCAATTATTCACAAATAAAGAGATATTATAAATACCTTAATAAATTTCCCCATCCCAACACTTTTATTTTTTATTTGTAATTCGTAGATTTAATAAAAAAATATAAGAGTTAAAAAAGTTTCTAAGTATAGTAAGAACATTTTAAAAGCGCAAATTCGGTACCCTTTGAAAATAATACAAAAAACATAAAAAAGGCCGCCTGCAATCGGACTATTTTATACAAAGGCGCCGCTATCCTTTACAGCGACGCGCCGATACACAATGGGATAGACATCCATTATTTTGGCCAAAAAGCAACTTTGAAATTTTAATGGCTCATGCTGTGTATTTCAAAGTAGATACTCCAAACTACATGTACGCAAAATTATAAAAGGATATGACGACTTATATTGGGATAATAAGAAACTTGAAAATGTATTTTAAGTAAACATAAATATACAACATTTAATCTACTTAGTTTATTATTAGCCTTGTTTACTAAAAAAGTAAAAGAGTTTAAATAATAAGAGCTATTGTTGTGTTTCCGATGCTGTCTCGGTACTTTTGTCAAAGATTTTTTTACCTTTTTCTTTATCAGTTTTTGTACTTACAATTGCCTTCCTACTTTTTGCTACTTCTGAGTATAAGGACAGATACAAGATATTTTTATAATTTACAAGGTTTATCATTTTAAAATTTAATATGTTTTGTCCTACACTGTATATCCTAAAAGATCAAAGCATTCTGATGAAAGATATGGATTCTACAGAATCTACCCCACAAAATAGTGCTTTTTATTTATTTTATACGTTAAAAAATAAAAAAGTTGTGTTGTGTAGTAGTATCTCTATTACGCTTCTAAGAATAATTTAAAATTATTTTTCAGATTTGGATGGTCATATTTCCGAAACTAATTGAGATAGACACATCAAATGTAGTATTTTTCTAAAGCATTTTAAAAGATTTTTTGGTGGTGATATAATATTCAAAGTATTTCATTAAAAAAAATCATACCTATTGTCGTACCCTGTATATATAATAATGTATTGGATTACTGATTAGAATACTACTGAATTAACCAATCAAGCTGACATTTTAGTTTATTTTGTACAATAAAAAATAATAATGTTAAGTGGGGTGTAAATTTATAATAACATATAATAAGTTTTAGGTTTCCAAAAGCATTTGTAATAATTTATAATATTTTTCCAGTAAAAAGCACCTCATTTTAAGTTAGATTGGTAAGTTTCAGAATTTTGACCAAAAAATTAATTTCTATCCCATAGTGCGATGACCAGCTGCATCAACTGGCATATCATAAAAGAAATATAGCAAATGCGGCCACGAAGACAAGCATACCGATTTATTTGCTTTAAACTTTTTGTGATTTTTTTCTTATCAAAGATCACCGAATTTACATTTTTAAACTGTTCCTTCTATACTAAAAACGTAAAGTTTTAATTTTGAAACAAAATTTATGATATTTTAAATTTAACTCTAATAAGTAAATTAAACCCACCCCAAGATAAATAAATCTTTTCATGTAATCGGTGAAAAATTTGCATTTTAAAAATATGTCCGTTTCTACGTTCTTTCTAAAAATAAATAAATACTAAGTGTATCATCACAATCTATTCATTTATTACCCTAATAATCTTAAACAAACAAACCAAATCGTCCTCTAAAAATCCCATGCTAATCTCAACTTCCGTGCTAATAAGAACTTCCGGCAATGAGTGTCAAATCGAGCTCTATCGAAGAGACCCCCGCGTCGTGGCGCCCTCTGGCCGGTGACCCCTTAGATGAATTAATTGTTTGAACAGTGACCCAGCCGCCCGAGACGATTGAGCTTTGCTTGAATGATTCTTTATTGGCTCCTATGATTTCTTCTTAGATTAAATCAAATGGAGCTTATTAGTGGACTAGAATATTATTAAGTAATTTATATAACAAGTACATAAAGTGATACTTTTTATTACAAATTGGAGGTTTGACAGTACGAGCCGTCAGGCAAGTGCAGCAATTCTATGGAAAAAAGACGGTAATTTTATACACCATATTCCTTCTTCTTTTTGCACACAATTCTTGATTTAAAGCTAGATCAGAGACAACAATGAGACGAGTAACTGGTCCTAACAATTTGTCCATTGTATTTATCTCTTTCTGGTTTAACGCAAGTTCCAATAAATATGTCTTTGTCTTTCATCATGGCAGGCTATTGTAGATGGAGCAATCATCGCTTTGCCCTGGTTGCCAAGTTGTTTACAATTTCTGCATGTAAACTTTATGTCCTTTTTT
Organism: Listronotus bonariensis; assembly: GCA_014170235.1. Taxonomy (NCBI): domain Eukaryota; kingdom Metazoa; phylum Arthropoda; class Insecta; order Coleoptera; family Curculionidae; genus Listronotus; species Listronotus bonariensis. Next base: position 41,751 of record JACEGR010000149.1, on the reverse strand, counting down.
GGCTCGCATCTAATTAAGAGAAAGAAAATATATCATTAATCGAATATTTTTAACTTGACAAACGTTGCCGCAGGCAGTCACGCGGAAATGTTATTTGATATTTGTGTTTGATATTTTTCAATGGCCGACTTGTTTGTTTACATTTTCTGTGATATATTATATGTTTCGTGGTTTTTTACCTTTAATTGGACTTTGAATATTGACTTTTATTAGTGATCACAGTGTATATATTAAATTTGTGCTTTTCAACAGATAATTTAAAGTAATATTGACATGGTTATCTGTAAGAAAAAATCTTTATAAAAACCAAATAAATGACAATTTTAATAAGGTGTGTGTAATTATTGAACTAAACCCCAATATTTTATATTAATAGGAAACAAAAACAAGTACCTAACATTAAGGGCAAAAATAGCACAGCTATATAATTTGAATTTGGCGGGCAAACGATAAAATCGACTCACGCGCCATCTGCGTTTACCTTCCTTGAAGACAGACAAGAAAGGCCCAGCAACTATCTCTCTCTCGGATAATTTATTTACATTTAGTTGCTCGTCTCCTTCTTGTCTCTGGCTAGATTGGCATACAATATTTGATTTTCACCTTTTAAACCCCCGTTCTTCTATGTATTTTACACCTTTTCTCAATAACATTAATAAAAAATCACTATAAAAATGCTGCAACCATGTATACATGTGACGTCATAGCTTGCTGCGACTGAAAACGATTAAAAAAGAAGATATGCAATTTAATGCAAAAATAATGTAAAATACATAGAAAAACGGGGTTTTAAAACGTGAAAATCAAATATTGTATGCCACTTTAGCTTTAAATCAAAAATTGTGTACAAAAAAGGAGGAATATGGTAAAAATAATTTAAATTTTAACTTTTATAATGGATATCTCGAGAACACAACGTTGCCGCCAAAAAAGTCTTTCAGATTTGCGATCAGCGCCCCAAAAACCTCTGTATACCAAATTTTGTCAAAATCGGAGTTGACGCATATATGTAATATATATTGTTTCTACAAAATTACCAAAAGACACTTTAGGCCTGTGTTCAATACGATATTTTTTCTACCACTGCATAAAAATTTCCCCAAATTACCATTTTAAATATATATTTTCTTTATTTTTACTATCTTTTTCTACGATCGTATAATACTTATTTATGTAACAAGTGCATAAAGTGATACTTTTTCACCATTGGGAAGTTTGACAGCACAAACCAAAACAGGACACTTTATAAATGTGTTGCATATCATACTTTTTCTACGACTGTTTATTTTTATTTTTTATTTTTGTGTTATTTAAATTTATTATTAAAAATATTTTTTGATAAGACCTACTAAATTTATTGTCAAACTCTCAATTTGAAATTTGACAGTGACACATGAACTAAATAAAGTAATGGCGGAATGGTGCTTAAATGCCTTGGCAGTGGTTTTTAAAAGTTTAATTATATAAGGCTAGGCAAAAAAAAACTGAATACTATTTGGGATATACAGGTTCTTTTTTAACATATACACATACACAGACAATGACCAATTATGAAAAAAAAGTTACTAAAAAATATTGGGATTATTATTAAAAAATATATATAATAATAGGAAAACCTGAATACTAAGCATAAATAATAACTACTTGTAATAATAATAAAAAAGATCGTTGAATATTTTTTGTGACAAAATAGTTAGCCATTTTTTTTTGTTTAGATAGCGCTTCAACCACATAGGGTTATTTGCACGTAAACAAAAATTTAGTCGTTTGTTCACATCACATGTTTGTTGTACTACTCTATGATTTATATTGAGTTAATTAGCTCACAGTCTTATTTAATGTATCTCTTAAATTGTTATTAAGAATGTCCTGAAGGGAGTCTTTAAGGTTATTTTTCTGTCTTTCTCGCGCGTGCTTTGGACACTCCACTAAAATGTGTTTAATGGTTAGAGGCACTGTATACAATTTACAGAAAGGACGGTTGTCTTTTGTTAGAAGGTAACTATGAGTTAGTTTAGTATGCCCTATACGAAGTCGATTAATTAACACTTGTTCTTTTCGGTTTAACTTTAAATTGCACTGCCACGGTTTCACGCTTGTTTTACACTCCCGCAAATGTGTTGTTGCACTATTCCATTCTTCTTGCTAAAAGCAAGTTATTTGATCTTTTATGAAATTTTTAAAGTCTTCTGCTACTGTGTTTGGTACGTAGATAGAATTTGCGTTTTCGGTAGCGGTCCGAGCCGCTTTATCCGCTTGTTCGTTTCCATCTATTCCGATGTGTGATGGGACCCAAATAAAAATTACTTCTTTATGTTGATTTTTAAGGTTGACAAGACCTCTGTATATTCTTTGTACCACGGGGTGCTTTGAATAAGCATTTTGAATAGTAGCTAAATTTTGGCTTTTTGTAATAACTAAACCAATAAACAAGTTATAATAATGTTTAATTTGTTTCTTAGTACTCTTTTATTGCTTGTGGTTGTATATTATTATATCAAATTATTTTTGACATAAAATATATGTACCTTGCTTTCCATAGTCATTTTTGTCGTTAGAATCCAAGTTTTTTTATGTTTGAAATAATTGTCTTCCCTACTAAAAAAATACATACTTTTATATTATTTGTCAATGTTTGACTAACCAATTGTTTTTCAAGTTTATGCGTATGGTTTAAGAAGTACCCAGCAAACACTATTTGCCGGCAATGTACATTTTCATATTGGCATTGATGGGAAAGCATTGGCAATTGGTGGCAATATTATGCCAACATCTTATACGCATTAAAAAGTCAACCCTAAATAAACACTTAATTGCCAATAAATTTTACATGCAGGCGAATTGCCGGCAAGCATACAAAAATGGCGGCATACCAATCCTGATTAAATAAAGCACCCGTTTTTGTTGCAGGCAAATAAATATTGGATTTTTGAAGGCAAACCTTTAACGCATATTCATACTTTTAAAACCATATTATTAACATTGGTATTTAACTAACATTAAAGCAATTTTTTGATCTGTTTTATTTATAATGGCAGCTAAACGACTTTATTTTATGTTTTTTTACATAATTTAAAGGAAATGACCTTTTAATAACATTTTATTGTTAAAAATCATGCAAATAAAAATTAAGTCAAACAAAATGTTTATTATGTATTTTGGAGCGAATAAAAATAAAATGATGGTAAAATTAGCTACGTTAATTTCGACCGACGGTGACCGCTTTGTGCATTTGTTTTCTACGTGGTTTTCTAGCTTTTTAGTTTCTTTTTTAAAGAAAAGAGTTTTTTAATAGACAAAATTAAATGTATTTATTACCTAATAAGTGTGTGTTGTGTGATTAATTGGTGATGGCTAGCCGAGAAGGCAAGATATTCAAGTAGACTGTTAGGAGCTGTAAACATTTTGTTTAAAACTTTATTAAAAGTTTTAAAGACGTGTTAATAAAAATATTATATATATTTAATAGTTTTTTTGACATACCGATAGATGGCGTAATGGACAATAAACTACTAAGTTTCTGCAATATCTTCGCTTTTTATCGTCTAAACCGTACCCATTAGACAACAATAATTCGAGAGCGGTCGGCGGTAGGTGATCTCACTTCAAAGAGAATAGACAAGGATAGAGGATCAATCGCCGTTTCGAAAAGTGGCACAATTTGAAGAAAGGGTCTGCGGGATGGCAGGGCATGCGCATACGCACTCCCAATGTCAAAATCGGCGGTATATTCAAAAACGTTGATTTATTGAGTAAATATACATAAAACATTAATAAAAAGTGTAAAATGTGGTTTATACTGAAATTTATTAATATTTTAATGACTAAATATTGGTAATTTAGTGCTAATGGTGTATTAAAATCTATTTGGTAGAAGACTATTTTTTTCTTAGATTGGAATAGGTTAATGTGGAAAAATGTATAGGTATAAATTTTAGGGAAATAAGAACTGAAAATAAAAATCTAAATAGAATTATTTCTTGAAAACTAAACTTTTATTGCGAGATTACTTATTTAGCATAAAAAATGGTACTAAATGTAAAAGAAGTGTATAATTTTAAGAAATATATGAAAATAGCATGCTCAAACTTACCAACCAAATAAATTTTAGATTTATGTTGATCCTATTTAGTTGAAAGGTATTGTAGTCTATAAGTTAATATTACCTACTTATACTAAGAAAAGCGTAGTAGGATTTCAGTTTCCATAGGCCACTGTGCTTGGTCCATTTTATTCGATATCTACATACTTGTTTTTTAGGTATAAGGAAGCAGATAAGATTGTAGGTTTTAATTAACAATGAAAATTTAAGTTTCCACATTACTGGATACTTACTTTGAAATAAAATACTTTTGTAAAACAAGCTCAAAAATGCTCGTTATTGCAGAAAAAAATCCTAATCCTAAACATCTTTTTTCCACAAATTTTCAATATTGACAAAAATAAGTGTACTTTCCTCCTAACATAAATTTATATTTTTAAGATATTTCATATACCTACCACTGAAAACAATGAATATCGAATGGTTAAATTTTTTCGTAAAATTAATAATAAGTTTGCCTTATGGTACGAACTTAAGTAGACACACTCTATATCTTGGTTTGTACCTTAACTGGGTCAGTTATTAAGTTTTTTAAGTGTTTAGGCTTTAGGCCTTTTTATTTTTTCGCTTTAGTATAATTTTTATCACTATTAATACTTTTTAAACTGATCATTTGTCTGACTTTTACAGTTCAAGCAAATTTTTATAGAGAGTGACGCACACAGAAATCCTCTATTGGTTCATTGTGCTTTTACCTCCAGCAAGATATTTATTAAATATATTTTACGGATGTATATAAAATATTAATGTATATAATGTTTTGTTACATAAATAAATCCTAGATAAAGTGTTAATTTGTTTTTATTCAAAAAAAACAACGTAAATAATTTAAAAAATAATTTATTAAAAAACCCATAAATTTCCACAAATTTTGTTTCAATAATTTATATCTATAACACAGGTCACACGTAAAATCAAACCGAATAAAACACAAAACAAATATACAGCCACAACAATCACAAAACATCAGCCATATTGAACATGTGAAAGTCGAGAGTTTTGACATTTATAACAGCCAATAGCAAGCCGGAAAAACAACCTCCCATGCGCATGACGAGTAATCCCGCTGTGTTAAGTTAACCATCAAACCGGTGAAAGTTCGCAAGATATTTGGCTGATAGTATTGATTCAGACACAAAAATGTTACGTAAAAAGTGCGTACTGAAACAAAAAATTCTAAATAAATCCATACTTTTAACCAAGCATGTCCTTTTTAAAAAGTTAAGCAAGAATAAAATAAAACTTTGACGAGCTTTTTTGGTCGCTGAACACAATCACCAGTCGCAGGTGTGTGCCATTTCTTAATTGGTGGGGGTAAATCAACTGTTCCTCTCCCCCTCTCCATTCTCTTTGTCTCACTTAGCTTTGAAAGAAATATCTTCGGCTAGTGAAAAATCTGCATCTCCAAGTTGGACAGTGTTCCGAGAGATGGTACTTTGCATTGCAAGGAAATTGCATGCAGTAAGGAGTTTTTTCCTATTTTAATTTTAAAATAAAATATCGCATCATTTTAGCTTTTAAAAAAGTATATGCGACAATTTTCGTCAATAAGACGTCAGCTTGCTGCTTGGGAGTATCTGCATTTGCCCACTTTCATGTCTTTTTGTTATCTTTTTGCCAATAACTTATTAATGATAGATGCCATCATCTTAAACGCATTTTTTGCGAATAACTTATTAATGACGGATGCCATCACTTTATCTGCAACACGTGGCCTAATAACGGCCAATTGATCACTTTCGCGTCTTTTTGATACCTTTTTGCCAATGCTTTGCCATTAAAGAGTGTTGGCAATGCCAGTAAATTAAATGTACAATGCCGGCAAAAAATGTTATATGGGTACCCTGTATGTATAATTAACTTTTTATTATAAATAATTTAAATTAATAAAAAACTTCACTTAAACTTCAAGTAAAATGTTAAAGGTACCTACTTTCAGTTATTTGAAAGTTATTTTTGTAATAAACATTAGTTTATGCTTAAAACCTGACTTAAAACCTTTAAAAGAAGTATGAATTCTGTATAAAGAACAATCTGAACATAATTTAAACTACATAGGTATTTATTTTTCTTGAAGCGTAACCAATGAAATAAAACCTGTTTTGTACACTCTAATTTGTTGCGACTCTCTGGGGCTTAAATCCAGCCCCTTCAATTAAAAAGCTGTGTTAAATATTTCCCTCTACGCCTTTAGAGGGAATAATAATTTGAAACAATAAATAATAAAAAAAAATTAATAATACGTGCAATTAAAAGTGTTTAATAATTAATAAAATTAATATTATTAAAGGTAATTTTATTAATAATATAGCAAGGTTATAGAAACAAGCCAAAATGAAAAAATTAAATTGGTTTAAATAAGCAATAAATTTGCAATAATAGATATAGTTCAGGGGTGGCCAACTTGTTTAGGCCCAAGATCGACTTTTCAGTGACGACACCCAGTTCGATCTACCAATGTCATATTTCGGCATTTCGGAAAAAAGGTCTTCACCCCAGAGCCGCGTTTACATATTTGCCGCCCGTAGGCTATTTTATTTTCGCCACCCCTTTCTTCTTCTTTTTTCCTTCAGAAATATTTTTGAGCAAAAGAAAAAAGTCCTCACTTCCATTTCTTTCAATTCTACGTACAAAATTGAATTCGAAATCCAACAAAATTATTCATAAGATATAATCTGCTGCCCCCTAAAGAACGTCTGCCGCCCCCTAAAAATGCCACCATAGGCTTCAGCCTACTCAGCCTTTTGGTAAATACGCCACTGCTTCACCCCGATACTTTCTTTAAAGAGCGCCCAACTTCCATCTTCTTTTTCCTCATAAAGTACTTTTGAAGAGCAAATAAAAAACAAGTCCCCGCCTTATTTTTCAAAATCACAATCATTTGTAACAACCACCCGCACTTTCTGCCCTTTCTCCGACTTTCCGCCTTTCATTTTCACATGCGTTGCGCCCTGATGCCTTGCACTACCTGGTAGGCACGGCCCTGGTTCAGGTATTTATATTTTTGACCTTGCTACGATCGACTTGACTAATAGTCGCGATCGACCAGTCGATCGCGATCGACCGGTTGGCCACCCCTGATATAGTTTGTTTTAAAAGCTGGGACAAGCTTTTGATTAATTCAAAGGCAATACCATTCAAATTCTAAAATTATATTGTGGCAACGTATTTTTTTTTTTACCAAATAGATATATTACCGGGGGTGCGTAACTTGAATGTGGTATTGGACACTTTAAAAAATAAATTCTATTCTATTCTATTTTCGGTTTTTGGCTTTGACACTTAGTGCATACAGCCATCGTCAAGTGGTTGGAAAATTGGATTGTCGGGTTCTAGACCCCCAGATTTTCCTTTTATTGTTCAAGCTATGTTTTCTGTTTAAAAACAAATTCTTTCTCTATACATGCATAAATTGTGACTGTCTAGCCAGCGGCTGCTACTGGTATCGCGCATAACCGTCACTTTCACTACTGACGCATTTCCGCAAGGCGTGTGCACCTTCTCGACCATACGAGGACACCATGTGTTAACCACCAAAACGCAAAAACTTCAGGCTTTAGGAATCTTCACTCACAGCGCTTAGCCCCAGAAGAAAGAAGCCCCAATTTAGCGTGAATCTTTTCTCGGTCCCCAAGGATACAGCCACGCTCGTACGATGCCTTCAATCGCCTACCCGGGAAGTCTATGTAGACCTCTACGTAAACATGAACTGCACTATACGAAGGCCGCGGAAAGAGTGAAAAAATAAATAAAAAATTATATTTTGCACCAAATAAAAAACACAACTTTACCAGTATGTAACTTCTAAAAGAAACATCTCCTTTTTTTCTTAATCTAAGTGGACAATGAGAACACCCAGTATTTTTTGGGGTTAGGTTTCTACTGCTTTATTTTCAAAATTGAATCGGAGTGTGTTTAAATATTGAATTTGTCGATCTTTGTTTTTACAGTTTTACGCGGTCGACCTTGTTTATGGTTTTATTATTTTAAGTGTAACCTGGGAAATTGTTTATTTTATTTTTTATCTTTGGACAAATCACGAAGGCTTAAAGCCTAAATACTAACGTACCGTGGATGTCTTAAGCGAGGTAAGAGGGAGTTTGTTGACACGGGACTTAAATACTTGAAGATTTGGAGGAGAAGGAAAGACCTCTGCGGGCAGCAGGTTCCACAATCTAGAAACTCTAGGGATAAAAGAACGAACAAAGTGAAAAGTTCGGGGCCTGTCCAGCTGGACCGTATAGGGATGCATACGCGCGGAACCACGAGTTTCTCTGTTGGGAACCGTGAGTGGAGAAACTATACTGGACAATTCTTCAGAGCAGAAGCCATGGAAGTACCTATAAAAAGCGATAAATCCCGCACAGCCCGACGATGGGTAAGAGAGGAAAGCCTTTCCGTAAGTGAAGGATCATTAATGAGACGAATAGCTCTTCTTTGAATAGAATCAAGAATGCTTAGGGATGTGGGGGACGCCATGCCCCAGATATGGGAACAATATTCCAAGGGAGGTCGGATTTGGGACACATATAAAGTGTATAAATTAGAAGCGGAAAAATACTTTTTGGCTCGAAAGAGACATCCAAGCTTTTTGAAACTGCCGTGGCTATAGATACAATGTGTTTATGCCAGTTAAGGTTACTTTCAAATGTGACGCCCACAAGATTAAAGGTGTCTTTGCTCTGTAAAACTTGGCCGCTCATAAGTAGAGGATGAGTATTTGATGACTCTTTTCGCGACAAGGAACATGATTGTGTTTTGGATGCATTAAAGTGGACGAGATTTTTGGCGCCCCAATCCAATATTAAATTAGGATCCTGCGAAAGAGATATCTGCATCGCTCTGCGTTTGTTTTCCAAGTCAGGTTTAGTGATGGGTTTAGGAACCTGAAAACTGGAGTGAAGGGTCGTTGATGTGAAGAAGAAACAATGTTGGTGTCAGAACTGAGCCCTGAGGGACTTCAGCATTTACTTGGTGAACGCTTGAAGAATGGCCGTCCACAATAACTGATATACGTTAGTCAGATAGATAACTAGAGAGCCAAGTACAGAGTTTAGTTGAAAGACCATACGAGGGAAGTTTATTAAGAAGTGCGGCATGCCAGACCTGGTCAAAAGCTTTGGATATATCAAGAGCAACGATCTGGGACTCACCTAGAAACTCAAGAGACTTATTCCAACAGTGTGATACGAAGAAAAGAAGATCTGCTGTAGATCTTTTGTGGCGAAATCCATACTGCCTGTCATGCAAAATTTTGTGTTTTTCTAAGTACTTAAGAATTTGTGAATTAATTAATTTTTCCATTACTTTACAAAGAACTGAGAGAATTGAAATTGGTCTATAGTTAGATGGAAGGGATTTAGATCCTTTCTTGGGAATAGGTTGAATACGTGCAGCTTTCCAGCTTTTCAGCTTTCCGGAAAGATACCTGTGTTGTAAGAAATTCGAAAGAGCCGCGTTAAGATTGGTGCAAGTTCTGGAGCACATTTTTTTAAAACGATTGCTTGTATGCCATCCAGCTCAGACGATTTCTTGGTGTTAAGGGAAGAAAGGATACGCTTAATGTGCTTTACCTTAAAAATAATATCGGGTATTTTATGAGGAACTGGGGTAACCGCTGGAATTGGATGATTTACGGGAGGGTCAAGGGTTGAATTGGCAGCAATTGTTTTTATTTAAGAAAATTCAAAATGTTAAGTTATCTAATTATAATCTATACTTTTTTTTAATTTCCAAAATGTATACTTTTTTAATACTGGGTATTTACAATATAAATATTTACACCTAAAGAAATGTAATGTTAAAATAACCCTGATAATTATTATACAATCCACCATATTTCCATTCAAAACCATGTTGGAAACCGGACGATTTTCCCCAATTTCAATAGAAAAAGCCTTAATAAAGTTTTCATTATTTTCTCCGTAATTCCATTACTCTTTTTCGTCAGCTTAAAACAACAGTAGTTGATTGAAATTTGGGCACAATTCAAACAGCTGCTGTTTTCAGATTTTCCATGATTGTTTTGGTTGGTTTGGCCAGGTTGTTTAATTTCCATTGTGATTCGAAAGCTCTCTGCCTGTTCCCGACTGTTATTTCGCGGAATAATAACGTCCAATTTGCTGATTTTAATTATTATTTGATTGGATTGGATAGAGAATGGTGACAGTCTGCAAAAATAAAGCAATAATTTTATGAAAATTAAAGCGAATTGTACAGTGTTGGCCCTAGGTAAGGTTCTAGCTATTGGAATAATACATTTTCTTTATCTTTGGATAATTCATGAAAACTTGGTGCCTTTAAGTAAGAAGTTTGAGCGAGCCGTTTTTAGATGAGAGAGAGAGATTTATTAATTATAGACACGTCAACCCTTAGGGTATTTTAATGTCTTTAATTTTGTTGGTTTCATTTGTGTTACTGGTTGTGATTCCACATGTGTTAGTTAATACATTTTTCGATCTATGTTTGTGAGCTTTTTATTGTTTCTTTATTTATTCTTTTATTCTTTGTGTTTCCTATATTTTGTCTATTACTTGGTTTCTTTTTAGAAATTCCATAATTTGAAGCGAGTTTTTGTATGCTAACTTTTCTTTGATGTTTCCTATTATGTTCATGTTTTGTAGTTCATTTTTATATTTATTGCAGTTTTCGAAAATGTGTTGAATGCTAAGTATACAGTCGCATACTTCGCATCGAGGAGGGTCGGTTCTCTCTATCAGGTATTTGTGAGTTAGATTAGTGTGACCGATTCGTAGTCTGGCCATGATGCAAGATGTTCTTCTGGTCAAATGGGATATGTGGTTTTGTTCAAAGTATTGTGGTTTTACATTTTGTAGTTTATTGTTGCTTTCTTCTAAGTCTTATTCCAATTGTGTAATGTTTTTTGATATGTTTTTTGAGAGGTTTTGTAGGTCCTTTTTGTAGAAAACATTATTTATTTTCATCTTTGTGTTAGATTCAGTTTTAGCTAGTAGGTCTGCCTCTTCATTCCCTTCTACTGTAACGGATATAAGAACATGGCATTACGTGTTACTTTCAGAAGATGTAATGTTTGTAATAATAAAGTATAAACCCTATTTAAATAGGTATTTATTGAAGATATGCTCTATATTGGTTAGGCGGATTTATTTATTGGATGGTCTTTTCGTTGGGTACACGGGACCAGGACCGAAGCGGTCCCATTCTTTCCAGGCGTGTACCCAACGAAAGACCATCCAATAGGTATTTATTGTTGTTGTTACAAAATTGGTAATAAAAAAAATTATAAAGTCAAATGTGAAGAAGTTCCACAATGCTTCTTTTATGTTTAAAAAATATGCAAATAAGTGGATTTTTTCTCTCCCAAATTAAACAAAATACAAAAAAATTAAGAAACATAAAAGATGTATTTTTATTTGTTTAATATGTTTTTGAAATTTTACATACATTTCTACAGTCAGAGGTGTACTGTTTTTATTTGTCAGAAATATTCCTTCAGTTGTCGCTCCAGACGCTACTGGACTTATTTAATGTGATTAAATTAGCAATAAATTACTTTTTGAAGGTCATAAATAATATATTATTTAAGATATTAAAAAAAAACTCCAAGTTTAATACCCTGTTTCCTGAGAACCAGGAATTTGCAGACCTCTGTATATAGTAGAATCTGCCCTTATATTTTCTAAATAGTATTCTGTAACATCATCCTGTATAATTGTATGTGGAAGCAAAATGGGATATTTTGATTTTAATACCCTACTTTAAAAAAATCAAAGTAGAAATAATGGCGGTACTTAATATTCATTGAAAGCTCGACGGCCATTTAAAAAAACAACACCATGTAAAATGTATCATTAAAAAGAGAATTTGGAAAAATGAAAGTTTATGGCAGTTCCAAACACTGAATGTAAATTCCATTCTCGCATAGTAAAGATCCCTGAAAATGCTTCGTGCAATCTATGGCGGCACGTCGGTAAACGATTTAAATTTGACCCGGTCCAAACCCAAGAACCAAGATTTCTCAATTTATTTGCTTTTTACGAAAAACTTAAAGGTCGTAAAGCTGATTAACATAATAATATTGTGACGTTTGATTTTTGGATACATTAGGACCCTTTTACGTCACTGGGACAAATTTACCATATGGAACTATCTTCTTGGACCACCAGATCGGTGGACCAAAAAACTATCTTTTATTTTCACTATTAGACTACTAGAAGTAACTTAACTTACTTAATTTAGTACGGGCATAACCCCCACTAGCGGTAGCCCGTACGGGGGCTTAACTAAAACTTTTTCTTGACTTCACTTCTCCTCACTACTACCCTTACTTCTTTTACTATCTCCACTACTACCCCTTTTTCAAAATTGTCTTCCGCCTAAATATAGAATAAGTAGCCCAGCAAACACTATTTTCCGGCAATGTACATTTTTCATATTGACATTGATGGTAAAGCATTGGCAATTGGTGGCAATATTATGCCAACATCTTATACGCATTAAAAAGTCAACCCTAAATAAACACTTAATTGCCAATAAATTTTACATGCAGGCGAATTGCCGGCAAGCATACAAAAATGGCGGCATACCAATCCTGATTAAATAAAGCACGCGTTTTTGTTGCAGGCAAATAAATATTAGATTTTTGAAGGCAAACCTTCAACGCATATTCATACTTTTTAAACTATATTATTAACATTGGTATTTAACTAACATTAAAGCAATTTTTTTGATCTGTTTTATTTATAATGGCAGCTAAACAACATTATTTTATGTTTTTTTACATAATTTAAAGGAAATGGCCTTTTCATAACATTTTATTGTTAAAAATCATGCAAATAAAAATTAGGTCAAACAAAATGTTTATTATGCATTTTGGAGCGAATAAAAATAAAATGATGGTAAAATTAGCTACCTTAATTTCGACCGAAGGTGACCGCTTTGTGCATTTGTTTTCTAGGTGGTTTTCTAGCTTTTTAGTTTCTTTTTTAAAGAAAAGAGTTTTTAATAGACATAATTAAATGTATTCATTACCTAATAAGTGTGTGTTGTGTGATTAATTGGTGATGGCTAATCGAGAAGGCAAGATATTCAAGTAGACTGTTAGGAGCTGTAAACATTTTGTTTAAAACTTTATTAAAAGTTTTAAAGACGTGTTAATAAAAATATTATATATATTTAATAGTTTTTTTGACATACTGATAGATGGCGTAATGGACAATAAACTACTACGTTTCTGCAATATCTTCGCTTTTTATCGTCTAAACCGTACCCATTAGACTAAAATAATTCGAGAGCGGTCTGCGGTAGGTGATCTCACTTAGCTTTGAAAGAAATATCTTCGGCTAGTGTAAAAATCTGCATCTCCAAGTTGGACAGTGTTCAGAGAGATGGTACTTTGCATTGCAAGGAAATTGCATGCAGTAAGAAGTTTTTTCCCATTTTAATTTTCAAATAAAATATCGCATCATTTAAGCTTTTAAAAAAAAGTATATGCGACAATTTTCGTCAATAAGACGTCAGTTTGCTGCTTGGGAGTATCTGCATTTACCCACTTTCGTGTCTTTTTGTTATCTTTTTGCCAATAACTTATTAATGACGGATGCCATCATCTTAAACGCATTTTTTGCCAATAACTTATTAATGACGGATGCCATCACTTTATCTGCAACACGTGGCCTAATAACGGCCAATTGCCCACTTTCGTATCTTTTTGATACCTTTTTGCCAATGCCTTGCCATTAAAGAGTGTTGGCAATGCCAGTAAATTAAATGTACAACGCCGGCAAAAAATGTTATATGGGAGGTCTTTGTTTTTAGTTCAACACGGTTAACATTGTTATTATTTTAAAAATTGTTATTAGTTTATAATTTTAATGGTTTAAAACCTTCACATATCACGACTTTTTTAATATTTAAAAAAATCCCAATGTTAACTAACCTAATTAAAATGTATACTTATTTAACTAAGTGTTTACAATATGTTCTTTTGCCATTATCCCATTAGTTTGCAACTTTGCTTTAAAGAAGTTTGTTAAATAATTTCTTTTAATTAACACCTCCGCCTTCAAACAACTTGTATTAAATATTTAATCAAATGTAGTTGATAAGAAGTTTGATTAGAAGTGTAAAACCAGCTTAAAATAATAAATTTCTTCTGCACCATATTTACCCTTAAAAGATTAATTACCACCCATAATTCTTACAAAATTGAGCCACTTACCCCTAAAACAAACAATATATTTTTATAAATGACTCTTTGCTCCCGTATTCCAAATAAAAACCTTCCAAAGTATAACGTCAGCTAAGGGTAATTATTACAATCAAACACTTAATTACCTGAAAGCAGTAATATTTTCATTTGCCATAAAAGTGATTAATGAATGGAATAAGCACGTCGTAACATCGGTTCTCCTTTATTTACTTATCAATTTTCAATTATTTCATTTTGATTGATTATATTTGCTTAATTTGCCGGCGTTATGGCTTTATGTAGGTTGGGTAAATTTTAAGAAATGTGTACGTTGTAATTACTTACTTCTTTAGAATATTGTTTTCAAAAACTATAAACGTAGGGTAGGGCGTGGCTAGTTGAGCAATTTTTCACTTGATCGGTTATAGCTCCTCAAAAATAAGTCCTTATGGCTTATAACGCATACTGATGGATTAGCGATTTATTCCTTATTAATAGTGTCCATAGTAGTTTCTTTCTAATAAGTCGAATTTAGGAGCTACATCTATTTTAATGTAGATAGTCAAGTATGTCCAACGTACCCCATAGGTGGGGTAAGTTGAGCAAGGGTATGGGGCTAGTGGAGCACTTAGAAAGTATAGTCAAATCATGGCTTAAATGTAAGATACATTTACAATAAAAATACATTTTGACAATTTGCTTCTTATATTTATAATCTTATAGTGAGAAAACAACAAATCTTATTAATAAAACAGCAACGTACCTAGCTTAGCCTAACTATTGGATTTAATATCTATCAATTCATCCTCGTAATCTTAAGTAGTTTTATTTTGCCTCTCTTGTAATGCCTTCTGTATCTGTTAAAATTGCAGCTTTTCTTGGACCAGCCCTTGGGTATGGTCGAACTATTTCCAGAGAAAATTTATAAGTTAGATAGGTCAGCTCGTTTTCTTTGTTGCTTGTATAAAGTTCGGGTTGCAGCCTCTTTTAAATCTTAAGAAGACTTTAGTGTTTTACTGTTACAAGTCCGTATTCTAAAAAATAAAAAATAATAGAACATTTTATACTTAAAACCGTGGGGTTAGTTGGGCAACTGTAGCTCAACTAACCCCAACCTGAAATTTTAAAGAAAAAGTGAATTTATTAAAAACCGGTTAGAATTGTATTCAAAATCTTTAAACATTTTAAAACTGCAATAAATTTACTTATGATTAACACTTACCTGATTAAGAACGGAATACATTTAACTATTACAGTTAAAATTTTCCGGCTTGCAATTATTTTACTTTTTAATCACAAAATAAACAATGCGCACGGATACTTTTCTCGATCGCCGCGTCACCACTAGTGGTTGCACAATCAGTTCCCCTCGCGCAACCTCTTTTTGCGCTATCTAATGCTTTCGCGTGCGGTCGATAGTTTTTGAGATATTTTGATTGCCCAACGTACCTCTATGTTCAACTAGCCCCGCCCTACCCTACCTACTAGTTACATTTTAAAGGTTTTTTTTACTTTTTATAATGGAAAACTCACAATTTTTCTAAATTAATACAAGGATAACAAATGCCTTTGAAAAGATAATAATTTATTTTTTCTACTACTGTATAAATAAGAAAACTTTGTGGTCCTAGCAACGCGAATGATAACGAAAGAGAACCTTCGTGATACCTGGTTGCTAAGCGTTGCTAGCTACAAAAGTAATATTTTCAGCGCCTGGACAAAAAGTAAGAGTAAAAAAAGAGAAGATGCTTGTGGGAAATATTGGAATTTATTTATAAAAAGTAACTAATTTATGACAAAATATTTTAAAAAACTAGGTTAGGTATTGACATGTAAAGTAATTGTGCAATTTGAGCAATTAGCAAAAGAAATTGGAGGAATAATACTTGAATTAACAGTTTTTAAATTTGTTGTTATTCATATTTTTCACTGTTACTTCATTAGAGGAAATATTGGTAGGAATTTCGTGTAAAATCTTCTTTGAAATTTCCACCTTATTACTATAGGATTCAGCAATATATCCCTCCGCAACAGAAGAAGACTTCCAACCTCCATGCCTTTTTAAGTCCAAAATATCGACATCCGAAGCATTGGCAAGGAACGTAGTTGATGTTCTTCTAAAAGAATGGCCAGAGTATCTACTGATGTCTTCAAGCTTCAAAAACTTCGCAATTTCTTTAGGTACATTTGAAATAGTGTGCTTTCCAATTACTTGATTAACACATTTACCTTTTTTATAACGATACAATAAACGCTCATCTAGAGCATTCCTTGGTTTCAGCTTAATATATTCCTGTAGAAATCTGACATAAGGAACTGAGCCTTCATCGTTGGTTACTACAAAGTTTCTTTTAACTTTATATTTAGACTCCACTATTTTTACTATAGCCACGTCATTTCTTATTTCTACATCACTTAGCTTCATTCTGTATATTTCGTCTGTCCGGCATGCCCCAGCCACTCCCATAATGGCTATTACTTTCATTGCTAAGTATCTTTGATCAGGCGCGTTAAGTAAAAACTAAACTTTAGGATTTCTTCTTTCTTAAAATTTTTTGACTTTTTGCCTCATAACCATCGTTTTTCCTTTTAATAAAAGCAACTAGTTTCTTGAACTCCAAAATATCTTAATTTTTGTTTACGGAAATTGTTAACTTGAGCATGGAATATACAGACCAGAGGGTTGGTGGTGATAAAGACTCGGATTTTTCTTGAAAATACGCCAACATCACATTCTCGTCAATCCGCCCCACATTTTTTGTAGCAAGCCATTCAGAAAACGATTTATATGTTTGATGGTATCTCTTTAGATTTGTCTGGCAGAAGTGAGGCACACGCAAGGTCAGCTGCCTTTTGGATGCCATTTTCATATTCATTTAACATTTTAAAATGGGAATGGATTTATACTAAATTAACAATAATTCAATATCTGACAAGTGCTGATGACAGACAATGTCAACAATAAATGTGTTGCTATGGATTAATTTTTAAGATAAAATTTCAAAATCTCTGATATTTCTATTAAAACATAATGTTAATGATTATTAAATTATGCAATACATAGAACAGTAGCAGAAAAAATATAATACATTACACGATGCGAAAGGCCTTTCAAGTGTTCACCTCACACCAAAAAGTAAACTTTCGCATCTTGTAATTTAAATAACTGTATTAATAAATCAAATTTATATCTTGTTCTTACTTTTAACCCTGAACATTATCAAACATTATTTACTTTTTCTGCTCGCATGCGAAAATGTTTACTTTTTTCGCACGCATTTTGGTTCTGAAAGTTTTACTTTTCCGCACTAGTGCGGAAAAGTACAAACATTTTAAACCAAATATTAGTGAGGTGCAATAAAGAATTTTCATGCACCATGCACTTCATGTTTAAAAGAAAATATTGCTTTGGCCCAACAAACTCAAGAGGTGGAAGAAACACATTCCACAGACACCAATATTTCAACAACAAAAAAATCCTTAAATTCCCTATTAACCTGCAAAATTCATTTGCATTACCAACAATAATAATAGGTACAAGTATGGTATTAGGTAGCATTGTGTTAAAATAAAAAAAATATTAATAAAATTTTGTCTTCCTTAAGCTCGTAGAAAAAAAGCGTTCCTAAAACTTGTCAAAAGTGGTTTTTCCACACTTGACTACTCGATAACTGCAGTCGCATGCGAAAAAGTGGCACTTTCAGCACAAGTTAGGAAAAATACTAATTTTTGCTTGGTCGCCTGGCAGTTTAGCTGAATGGATATGTTATGCTGGAGCGGTTTTAAACCAGGTTAGCAGCGCGGCTCGACAAAATCACCTTTATGTTACAGTAACGTATGTCCTAAAAGTTATGGCACACAATATTTATCGTTTTTTTTTAATGCTGCGCTTGAGAGTATTTGGGGCACTTACGTCTCTTTCGATATTTAAGACCATTCCTCCTCAATTCCAACGATATCGTACTCTTAGAAGATCTGTATTACCTAGCTAGTCTCCTCGGTGACATTCCAATCTGGTTTTTTGCTCTTCTCACCAATCTCTCTGACCTCTGTGCGGTAAATGCACGTGATCTTCCACTTTTTGGGAGATTCAGACATGGTATTCCCTGCTCGCACTCCGCTATTGTTCTATAAATGGTTCTGCGTGAAATGTTTTCATTCTGGAATATTCGACAGATTTCAGCTTTGGGTATCCGCCCAACTAACTTGTAGATACTTTTTCTTATTTCTAATTTATACGACATCATAAAGCGAAAACTTCAAAATAAATAAATCTCAACTGACAGTAAATAAAGTTAATAAATTTTTGTTTTCAAAGGCAACTTGATATTATTTTGTTTTTGTTAAAATTAAAGACAATGAGTTTTGTGCCAAAACTTTTAGGACATACGTTAATATAACCGCTCCAACATAAACACCATTGAAATTTCATCTGCTTTTCTTCTCACGGCGAGGATAAAGCGTTCTCTTTCCAAGCAAACCAAGACAAGAAAATAATTCTTTTGGTGGCTTGACTTGAGTTTTTATTAAATTATACACTTACTTTTTTATTATGCTAAGTAACATTTTCTTGTTTCAGAACGCATTACTTTTGGAATAAACCGCCTGGTATCAAGATCGGATGATGATGAAGAATCAGTGAACAACAACAACACCAAGTACTGTCAAAAGAAGAAAACAGTAGTTATTTTAGCGGAGATGAACGAATATCGCCGAGGAACGACAGCGCGTGGGACCACTCGCCTACAAGACCATCACCTAGTACTAGTCCAGAGCTGGAGGTCGATTCGCCACCACATTCTAGGACAAACTCACCTTCTCTTCGGTAAGAAAAAAACAAAGCAGGAATTAAGTTTTCTGCTTTATAAATTAAACGAAGGAAGGTCTTAGTCTACATGTTTTTAAATAGATAAAACAGCTGCAAATTTGTCTTTAAACAGAAAATAAATAAATAAATAAATTACACTTCTTTTTCAGTGACTCACCAAGACCTTCTTCAGTAACGGACCTTCGAAAAGAAGATTCTCCCAGCAAAAAAGTGAAGCCTTTTCAGTTAGCGCTCTTCTACGACCAGACAACCCAAAAAAACTATCAAAAACGCTCCATGTTACCAAGAAACCATATCAGTTACCAGATCGTACCTGTATCCTCCTTTTGTAGATCTTATGAAAGATGCGCAAGCTTTAAAAAATAGTACGCACGAATACAGTCCGTCATTTTTACCACGGGGTTTTGTACATCCAGGTTTCTTTCCTCCCAGTTTATATCAACAGAAAGATGGGGAGGAAAGAAGTTTTCTTCCTACACCCACGTCGCTGTATTTCAGTGCAGTGGCGGCAGCTATGGCTAGTAGTAATCAATCAGGGGCCCAATATCCTCCTACGCCTTCTGCTGAAGATATTTACAGGTTAAGGCATCATTTTATGAATAACCCCTCAGGAATGCATCCGCATCATCATCATTTGTTAATGAGGCCTGGAATGATGCCATTGGGTAAGTGTCTTTACTTATGAAGTAAAATAATAATTGTTCTGTAAGGCCGCTTTCAGACGGGCGACTTTTTGCAGTCGAAGTTGACCGCAAAAAGTCGATCATTTGTGGTTGATTGTTGCTACTTGCAGTTGTCATTTAACAACCATGGAAAAAGCGATTCCTGTTCATACGGGTGTTTAATCGACTACAACCGCACTTCTGCCGCTGATTGTCGCCGATCCTGTCGACTGACTACACGTTAGTTACAACTACAGTTGTAGTCGAAATTGGCGATAAGACGCCGATATTTTTGTAGTCAACTTCGACTGCAAAAAGTCGCCCGTCTGAAAGCGGCCTTAGAGCTTTGTCAAAAGCAGATAAAATATACAGGGAGGCCAGTAAGTACCTCCAAGGGATCAATATGATATTAGTACTCTATATAAAATATTTTCCTAATGTACCTCTCCAACTGAGATGTAGGGCTTTAAAAGCCCTGGTAATTTATATTTCGTATTCTTACTTTAAAACCAACTTTTCTTGTTGAAAATTTGAGGGCGCATATTGCGGACAAGGTACTCTTCTTCTAGATATTTAGATCCTTACTTTATTTTTACATAGTAGTCACAAATGAACTGACCCCAATACATATTCTGTTAAAAAAATTGACAGTAGTAGTCACATCTACCTCAAAAAATGCTCTTTAGATACCCTGTACAATTTTGTTTAAACAAGGTCCTTTTATTTATTTTGGCAAAACATACGCCGATCCTCTTCCGCAATAACATCTTGGGAGGAACCTACCTAACCTAATAAAGTGCAGCAGACTTCTCTAACAAGAGAGGGGTGCATAATAAGCCAGAAGACTGCATTGCAAACATGGTTGAAAGATCAATCCCGCCTTAAATCAACTAAATAACTAACCAGTGGTTGGTACTTTGTCCCTCATAGTTGCCCCTAAATTTTATGAAGCCATACGATAGCAGTTGCAAAGTAAGAATACAAATTGTTACTTACCAGGTACGCTTTTAAGACCCTGTATCTTTCTTAGGGATCACTTTTTCAAGATCAATTTTAACCTCTTCTATATACCCCCAGAGAACAGGAGGCACTTACCGGATACCCTGTATATGCGTATATTTGACAGTATTTCACTATAAAAACACCTGCGCACGTCATTGTTTGGCTAAAAAAAACTAAACCGAAAAAGTAAATCTTATATTTTTAAAAATATTTATTTTATTGCAGGTGATGTTTATTCTTGTATTAAATGTGAAAAAATGTTCTCAACACCCCACGGTCTAGAAGTACACGCAAGAAGGTCCCATAATGGTAAAAGACCTTTCGCATGTGAGCTGTGCAATAAGACTTTTGGACATGAAATCAGCTTGAGTCAGCACAGGTAAGAAAGTGTCTCTATAACTTGTTTTTCTAAAAACAAAGCCTTAGGTCTGATATAGTTATTTAATGGTTAAAAATGAATATTTCTTTCCAATCAACTCCACTCAATAAAATAACACGAAGGCCACTTTCAGCCCCTCTCTCATAGAATATTAGGAACCATACAGTCTTTTAAAAAGAACCTAAACATTCCACTTGACTTATTCTTTTATTCGTAGATTCTGTATTGGTTCAGCGGATTCATTAAAATTGATGTTATTTGTTTGGGTACACGCCAAATGACTTGTCGTTCTTCAACTTTTCTTCTATTTCAGAGCTGTACATAATGTCGAAAAGATCTTTGAATGCAAGCAGTGTGGGAAAACCTTTAAACGATCATCTACTCTCTCTACGCATCTTCTTATTCACTCCGATACACGGCCTTATCCATGTCAGTATTGCGGAAAACGGTTTCATCAGAAGTCTGACATGAAGAAACATACCTATATACATACTGGTAAGTAAAAATGCTTTTCTTTGGTAAAAGAATTAAATGAAATAATTAAATTTTAGGAAATAAAATTGATGCGTAATTAGAGAAGAATTGACAGATAAAAATTTCGAGAGAACAATTTTGTTTTTTTCGCGTACACAAAGTAGTATCTAAGTCTGTACACCAGTTTGCGTTCGCAAAGTTGACTTTGCGCATGATACTTCACTTTAAAAAATGCAACTGGTTGTTAGAGCAATAAATATAAACGTCAAAACTGACAAATACTATTTGACGTTGAGAAATATTAAGAATAAAAATAAATTTATGTTTCCACCTTTCTAAGACACTCATATTAAAAAAATAACCCTTGTGCAATGTGCCTTTCCCACACTTAAAGCATAGGTATAAAGAAAGTATGACTTTCTAACTAAAATAACACTATATTTCTACATACATTTTCTATCTTATAAAATATACCAAATTCATACTAACCATACTTTTTGACAATTTCGAATAACGTCTATAAAAAATAAAAATTATTTTAAAAATTGTAGTTATTTATGTATCAAGGGCGTTACTAGGACTATAATGCCCTGAAGGTCGAAGTAGCCCGAGGGCCTCTGGTCTGAGGGCTAGATTTCGACCTGATGGGCATTATAGTTCAGTAAAGCCCGTGGTGCATATAATGCTTTATGTTTTACCCAAAAGAGTTTTTCAATGACTAATTACATTATTTATTCGCAATATAAAAAATAAGTTGCACCTGTACCTGTATACGTAAGTAGATAATGACTGGTGTTAAGTTTGACTTTGATGTTTCTATCAGTTAGTCAGTTGGCATTTTTATTTAACGATTTGCTCAAAATGAAAGAAATTCCACAAAATCTAAGAGAAAAGGCCATAAAAGCGACCGAAAATCTTTTGCCAGTTAAATCAAGGCAACAGTATGATCGGGAGTATGGCATATTTGGTATTTGGAAAGATGCGAACGCAATTCTTCAAATAACCGAAACCGTTTTAATGGCATATTTTCAGGAACTGGTAAGTTATTGATTTTATTTTAATACATATGTTTGTATAAACTTGATCTTTATTGTGAGAGAAATAAAAATGGATAAGCAATAAAATTTCCATATTAGCGCATTAGGGCATTATAAGCGGGCATTATCATAATGCCCGCTTATAATGCCCCAGGTGTGATAGCAGGTATTATTGCTACCATAACATATTCCGTTTCTAAGGTTTTACAGATCAATAATAGATGGGTAAAACATAAAATATTTTAATACATAATAATAATAATAATAATATTTTTAATAAGAAGTTTATCTACATTTTCAGTACCCAAGGAATTTAGAATACCTTTTGCGGTAAAATATACATCACGTAGATTGTATACAATTAAATGACATTTATTAAGAATATCACTAACTTCTGCAAATCCACTACCCCAAGATTCTTGCCCTCTGGAGCATTTCAACCCTTCCCAGCCTGACGTCCTATATTAATTGCAAAGGCGGCTTACCAGTGAATTATTTACTAATTAGACAAGAAGGAGGCCATAATTTTGCCCCTTGTTAACAGCTGCTTGCGGCGAAATTTCAAGCTTGTAATCCAAAAGTTTTGCAATGAAAGTTTGAGAAAGTTTATACAGGTTTACGTTGCAAAACCTGTTTAACCTAAGGCGAAAACGTAGAAATCTGACAATTTAAAAATAAAATTATTACTTCTTTTTATTAAAAATTCTAGAAAAACCTAAATTCTAAATGATTTAAGATAGTAAAGTTCAAAAAAATATACATTTTTTTATCTGTTAAACCACTTTAAATGTTTAAAGAAATTGTACAATTTTTTATTTTTGTAGTGGCGTACAACCGGGGTTAAAACTTAATATTATTTTATGGAAAATATGGCATTAAACTACGTTTCCTCAAAACAAAAATTTAAATTTTCATTTACTAACTTTATCTCTAAATTTTTGCCTCAATAATGAATTTGCAGCATTTTACTGCAGGTCATATGGTTTTAAAGTGATAATTATTAGAAGGTGCATTTTTCAAGCTTTCACAAAGTAAATGCTTGAGTCCCTCAGGGCTCAGTTCTGGCACCAACATTGTTTCTTCTTCACATCAACGACCTTCTCTTTTCCACAACTAATTCCATTCATAGTTTCGCCGACGATAGTACCCTTCACTCCAATTTTCAGGTTCCTAAACCCATCACTAAACCTGACTTGGAAAACAAACGCAGAGCGATGCAGATATCTCTTTCGCAGGATCTTAATTTAATATTGGATTGGGGCGCTAAAAATATCGTCCATTTTAATGCATCCAAAACACAATCATGTTCCTTGTCGCGAAAGAGTCATCAAATACTCATCCTCTACTTATGAGCGGCCAAGTTTTACAGAGCAAAGACACCTTCAATCTTGTGGGCGTCACATTTGAAAGTAACCTTAACTGGCATAAACACATTGTATCTATAGCCACGGCAGCTTCAAAAAGCTTGGATTTCTTTTTCGAGCCAAAAAGTATTTTTTCCCTTCTAATTTATACACTTTATATGTGTCCCAAATCTGACCTTCCTTGGAATATTGTTCTCATATCTGGGGCATGGCGTCCCTCACAACCCTAAGCATTCCTGATTCTATTCAAAGAAGAGCTATTCGTCTCACTAATGATGCTTTACTTACAGAAAGGCTTTCCCCTTTGCCCATCGTCGGGCTGTGGGGGATTTATCGCTTTTATAGGTACTTCCATGGCTTCTGCTCTGAAGAATTGTCCAGTATAGTTCCTCTACTCACGGTTCCCAACAGAGAAACTCGTGGTTCCGCGCGTGTGCATCCCTATACTGTCCAACTGGACAGGTCCCGAACTTTCCACTTTGTTCGTTCTTTTATCCCTAGAGTTTCTAGATTGTGGAACCTGCTGCCAGCGGAGGTCTTTCCTCCCCCCCCAAATCTTCAAGTATTTAAGTCCCGTGTCAACAAACTCCTCTTACCTCGCTTAAGACACCCACGGTACGTTAGTATTTAGGCTTTTAGCCTTCGTGGTTTGTCCAAAAGATAAAAAAAAAGATCTTTTTCTTAAAAATTTGTAAAAAGTATGATAAAAGACTAGAAAATGCGTGTCGTTGAGTCATTAAAAAGTTTTTTGTAATAAAAAAATATGATACCTACGTTTAAATATAAAGGATTTTGCATCTATTTTTAATAACAACAGACTTGTAGAAACTAATAGCGTATAACACACAGTCCAAGATCTAAATAGAAAGCAACCTTTACCGATCTGATTTTCGGATAAAAGTTATTAATATTAAATATAGTAATTAAACAGAGGTATTGCCATAGAGTTCCTGAGAACTATGATAAAAGGTATGATTTTATTAAAAAAGAAACACAATTAAAAAAAATAATAATAAATTTTAAACTTAATAATGTATACAATATTTTATGATATTTTGTATTATTTAAAAAAGCCCCTTTTATAAGCATTAATAAGCATCTAAGGTTATTTTTTAAAATTGAACATACCTAATGCGATACCTTTGTTTCAATACTATATTTGATGTAGAACCATTTTTATCCGGTAAACCGATCAGTTAATATTGCTTTTTATTCAGATCTTATAATAACATATACCGGGTGTTGCTCCGTCGAGCGGGACATAGGGAATCCCATGTAAATTTTGAAGTGGTCCAATATTGGCTCTCCTAATTATTTTAGAAGAAAATATTATTAGGATTTTTTAAAGAGCACGAAAAAGTTGTACCCAGTGTTCAAATTTCAGCTCTTCTCAGTCCGCCAGCTAAGAGATAAATGCTAAAATAAGTTACGAATCTCCTATCTTCTTACGCGCCTTGTATTATTAGAAGTTTATAATAAAATACTAGAAAAATTATTTAACCTCTTACTCTCAAGTTGTCAGATCAATGTCACATTATTTTTAAATAATGAACTACTCAAATAAAGAAAAATTCACTATTATAAAATGGTTTTACCAGGGAAATAGTTATTGAAGAGTAGCGGACATGTTTGCAGCCTATTTTGCCAATAGCATAAAGTAACATACCTACGGATAAGAGAAACCATGGCATGCTAAAATTTTCGTACCGCTTTTGCGGCAGGCTTGGCGGCAGGCTTGTCATTTTTCCAGTTTACACTTTAAATTCGTCGGTCGAAGCCTCGCCTCGTGTAACATCAGCGGTGGGGAGACACGTAAGCTTACTGAAATGACTAACTGGCGGTATTTCAACGAGAAACGAATAAAATTATATTGGGAGTTTTCGCATGACCTGTCCTTAAATCGGCTATTCCATGATAACTCTTATAATTTCCTTACTCTATGCCAATAGGCCAATACCAAGTAAATCGACAATAGAACGGACTATAAAAAATTTGAAACTACAGGCACAGTAACCGATAATTGCAAATGTGAAGAAAATTGACGTGATCATTCGCCAAACGATTTTTTCTATGGGGACATTTAAAGACTAAGCTACCAATAAAAAATATGAAAATTTAGTCTAGCTAAGGAATGCTAGTTCCGCTGAATGTGCCAGAATATCGATGTACCAACTAGCCAACGTAAGAAATGAGTTTTATAATCGTTTGGGTTATTGTCTGGCAGTTATTGGAGGAATATTTGAGCATTTGATTAAATCCTGATATTTTCGTCATAAATTGATTTCTAAATGTAGAAAAATTTGTTTAATTGTCTTGCGTAACTGTGAGTGCATGTGTTATGTGGAATTAGCTGTAAACTAAAATGAAATGCGAGGATTCTTTTTGAAATTCCCGTATAAAATTGTTCAGTTTTGGCAATGACATTATAAATTAATTATCTAAATTGTCACTGATAAATCGATATGGTGTTTTTATTATTGATTTCTAGAGTACAGGGTGCATAATGAGATACTACGTTGCAGAAGTATTAAGCAGTTTACTCTTTACTGGTTGGTTGAAAAATGCTCAAATTTTCATTTTGGGTGGAACTTACTGTGCTCTTCAATAAATCCTAATAGCATTTTTTTCTTAAGTAATTAGGGGAGCCAATATTTGACTACTTCAAAATTTACATGGGATTCCCTATGTCCCGCTCGACGGAGCAACACCCGGTATAATCAATTAAAGTTCATTCTATCGTACTTTTAAATTCAATAAAAATACTTTATTTGTTTATAAAGAATAACACATTTAGCACGGTATTTATTACAATTTAATTAGAAGAAGTTAGAAGTGTCAAAAAATAATTTCTATAATTACCAATTTAAATCAAAAGAAGAAAATGAAAATTTTATTTATTTTAACTATTTAAGATTGAAAATTACGGGTTCGACTGAATTTTGGACACGCAGTCTAAATGTTAGCCCCAGAAAAGTATATTTAAGCAATTTATTTGGTAACATATGCCGTGATACCAGCAGTAGGCCATTTGTTGTCTTAATTTTATTAGCACCCCCATGTCGAGCGAAAAGCCTAACTGACTAAGTGCCGCTATCGAGTTGCAAATCGATGATGGGCCAGACGCACGCTAAGAGGATAAGAGAAATCATATTTATTATCTATTAAATAGAGATGAACTCATCATAAATTTTTATATTAAAAAATGTAGGTTATAATATTATAAAACATGATGGCTTTATACTTTTACGATTTAATATAAGCAGGTATGACACGCTTCTTGTTATACTGTGCTGTTTTACACTATAAGGATTTTAAAAGGGGTAAGAGATACAGGGTTTGTTAAATATTTAATTAGAAATTCTAAATTTTTAAAATTAACAAAGCAAGCCTTAGAAACAAATGTTGTATGTGGCACTTGTTAATATACACTAAAAAAAAAAGAAGATATCTTAAACACAAAGCCTTGGATTTAATTTTGAGAGAATTGTGACTTTCATATGTGTTAAAGAAATAGGATCTCAAACAGAAAAAATATGTTTTCAGCTTTGCGTACTAAATTCAAAAGAAGGCGCTTTTGTAATAAAAATAACCTTATTTTATTTAGTGACCCCAATGGGTCTACATTAAAGAACGATGTATTCCGTTAAAAACATCGAGCGCTTTCCCACTGAGAGATTCTTTCTTTAAGACAAGATACTAAATACCACAGACTGAAATAAAATTTAATTCAATTAAGATAATTATATTAAATAAACAACTAGTTCTCTTTTTGATAGTTAAGAGAGGAATTCCTGCTTATCATGTCATTCACCGAGACCTCTTTTCTCCATCGATGATGCGTTTTGCCGAACCTCATAGGACTTATCAAACTGGCTGTCCCGGGTCCAAGTTGAATAATACGAATAACAAGTGTATCTTATAAAAAAAACTTTCGTTGTTCGACGGTAGGATATAATCGTACCGTTGATACCGTACTAAAAAGCATAATTCAGTGAATACTTATATTAAAGAAATAGGTTCTTTGACATAAAGGTTAAAGATTTTGGTATAGGTTCTTAAAATAAGAACCTATTATTTTAAAGAAAATTCATTAATATTTTGATAGAAACATTTAATATTTCTTTTGTTTAAAATCTTAAAACTTATATTTAAGATATTAAAGAGCTTAAATCATAAATCTTTAGGTTCTTATTTCTTGATTCTGATATTCTTAAAATAATACTAAGGATATTTTAATTTAAAGAATTTCTTTTACATTAAAGACATAAATTAAAGTATTTTTTCTCCCAGTTTAAGAACCACTATTATTTTAAAGTAAGAAATAAATCTTGGTTTAAAAGCACAACTATTCAAAAGAATGCATATTTTTAAAACCTTGTATTTGCTTAAAACAAGACATTTTTTTTCTCTAGTTTTGTATGTATGAAAAAATTTGGCGAAAATCACACACTAGAAAAAGTTATTGGAAAACACACAAAACGTTTCCTTCTAAACATCCTGTATCTCCGTTAATTTTGAGTTTTCGAAAAAATAGGAGCAGAAGCTTCTTGTTGCATAAATTTTTATTTAGTTAAAAGATATTCTCGTATTAAAATATTGTAAATTTAATATTTTTTTGTATATAGAAAGAATTGTAAACGTCACCGGTTTTTACTTTTTCTCGTCGTCCTTTTTTCTGAGTGCGTAACTTAAAAATGGAGTTTTTTTTCTAATTGGCAAAAAGTCTAATTATAGGTGAACACTGAGGACGTTAATTGATTTGGCAACAAGAAAAGAATGCCGGCTCGGTGGTAATTATTATTTGAGCGGGCCCCGGCTTATTTATTATTTTGATGGGTGTACGTGAGACAGAGCTTAAAAAATTTAGTCAGTCTCGGTAAAAAATTTCGTATAATGAATAAAGCTTAACGTAATTATTAAATATATTATTTTTTTGTTAATAAAATTTTATTTCTTTACCTAAAAAAGAGTTATACAAAGAAATCGACAAAAAAATTCTGTTCATATGGACTAACCGGCATGCTTGTCTTCGCGGCTGCCTTTGCTATATTTCTTTTATGATATGCCGGTTAATGCAGCTGGTCATCGTACTATGGGATAGAAATTAATTTTTTGGTCAAAATTCTGAAACTTACCAATCTAACTTAAAATGAGGTGCTTTTTACTGAAAAATATTTATAAATTATTACAAATGCTTTTTGGAAACCTAAAACTTATTATATGTTATATATAAATATTACACCCACCTTAACATTATTATTTTTTATTGTACAAAATAAACTAAAATGTCAGCTTGTTTGGTTAATTCGGTAGTATTCTAATCAGTAATCCGATGATTATTATCTCATATGATATACAGGGTACGACAATAGGTATGATTTTTTAAATGGAATACCCTGAATATTATATCACCACCAAAAAATCTATTTAAAATGCTTTAAAAATACTACATTTGATGTGTCTATCTCAATTAGTTTCGGAAATATGACCATCCAAATCTGAAAAATAATTTTAAACATCTTAGAAGCGTAATAGAGATACATCTTCCCAACTTTCTTTATTTTTTAACGTATAAAATAAATAAAAACACTGTTTTGTTGGGTAGATTCTGTAGAATCCATATCTTTCATCAGAATGTTTTTATCTTTAGGATATACAGTGTAGGACAAAACATATTAAATTTTAAAATGGAAAACCTTGTAAATTATAATAAACTCTTGTATCTGTCCTTACCTCAGAAGTAGCAAAAGTAGAAGGCAATCGTAAGTACATAAACCGATAAAGAAGAAGGTAAAAGCTTGTACAAAGTAGCGGGAGACTTACTGCGAGACTGCATCGGAAACACAGCAATAGCTCTATTATCCCAACCCAGAAGTCGTCACATCCTTTTATAATTTTGCGGCACAGATGGGAGCATCTACTCTTAAAAATACACAGCATGAGCCAGCAAAATTTCAAAGTTGCTTTTGGCCAAAATAATGGATTTCTATCCCATAGTGTATCGGCGCGTCGCTGCAAAGGATAGCGGCGCCTTTGTATAAAATAGTCGGATTGCAGGCGGCCGTTTTTATCTTTAAAACCGGATTTTTAAGCGACGTTGATCACCTTTACGATAGTGTAAGATTAGGCAATAGACCTTGTAGGGATTTGAGTTAATCTCTAATTATATCAAACTATTTTAAATTTAAAAAAATATTGACAAAGATTTTTGAGGTTGAGTATCTCAAAAATAGAGCCTTTTTACAGGTTACCAAATGTTATTAGAAAAATCTGGCAGATTTTACTAAAAAAGTTTATATAAACATGGGTCCGCAAATTTCTCGTTTTTAAAGATACAGGGTGTTAAACTTGTAAAAAAATGTGTGTGTTAATTTCTATAATAATATCTTAAATATTATTTACCCAATTTCGTTTTAGTTCGGCAAGTTTATTTCTGACATTAAAAGGGTAATTTATCACTAATTAAATTACATTTAATAGGTCCAGTGACGTCTCGAGCGGCAGCTAAAAGAATAGTTCTAACAAGCGGTACGCAACTGAATGTGTAAATGTGTGTAAAATTATTGTAGTTTTTAGATTAAGCAATTAAAATACAACTTTCATGTCTACTAATTGTCTTTTGAATTTTTGTTAAGTTAAAAAAACTTAAGTTCATAATTTAGTTTGTCAATGTTATTTATGGCATTAAAGGGTAATTTATCACTAGCTTAATTACATTTAATAAGTTCAGTGGCGTCTCGAACAGCAACTGAAGAAATAGTTCTAAAAAAACGGTACGCCACTGAATGTGTAAATGTGTGTAAATTTTTGTGTTTTCTTTGATTAAGCAGATAAAAATACAGGTTTTATGTCCCCTAATTTCTTTTGTATTTTGTTAAGTTTAGAAAGAAAGAAATAATCCTTACGTGCATATTTTAGACCATAAAGGCTTCTATTGCCGGAATTTTTCTTCTAAAATTTAGGTTTTACAATACAGAGGTCGGCGGTTCGATTCCCAGCGGGGAGACATATTTAGGTAGTAGTTATTTAAAAATAACGACCGTGGTGGCACTACCGTGTTGTCTAAAAGGTGCTGTGAAATGCAACTGCATGTTTCAGTGCTTGGACAACGTTGACGGAACTAGGGAACGATGGGTTAAACATCTAATAACCCGACACCCACGGTACTCTGGTATTTAGGCATAGACCTTCGTGGGATGTCAAAAGTAGATAAAAACAACAATAAATAGATATTAAAATTGAGTTTATATTATGTCTAATAATTTTGACCAAAATAAGTGTTTTCAGAAATTTTTTAGTTTTTTAAAAATTTTACCGCCCTGTAGTTTTAGAACGAAAAATTTGCGGATCCATATTTTAGGAAACTTTTCCTAATATTTTTTGATGTAGAAATTACCCGTAAATTTTGTAACACCCTATTTATTCTTTTGCAGTAAAGCAAAATAAACAATTTTGAAAACCAAAAAATGTGCGTGCACAGAACAAAAATTACACAGATACATACCTTTAAACTGTACAAACAAAAAACTACCTACCTACCAACATGTAGCAGATATTTTTACAAGTTTCCAAAAGAAATAAAAATTTGGTTTATTAAAATAAAAAATGCGTCTCATAACAGAAAGTATTATAACAAAATGACGTCATATTTAAAGTGTCACTCTTCGTCTTCCTTCCGTCGCCCTTAACCAATTAGAAGGGCGGGGGCGTCGTGCACTTTCATTTGTTTTTCAGTCTCGACGGATTTTTATATCGCGCTAATTAGTTTCCATGCCGGTGGCACGTAGACGCGCTATTTTTTCGTCTCGATTCGCTTTTTTGTTTTTTTCGGCACTGGCAGGCAAAACGTTCTTTTAGTAGCAATTAATGTAATGCCAGTGCCATCTTGATTTTGAAGGCAAATCTTTCTTCGTAGCACTCGTTGAATTTTAATGAGATTTTTTAAAAGCAATTTACGAAAAATTCTCTTTTATTTTAAATTGGACTTGGCGTTTTAAATTAGTTAGCTTGGAAGTCCTTACTCAATATTGTTTTAAATATTTATTATAGAATATTTAGATGGAGGGTGATTTGAAAATACTTGTACAAAATGGCAGTTGTAAAGCGTGACACCTTCTTAAATAAAATAATATCTAGATTCTTAATATGTACAGTGTAGGTACAGGGTATTATATTTTGAATAGTTTTTATATGATATTTTGAAAACCGTTAGTAATATTAAACATCTTGTATAGGACTCTCGATATATACTAATATACTTAAGTAGTATTATTGAAAACATAATATTAAAAATTTTGGGGTCGGTGAATCAGAATCTTAAGTCAGTTTGGCCCCATCAGATCATGGTCCAGATCAATTCAAGGTCAATAACAGCTCTACAACAAAAAAAAGTTCCAACGACTAGATCAACATTTCTTTATGTTTTTAGGGTCGTTGAATCCGAATCTATTGTCGGTTTGAACCCATGAGATCTGGGTCAAGGTCATTTGAAGGTTAAACCATCAAAATTTTCTGAAAATAGACCACAATCGTGGTACCTTTATGTTTTTGAAGCCGCTGAATTCTAATCCGGGGTCAGTTTGGCCCCATCAGGTGATGGTCAAGGTCATTTTAGGGTCAGCAACCCAAAAAACCCCAAGATACCATGATTGTGGTCTGTTTTTCAACAAATTTTGATGATTTGACCTTGATGTAACCTTTACCTCGACTTAATGGAATTAAGAGCTCGATTTGACTTCGGACTTTAACAACATAAAGATAACACGATTAGTAGTCTATTTTTAATGAACTTTAATAATTTGATCTTGAAATGACCTTGGCCATAACCGGATTTGGACCCATTGACTTCAAAAAAATAAAAATACCAATTTGTCGTCTATTTTCGATTAATTTTGATGATTTGACCTTGAAATGAAACCGACCTCAGATTCGGAATCAGCGACCCCAAAAACATAGAGAAACCATCGTCTTTCTTTCAGAGCCGGAACTTTTTTTTATTTGTGTGGCTGTGTTATCTCTACCACCTTTAAAGAAATTGTAGTTAGACAATTGTGAACACCTTGTATAGGGTATATGCAAGTTTAAAAAAATTAAATATTTATTTAATTATATTGGTGATTGAATAACGTATGTCCTAAAAGTTTTGGCACAAAAATCATTGTGTTTAATTTTAACAAAAACAAAATAATATCAAGTTGCCTTTGAAAACAAAAGTTTATTTACTTTATTTACTGTCAGTTGAGATTTATTTATTTTGAAGTTTCGCTTTAAGATGTCGTATAAATTAGAAATAAGAAAAAAGTATCTACAAGTTAGTTGGGCGGATACCCAAAGCTGAAATCTGTCGAATATTCCAGAATGAAAACATTTCATGCATAACCATTTATAAAACAATAGCGGAGTGCGAGCAGGGAATACCATGTCTGAATCTCCAAAAAGTGAAAGACCACGTGCATTTACCGCACAGAGGTGAGAGAGATTAGGTGAGAAGAGCAAAAACCAGATTGGAATGTCAACGAGGAGACTGGCTAGGCAATACAGATCTCCTAAGAGTACGATATCGTTGGAATTGAGGGAGGAATGGTCATTAAATATCGAAAGAGACGTAAAGTGCTCCAAATACTCTCAAGCGCAACATTAAAAAAAAACCGATAAATATTGTGTGCCAAACTTTTAGGACATACGTTATAACACATCCAATTGCAAAGTGCAAGGTTTCTTTTCAAGAAACAATAACATAGCCTAGGTCATAAAATAAGCGTTCACGGTCAACGACGTGCTAAGTCTTCAAAATACCGAGTTCAACTTTGTATATATATATATATAAATATATATATAATATATATATATATATATATATATATATATATATATATATATATATATATATATATACTCTGATATAATATTATATACATATATATATATATATATATATATATATATATATATATATATATATATATATATATATATTAGAATAGAAATTCTTCTAATTAGGGCAAAATTAGAAAGATTAAAAGAAATAATCATAAGAATTAGGTACTAGAGGAGTGAAGTTAAGTAAAGAGTTAAAGTTTAGGTTAAGCCCGTACGGGCTATCCCAAAGGCGGTGTAGGCCCAGTTACTAAGTTAAAGTTAATTCTTGTACTCTAATTCTATAATACGAAGATAGTTTTTCTCTTTCACCAGTCCTATGGTCCCAGAAAATAGTTTCCATATAGTATACTAGTCCCAGTGGCGTAAAAAGGCCCATGTATTTAAAGTATACGTCACACAATGATATATATATTTTTTAAAATTTAATACCTTGTTTTTAAACGTGCTTGTTTCTAGGCGAGACACAATTCAAAAATCAGATAATTTCTGTAAATATTTTTTTACCATTTGGGATCTTTTATTAACTTGGGTTGCTGTAATCTATCTATCTATGGTAACGGAATCTTTGAGCCTAATTTTTACCAACTTCCAGCTATTCAATTTCTTTGAAACTTTGCACATGTATCAAGGACCGATGACAATGCAATAATTTAAAAACAGTATCCCGTTATAGTTCCAGCATTTTCCAGGAAAACCGGAAAAGTGCAAAAATCGTACGTTCTGGCGGAGGCGCCAGATTAGACAATTGAATAATCGAACTTGACAACATTTGCCGACGGGTTGGGGACCGGATAAGGTTGCAACACCTTAGTTAAAAACAAGCGTGCGTCCACCCATAGGACGCAACCCCCTCGGCAAACGACAGGAAGACCGTGAGGTTAACAAGAACCCCCGTTAAACGGGTACAAACCCCGTTACATGCAGACCAACCTGAAATCTTGTTCGGAGTAGTTGCGTTCTGAAACCCCATGCAACAGTGAAGCTTTAAATGAAATGATTAGATTACGAAATAGTTCGTGAAACATTTCAATATCACATGACCGCAGAAAACTAATTGATATATCGAACTAAAAAAATGAAAATCAAGAATTGTGTGCAAAAAAAAGAAGGAGGAATACTGTGAACTGGTTAGTTCTGGTTAGTTTTCAATTTCTTTGAAACTTAGCACACGCATCAAGGACCGATGACAATGCAATAATTTAAAAACAGTATCCCGTTATCCTGATTTTAGGACCGCCATCGCCAGGATAAATAAATTCCTTAATAATCGTTTTTAATTATGGCGAATGCGCAAGGGCAATTGATGCATAACTTGCTGTGTTTTTTTAATTGACTTTTTCAATTTTATAATAAAAGGTGTAAAATACATAGAAATACGGAGTTCTAAAAGGTGAAAAATTACGTGGCCACTTTAGCTTTTAAATCAAGAATGCATAGGTGAAGAAATTCTTTTAGTGAATAAACTGGAGCATTTATTTTAAAAAAACTAATTGATATATCGAACTGTAAAATGAAAAATAAATAATAGCTTAAAAACTAAAAACACGCTTATATGTATCTGCAACAGGGCCTAGAACCAAAAATTGGTGGTCAATTCATCATTACAGAAGTTTGTCAGCCTCTTCCAGAGTAAAAAGGCGGGTGCATTTTGACTATTTTTTTTTCATAACTTTTCCTCATAGATATTTGCAAATAGAATAACTATAACATTTAATATATTAAGCACCCCACGCTTTTACTCTGAAGTGACTGACAAACCTTTTGTAATGAAAAATTATTTTCTAATTTTTAGTTCGGTTTGCATATAAAAGCGTGTCTTTTTAGTTTTTATTTTAAAAGCGCAAATTCGGTACCCTTTGAAAATAATACAAAACATAAAAAAGGCCGCCTGCAATCGGACTATTTTATACAAAGGCGCCGCTATCCTTTACAGCGACGCGCCGATACACTATGGGATAGAAATCCATTATTTTGGCCAAAAAGCAACTTCTGAAATTTTAATGGTTCATGCTGTGTATTTCAAAGTAGATACTCCAAACTACATGTAACAAAATTATAAAAGGATATGACGACTTCTATTGGGGTAATAAGAAACTTGAAAATGTATTTTAAGTAAACATAAATATACAACATTTAATCTACTTAGTTTTATTATTAGCCTTGTTTACTAAAAAGTAAAAGAGTTTAAATAATAAGAGCTATTGTTGTGTTTCCTGATGCAGTCTCGCAAGTCTCGCTACTTTTGTCAAAGATTTTACCTTTTTCTTTATCAGTTTTTGTACTTACAATTGCCTTCCTACTTTTTGCTACTTCTGAGTGTAAGGACAGATACAAGATTATTTATAATTTACAAGGTTTTCCATTTTAAAATTTAATATGTTTTGTCCTACACTGTATATCCTAAAAGATAAAAGCATTCTGATGAAAGATATGGATTCTACAGAATCTACCCAACAAAACAGTGTTTTTTATTTATTTTATACGTTAAAAAAATAAAAAGTTGGAAAGATGTATCTCTATTACGCTTCTAAGAATAATTTAAAATTATTTTTTCAGATTTGGATGGTCATATTTCCGAAACTAATTGAGATAGACACATCAAATGTAGTATTTTTTAAAGCATTTTAAAAGATTTTTTTGGTGGTGATATAATATTCAGGGTATTCCATTTAAAAAATCATACCTATTGTCGTACCCTGTATATCATAATGAGATAATAATCATCGGATTACTGATTAGAATACTACCGAATTAACCAAACAAGTTGACATTTTAGTTTATTTTGTACAATAAAAAAATAATAATGTTAAGGGGGGTGTAAATTTATAATAACATATAATAAGTTTTAGGTTTCCAAAAAGCATTTGTAATAATTTATAATATTTTTCCAGTAAAAAAGCACCTCATTTTAAGTTAGATTGGTAAGTTTCAGAATTTTGACCAAAAAATTAATTTCTATCCCATAGTGCGATGACCAGCTGCATCAACCGGCATATCATAAAAGAAATATAGCAAAGGCGGCCGCGAAGACAAGCATTGCCGATTTATTTGGCTTTAACCTTTTTTGTTATCTTTTTTTCTTATCAAAGAGCACCTGAATTCTTACATTCTTAAACTGCGGATTGCTGAGATCGGACACGCTAATATGCCTACAGTGCTGTCGATGCCTGTAAAAATCTTGTTCTCGTCGCTGTTTTACCGACCCATGCGGATAGCCTAAGTTGGGCAAAATGTATGTGTCTTATCTGTTCCTTTGTTTCAAGATAAGCGACACACCAAAATTCACTATTGGCAACATTTTATATTGTCTTTACAATTTAATTTTACTTACGATTTAAAACTCCACCTTTGGATTTGTCATAAAATAAAAATCCCACTTTTAAATGGAGAAAATCGTAATCTGTGAGTGAAGGAATAAAGCGTGCGGAATGCGCTCTATTACAGTCATAAATCACAAGAGCCATTAGGAGTTCTCATCTGTTCATTCCGATTGTCGGTATTTCGAATTGAAATTCCGGATATCAATCTTAATACATTTTTTTTTTCGGTGAATAAAATACTGCTAAAAATGAATTTAGGTTATATATATATATACATATATATAATAGTGGAAGAGTCTTGACCGACTAGTTGAATACAAAGGAAAATGAAAATAAGTAAATTGTTTATTAGCCATAGGACTGATTAACAGTATCGGTTTCGTCAAATAAAATAATGTACAATAAATATGTAATACAATGTACCAAACAATAATGTTAAATAACATTTGTCAGAATATCCATAATATGTATAAATAAAATAAGTAAAAAACACAAACCCAAAATTAAATTACACATTCTTAAAATAAAGTTAAAATTTTTTTAAAATAGAATAAAAACCATATGTATAAGGTAATATAATTAAAACAAGAATAAAAATGATTGAAAAAAATTGAACATATAAAGTTGTATATAAACACTTGCTCACACATAGTTTGCACTCATGTTGGCAAACTTACACAAAATTAAAAGACCACATTCATAAATTAGTTAAAAAATAAAATAAAATACATATGTAGAGCATTTAAAAACATATGTTCTCAAGACTCAAAAGTGACTACTTAAAGTAAAAGCCTTTATGTACAAAGAAAACGTTTAGTTTCATTTTAAAGCATTTTAAAAATGGGGTAATACCTTTTATCTTTTCTGGTAACTTATTGTAACAAAGAATAAAATTATACATCGGAGACCTTTTTTGAAAAATGAGTTCTATGGATAGGGATGCTGAGAACATGACCATGCCGCGTGTTATAATTATGGTCCCGTCAAGGTGTAACCGACATACTTATAATTTTGTTTAACAAACAGCACACACTTTAAAATATATTCAAATACTGTGACAAGGACCTTAATATACCTCTGTTATAAACTGGAGTGCACCGAACATAATTAAATAAGTTTTGAAGTTGAACCGAACTTAATCGATATACCTAGATTTCTTTACATTTGTTATTATTCCTAACGGATACATTATTTTTTGATACATAATTCTCTGAGAAACATAATATCTTATAGAGCATGTTTGGTTTTGAAACGTCACATTTATAACAAATTATGAGATTTGTAAAGAGATTTTCCAATAAGGCAAACAAGCTTTCTATGTATCTTGGTTTAAAAAGTATATATCATTAATGTCCAAGAGTAAGTATTACCGTGTCATCAGGGCCGCAGTGTTTGGTTCTGTCAAAGATGGGGTGACAGCTATCCCATATCTGCACCAGATTTAACCCATCCTTCAGCTGCATACATATCACTGCACAAGTTTCTTTTAAAGCTGTAGAACAATTTGATGCTGATTTATCACCAAAAACAATCACTTTTTTTGTAGGTTTAATAGAACTTTGCACAGTTTTCACTTTACTTAAGTACCTTGTTTGCGACGAACGACAAGTTTGTAAGGTTTTTTCACACACATCTATCATAACATTATCGTCTTGTCCATTGTTTTGTATGTCAAGACATCTTCGCCCAACACTTCAGTTTATTGTACCTACCAAGACTTGAGAAACCTCAGTTTGGGTAGCCGTAGAGGCTCCCATGTAATCGTCTGCGTACTTGCTGCAACCTGGTAGAGCTCAGTTTGAGTAGCCACTGAATCAGTGACAATTGCATTAGTAGTTTCCGCATCTTATGAACCTAGCCTTTCTATAATCTTCGTTAAGTTTTCTATCTCCTTCTCTTTATGTTTGAGTCACAATAAAAGTTCTACCTTTCTTTTACTTTTAAGAAGATCAGACTCCTAGAGTTTCATTTTTATTAGCTGATCAGCTAATTTATTTCTTAAATCAGAAACCAAGTTTTCTGAAGTGTCTCTCCTAGTGTCACTATCCATCACCCAGAAATAATATTTGTGTAACTAATATTCGGTGACGGATTTTCCACCACTTCAACTGGCTTTTACATTTAACATTTGAACGTAA
Source organism: Listronotus bonariensis (assembly GCA_014170235.1). Lineage (NCBI taxonomy): Eukaryota > Metazoa > Arthropoda > Insecta > Coleoptera > Curculionidae > Listronotus > Listronotus bonariensis. The sequence continues at coordinate 2,395 of JACEGR010000149.1, read as the reverse complement.
AAGTCGCTTAAATAGTTTTCAGTGTCACCATCCGCCATTTTTAAAGCATTCTAAATTCTTGGGGACTGGTCTAGGGCTGAAGTAAAACTCTTTTTTACTAAACGCCAGAACTCGCTCGGAAATTTATTTTTTTCCTTTTTCAAGGGTGCAAAATGAGTTTTCTTTTGGCTAGAGTTGTAACAAGAAACATAATCAATTTATTGTTTTACATATTTCTTCTGACGCAATTTTTTGAAATTATACTTTTAAATTTTTTTTACATTTAGTGTTTTCTAGAACATCTTAATAAATAAATAATAATATAATAAGTATTTATTAGATCATTCTAGAAAACAATAAAGAATAAAAAAAAATTTAAAAGTTAATTTCAAGGTAATCAGTATTAAAAACAATGGAATTGATCATGTTTCTTATTACAACTCTAGCAAAAAACTTCACTTGCAGCAATGGAATTTCCGAAATTCGGCCGTTTGGTAAAGATTAGCCTAGATGATCTAGAAATGAGAAATCTTCTATATATATATATATATATACTATATATATAATTAAAAGATAAAGTTCTTTGGGCATATGGCTCATCAATGACTGTAAAATTAATAAATGAAGGAGACTCCGTAATTAAAATTCTTTTGGAGACTCCGTCATTTTTAAACAACCAACCATAGTAGCCGAATTCTTACAGAGATATTTTTATTTATTAATTTTACAATCTGATGAGCCATATGCCACCTTTAATAATAATACCATTTATATCAAGGCTCAAGAACCATTCACTTTTATATATATATATATATATATATATATATATATATATATATATATACTTTTGGAAAGAACATGAACCTTTTTTTTATCTTTTTGACATCCTACGAAGGCATATGCCTAAATGCCAGAGTACCGTGGGTGTCGGGTCATTAGATGATTAACCCATAGTTTCCCCGGTTTCGTCAACGTTGTCCAAGCGCTGAAACATGCAGTTATGCATTTCACAGCACCTTTTAGACAACGCGGTAGTGCCACCACGGTCGTTATTTTTAAATAACTACTGCCTAAATATGTCTCCCCGCTGGGAATCAAACCGGCAACTTCTGGCTTCGAAGATCAAAGCTCTGTCCACTGCGCCACGGAGGAGACCTAATTTGTTTTAATATTATCTGGAAACTGTTAAAATAATCATTAATAATGCAAAATAGTAAGCGAATATATATTAGCTTGGAGGTAAATTATACATCCTCTATCATTACATATTTAGAAACGTTATTTAAGGTGGGTCTTTTGAGCAGACTCCACAAGATTGAAACTGACTTCTCCGTAAATCTTGTGGCTTTGGGTTTGTCTTTACCCAGCCTTACCAATCACAGATGACAAAGTAGAGGTTTTCTGCTGTTTCCTCCTGGTATAGATAGGTCCACATTTAATTCATTATGAAGGCAATACAGCAAAGTACACAAAAAATGATAAAGTAAACAAACCTTTTCGAATGCACATAGCCTCGGAGTGAGCCTGATTATACATTTTTAGATAAATAATAAAAAAAACATAGCTAAAATACGTATCACGTACTTACAAAATATCCTCTTATTTCGCCTCTGTCCTACCTACTATTAAAACGGTGGCACGTGGCGTGGTATTAAAAACTCGTCGGGTTGAATATTTTTGCTGCAATAAATCATTGTTCACAAAAGGTTTGTTTACTTTATCATTTTTTGTGTACTTGGCGGCATCGCTTTCAGAATGAATTAAATGTGGATTCTGCCTCAATATAATTCTTACTGCCTTCAAGTTGCAATTCAGAAAGTATTTTGTAAACTCCGGCGAATATGCTTTTATTAATTTTTTTGCTTAACGCTGTCCTGGTGTTCTTTTCCACCAGTCATGGGATTCCCTTATGATCCATGATCTAATACATGACTTACTTGGCAGGGTGTAGTACCACAGTAGATCTCGGGACCTACCATGGCCCTACCAGCCTCTTTCTTCGCCAGTTGTCATCTTCTTCATTGCCTTGGTGATCATGTCCTAGTACCCAGACAATAGTTAGCTTGTTAGACGCGCCCAACTTTTGCAGGGTAACCATACAATCCTGCACTAGCTTGAAGCTGACTGCAAAATAGTTGGTATTGTTTTATTTTTTTTTACGGATTACTAGAAAACTTTAAATATACATTGTCTTCGCTAATTAATGGTACACAGAGAAACCACAGCTTTCTTATGCCAAACTATTAGGATTTAAGCAAACATACTTAAGATATCCAAAAGTTGATATTGAGAAAGAAGCTTAGTGTCAAGGTAAAAAAAATTTTAAAGTTATTTTGATAATTCTTGCTACGTTTTGAAACTTATAGTTTAACTAGGTACCTAGACATAAACTTTAAATATTTTATTTTAATTTTTA